>JAWNLM010000137.1:3270000-3715000 GCA_035042345.1 Drosophila fungiperda | reverse complement strand
AGTCTCCCCCGCAATGCAACTATAATTGAGGCTTAATGTCATTGATTTTTTACTTATATATACATATATATATATATATATATATATGTATATGCAGTCTCCATTTTAAATGCAATTAAATTAAGGACTACCGATTTGTGGCGACGGACCATTATTTTGCATTAAATCACACGAAGTGCCCGTTGTTAGCCACCAATAACAGTAAGCCCTGCACAATGGAATCATGCACTGAACAAAACATTCAGAGCCATTCAAATGCAAATACAATTGTGTTTACAGTGGAATGAATATCACACCACCATTTGCCAAAAAAAAACCGAATGGAAATCAAAGTATTTTAATGAGCTGTGTCCACTGACCGAAATCAAAATAAATGCATCAACTGGCACATTCAGCCAGATTCAACCACACACATCCACTCACAAGCACACACACACACACACACACACACACACACACACATTTATGGCCTTTCCTAAGCAAGTGAACAAATTCAATCAATTTGCACATTTTTTTTTCATTTTTTTCTAGCCGAAGTAATTGGTAAGCCATGACTAAAACGTAAAAAACAAATTTTACTTTATATACAATTTTTCTCAAATTATTTTGCATTTAAAGATTTTCTAGCTAGACATATTTGTAAATATATATATATTTTATTTTATTTTATGTATTTTTTAGATTTTTGTAGAATATAAAAGCAGATGTAATTGCTGCTAAACCTAAGTAGTAAATTAAACAGCAAAATACAAAATCTGTGTACAAATAGATATAGGAAAATCCTGTTTATTTTTACATGATTATTAAGGGGTATCTGATAGTCGAAATCACTTGTAGTTTATTTCCATTCTTGATTTATTAGTAGCTAAAAAGGATGTATTAAAAAAAAAAAAAACGAAAGCTGCTTCTAATACGATTTTAGGCGGTGTTTTCACATTTCTCAAATCGAATCCTGAATTGCAATATTTTCACTTATAGCCGAATCTTTACTGTTTTCAATGCTCATAGATGTTTGGACGAATGTTTTGTCGATATTTGGAAATTGATATTTGAGTCTATATGACACTCTGAGTGTGTTTGCCAATTGCAAATATTTTATTAGTTGAATTACGCCAAAAGCCATACACAACTGCTATCAAAGCTGAAAAAAATGGCCAACATCACGCACAAAACTCTTGGCAACGTGTCTGGCTATCAACTTTTTCAGCGGCTAATATATATATATATATATATATATATATATATATATAGATGTTTGGAATACACACTTTGGATGTTGGCTGTGATTCAATTCGAGTTAAGGTCCTTAAGCTGCCAGCATCTCGCTGTTAGTTATAATTGCTGAAATTATAAGCTTATTGCGAATTCGGCTTTGTGAATTTGAAGTTAGCAGGTTAGTTGGGTTAGTTGGGTTAAGCAAAGATATATAATTAGCCACTAATAACAAAGAGCAACCCCCCAGCGATATTTAATTGGCATACATTGAAAAAAAAATTAATATTGTGTCGCTATTAACAGTTTGTTAATTTAAATTGTACAAAGCACATTTTTAATTTTACTCTAGTTCAACTAAATAGTAGATAACAAAATTAAAAATTATGACGTTATTGTTGAAAATTGAAAGCAATTCCATAATTTGGATTGGGATGGCACTTTTTTGCGAGATGATGTGATATTCCAAGAATTTGCATATGCATATCTATTACAAAAATTATGGTTTATTAGACTAATTTAGATCTCTTTGAAATGTGACAGCATGTCAATTTATCGTTCCTTTTATTTATACAAAAAAAGAAAATTAAAATAAAAATAAAAATACGAATCAAAGTTGATTCATTTCTTCATATATATTTTTGAACTTTTGTGCAATTTGTTAACTCAATGTAGGCAACAATATTATTTTTGGCTTCGTTTTGAATGCTTTGCAATTTGAAGTATTAAAGGTCCGCAGGACACCAAATAGGCATTCGTCTTTGCAGCACTTATTTTGTGTAGCGAGTACCCACCACAACACACCACACCACACCCCATTCTCCCACCCCCTCGCCACACACACACATTCTCTCATCATGATGATGATGAAACGCGCCTGTCAACGCACCAGGACCGCGCCCAGGGCGTGAACGCGGCCCTTGGGAGGCCGCAGCTCGGGCTCGGCTTTTGGGCCCGGCATTTACTTACAAGAAGTTAACACGTTGCGGTCCAACCAAAACGATGTCAACATACTCTGTTCTCAAACGAGCATGGCCGAAAAAAATAAAGTGGAACTGCTGTAAAGCCAAAACACGCATTTACAAATCGTAGGAATAATGTTCGTTTATCCTTCCGGCAGGTCACCAAAAATTTAGTGACTTTAATTCCAAAAAATGCTAAAGATAACAGTAGACCAAGCTTAGTATGTCTTCCCCTCTACCCCTCTCTCTCTCACACTCACTCTCACACTCACTCTCATCGAATACACTCATTTTCAGCTTGGGTACAGAATATAAATAGCATGCCATACTCAAATTAAGCAAATTAACTTGTCAACACATTCGACTTGATTATTGCGGGCGGCTCAAACCGGCCTGCTGCTTGCGGCTTCTTCTTTCAACTTTGTGGCAAACATGTGAATGAAGGAATGAAGGTCATAGATCCAAAAATGGCCGTCCCATATGTGCATATATATATATATATATATATATATATATATTTGGGTGTGCTTACTTTACGCAAGACTGCGAAATGAAATGCGACGAATTTAGTTTCGCCTATTGCCCAAAATCTTTTCAAGATTGTTTTTGGCCAGGCCTGGGCCAAAAGGGTTGCATGCGGTCATAATAATTTAGGGTCTCAGCTCCGATTTTTCGAGACATGCCCAGCTTGAGTCGCATCAGAGTACGAGTCTGATTGCCCCTTGGGGAACAGACTTATTTTTCCCAACATTAATCAATAACTTTAAGAAATACCAAAGTTTCTGAGCTTCACAGACTGATTTATATGCCTAGGTCTATCCACCTTTTAACATTACATCACCAAATAAAAAAATTTAAAAAATAAATATAAAAATTATATTTTAATATATAAAAAGTAAAAGTGGAAATATTACAACGAAATTACGTACTCCAGGCTGGAAGTCAATGACTCTGAAGTGTTTAATGATGCTCATATCCCAAAAAAAAAAAAAAAAAAAAAAATCACAAATACCATTAAATTGCTATTTCCAAAGATGAGATTTCTTAACAAAAATGTTCAATGAGAAAACTTTTTAACTTAACACATTAAACACAGAACAATTGAAAGTTCATTTTTGGGAAACTATGCTTCTTGTATATTTGTTCAATGATTGCCACTAAAACTTTTTCCCATATAACTTTTAAACAAAATTTCATTCAAATTGAAATTCACAAAAGTAAAGATCAATGTAAGAATGCAGAAACTAAGCAAATATAAATTAGCAAACATGGTGCAACACAAGTAACCCCTAAGCCATGATGAAAATATAGGGTATTCGAGATCAGAAGTCACAACGATAATGAATTTCTAATTTAAAAAAAGCACAGATGTCCCTTGCTGCTCCTATGCCCTATGCATAAATATTTGCTACTTGAATATGGACAAGCATTTTCATTTAATAGAAAAATTTTCTGAAAAGAAGAAGAATTATTAGTATTCACAAGATATTTATCAAAAAAAAAAAAAAAAAAAACGAAAAGAAAAGTGCAAAAAAAAAAAACAAGAAAGAAAATGCGTTGAGGCTGTCATGTCTGAAACTTTAGCCGGCCCGGACTGCGGTTTCTATTAAAGAAATAATATAAAAAACACGAATTGCTTAACTGAGATGTACAAGTTGTGTCCTGGCCCCGGAGGCCATCGTCATCGGTTCTCGGTGCTCGGTTAGTTGTCACTTTTCAGTTTGAATTGTTGCCTGCAGCGTGGTCATGTCCTGGTCGGAGTCTTGTTCTGGCAGCCAGCATAGGACGGCTACATAAATGTTAATTAGTTTTGAGTGTCATGGTGTTTGGAAATCCGTCCTTCACGTTCTAAACTGGAACTAACATTAAATGCACTTGCCATATGTCATATTTATAAATTGGTCGAGAAGTGTGTTCATTTTTCAGTGTCGAGCACTCAGGGTCACATCTGAAATCTAATTGCCAACAGAATATACATACATTATACATGCTAACTTCACTTGTTCCTCCTCCAACTTTATGCACAAATAGTCCATTGTGTACATCAACTTGTACATCAAATAGGTCACATGGGATGTATTCCGCCCCAAACTTTTATTGCGAACAGGTGAACAGGTGGTGCACCACACAGTGGCCCTGACGAAACTGTTCATAATTTTTTATTTCATTTGAATTATGAATATTAATTTAGGGTTTTCATTGACAAGAATTTCGCATTTCGTTTTAGGCGCCAACAGCCACAATATTTATGGCCTGCTGTCTGCCGATGCTTTTGTCACAACGTTGCCATCATAGCAATCATGTAATAAAAATAAATTAGGGATATCAAATTGCTGAATGGGGCCTGGTGCAAATTGGTTCGAAGTGTAGTAGCCCACTTGGAAAAAAAAAAAACTTAACTTAAATTAAGCATAAGCAAATATTTATTTAGGAACTTCCATTGCGCTTCCCATTATTTTGTTTAGCAAATAATACAGAGCACTCAATACGTATGCGGGCTTGGTCTTACTGGCACGTCGGACCCGTAGGCTAAAATCCATTAGGATTCGTTTAGCGCCAAAACGAATGATGCCCCTCACATTAAACGAGCTGACAATGCTGGATATAAAAAGCTTTTGTTCCTGCCCTGACGACCAAATGGGTCCAAAAGTATGTACACATATGCACAAACACACACACACATCAGTATGTGTGCGTGTGTGTGTGTGTCTGTGGTCTGTCAAAACGGGGCGTGGCTGCATGACGTGTGACAAATTTTTGCGGTTAGCAAAGTCAATATAGAACAACGACATCAACATCGAGCGTTGCAGAGCGGAGCAAATGTATAGCACGTCTGTAGTCCATGGCCGGAAAATTGTTCAACATGTCCGGAACGGGCGACGATATTGCCTTTGCTTGCCCATTGATGCTGCGCACGGTGGGCGGACTATCCAGCAAATACTGTGGGGGCGATGGGGCGGAGTCTACATCTCGACTTTCCCGTTTTACTTGCAGTTAAATAGGGCGGAAAAATAATTGAACCATTATCAGGCAGCCATTGCGAGAGATGCTGCGCCAAAGTGGCCAAAGGGACCCAACTCGTCTGCTGTTTACCATAGACATTTAGTGTCTGTGTATATTCTGTGACAGCGTTCTCTGCCTACCCCTCTCTCTCTCAGCCCACGAAGTATTTACGAACACATTTTAGCCACCTTTCGCCCCTTTCAAAATAATATTCCAACAGGCCATTATTGAGACTTGCCAATCGGAACTTGCCTCAGTTAACGGGAGCGTCTGTCTCCTACTTGGTGTAATAAACAGTGTCAGCTTTTATTATTCGCAAATATATATACACAAATATATACAATAAGAGAAGAACACAATTTTTCAATTAGACTGTAATAAGACAAACATCAAATATCATTTATATTTACAACTGACTGGTTGACATTGTTTGATATTTCCAACTGCAAATTGAGTACAATTCCGACGATAAGTTAATTAGGAAATAGCTTTACTTGATATATATATATATATTGAGTGCAAGAAATTTAAATGAAAAGCCATTAATTACTCACATTTAATTAGCATGCGTTTAAAGTGAAGTTGCCCCCAGCCGCAGCCGCAGTCGAAGCCGTAGCCAAATCCTGCCATCGGCATTGAGATATGTGCATATGCAAATATTTGGTATCTGTATCTGTAACTGTATCTGTATCTGTATCTTGGTCTGTGTCTGTGTCTGTGGCTGTGTCTGTTCAAGCCCTAAGCCCCATGTGACACACTCGGTCAGTATGCATATTGTTCGCACATCCTCTTCATCTCCTCTGCCACAATTCAGATATAACAAACGCGCTCTGACATGAATGACTGCACTCCGATGCTTCAGCTCCAGATCCAGAGCTACAGTTCCAGCTACAGCTACAGCTACAGCTGTACCCATGCCACGCTCACTGTGCCACACTGTTGCGCGTTGCGGCGTTGCGGCGTTGAGCCTCATTAAGGACACTTTGTCTGATGTCCATTTAAACGCGCCTTTTCTCTTCCGATGCCCAACGCCGTCCATAAATTATTTTTAAATGCATACTTATGTGGATTTCAGGCACACGACAACTTTACATAATTATAACCTGTTCCCGCACAACAAAACAGAGTATATCAGGTGTGCATGCTTACAAGCGTGAAAAAATCAAACACACACGCAACACCTAACGGGAATACGGTTTTAGAACTAGAGTCTGATGGCCTCCTTTTTTTTTTAGATCGAGTCAAAAATATATCCCTGCCTGCGAGCCACTAAAATCGATAAACATCGATTTTCATACGCATCTCGAGTGGAAATTGTTGAGAAATGTATTTATTTATTCACGCTTTCGTGGCACGCCTCAAGCACATCTACATATATATAAATATACACATATATATATATATATGTATGTGTGTGCATTTGCATATATTTATGAGAATATGTTTGAACAAATGTGGCAACGACATCAGCAAGTGTTTATGACCACAAAGCGAGTAAAAATGCTTTATTACTTCAACAATTTATTTGTGCAGTTGAGCGATTTAAATTCAATGCAATTGGCAATTGGCAATATGTTTGCATTACGATGAATTTGAACAGCAAACGCAGGTGGCATGTAAATCCTTGGAATGCAATGCTAACAATCTCAAATCCAATAAGAATGCAAGAAATTGCAGTTCTTTGAATGAACAAAGAAATGATTTTCATTTGAAAAGTGCCTTTGATGCACCATAAATCAAACAGATTTTCCATTGATCGGATTTCCCTGCCATCAAAATTAAGTCATTTATTATTTTTGATTTGCAAATTGTTGATTATATTAAGCCTACAATAAATAAATACGTAAAATTCAAAATCAAACTTTTTGTTATCTCTTTCCAAAATAATTCTATGTCAACGAATTGGAAGAATATAAATCTTTCAACTACTACAAACATATTTTATATTTGATTATAAGATTCGAATTTTATGTGGATAGTTTAAGGAAATTTTGAAATTTACTTGTTAGAAAAAAAAAACTATATTCCTGTAAAATTTAATATTATAAAACAAATTTTCTTGATTAATAAATGAATGTTCCCAAAAGGGATAACGAGGCCAAAGGGTATCTGCTAGTCGAGTATCTAAAAGTTGTGCAGTCCTCTGCAGATGCTACAAAATATCAACATTTTTTGGCAGTCGATGCTGCAATGTATTGAACTTAAATTCCGTGCTAGTTTCGCATCGGCTGCCACAGAAATTGTTGTTTTGCCACAAGAGATACACGGAAGCCGCACCATTATCGAAAAATGGCCTCTGAGCTTATATTTATGAATGAGAGTCGAGTGTGCGGTTGAGTGTTTGTGTGTGTGTGTGTGTGTGTGTGTGTGTTTGTGTGTTTGTCTGTTTTGAGTTTGGAATGCCACTCTCGAATATGGGCAATCCAATTGAATCAATTACGCTCTAATGCACTTCAAACTGATGTCTATTAAACAAAGCAATGCCCTTAACAAATCTAATCGAAATGAAACATGATATTACTTGTTGCATGGCAAATTCGAATTTTGAATGCGATTTCCCATATAGCTTAAAGTATTTTAAAGTTAAATTGCTTTGCGTCCATGTTGGCAAAGTCGACTTCTTCCTGTTACATGCCTCTATTCCATTTTACTCCTTTCATCAATTTTTTGTGTTCTATGTGTTTTATTTGTTATTTATAGGGGAAGGGAAGGGGTTGATGTACCATATTGAGGGTGGAAGACATTATAAATAGCAGCCAAAACAGTGGAAGCAGCAGCAAAAACAACAACAACAACAACACGAACAAAGCTTTGCCCGCTGACCGAGCGAACGCTTAACACGAGTTGCTGACGTTGCCAGTTTTAGGTTGGGTGGGCACGGGGGGGTTGAGAGTGGGGGTGGTTGGGTTGCTTGTAGGCGATGGCTATGCTGTACGGCGTGGTGTTGGGGGGGGGGGGGGGGGGTGGTGGTTGGAGTGTTTCTCTTTTGTTGTAGCTGAGGCACCTGCTACGTTCCTGTTTTTTGTTTGGTTTAAATGCGTGATATCTTTTTCCCTGGCAGCTCAAATGTCAGGCGAAAACCGAGTAACGAACAACAAACAGCTGTCTAACCCTTGTAACCTACGACCTTTTGGCCTTGGGTGTATGTGTGTGTGTGTGTGTGTGTGTGTCTGTGTGTGTGTGTGCTTATATGTGTGTTTGCGTGTGTGCAATAAGGCAGGTGGTTAAGTGGGCGTAGACAACCCTGTCAGGCAATTAAATGCCTTGGAATGTACAGCAAAAATTGTATGCCTGTTCATACCTAGTAGCCATTAAAACTGTATAATAAATGGCTTGTAAAAGTTGTATAAATGCTTGCAACAGCACAAGAAATGTTCTATCTCAATTCTGTATCAGCCCCCAAATGCCAGAGCAATCTTGACACTTTACCAACCGCAAATATATATATATATATAGTATTTTATATGGCCAAGAGTATTAACATTAACTTTATTCATCAGTCGACAGAAAGACCCAGGAAATAAAACCTTGAATACTTATGTTTATGTCAAAGTTGACATAATCCTAACACTGAATTTGAATATAAATTTATATATTGTTTAACATATTTGTTCTGTGTTCACAGATGTCTTCGTCGCATTGGAACCGTCTCTCCTGTCCAACAGTCTGACAGCTTCTTAAACATTTATGAATAAATAACATGCATAACTGTGACGAAGCAAGAATTTAAAAAAAGTTTCATCACTCTTTGGTTACTAAAATACAAACGGTTACTGAAACAGAAGAAACAACTGAGCCTATCTTTAAAAACAAAAACTTTATCAATTTATAATAATATTTATAAATAATAAATGTATATAATAAAAATTAACTACAAATTAGTGTTAGTGTTTTAATCTAACTTTATATTTCAACATATTATTTCAATAATTTAAAGTGAAATATTTGTTTAAACTATTTTCTTGGTGTCAATGATTGGTCATTGTATCAAGTTCAAATTGTCTACCCTTTTCATACATTCATACAAAATGTGTGCGTAGGTTTTTAAAGAAAGGTGAAATAAATAAATACAAAAAAATAAACTGATTGTCAAACGAGACAATCTGTTATATATGTGTATAATAGTTATAAGTAGTTCTATCCGTTGCTATTGAGGTCAATTGTCCCATCATTTATCACTCAAATTTGAGAGTTATAAGGTACTTTCTGCACGGCTACACAAGATGAGCACTTCAGTTGGCCGGCTCTGGTGGCAGTCCTGCTTGCTGACTTCCTTCTGGCAATCAAGCGAGAGATATGCTTCTTCTTCTTATTATTTTTTTTTTCTTCTTCTTCTTCTGCTCCATGATGAGCGAGGTAATAAGTACATATCATGAGTGGCTCACTGCTCGTCGTTGGGTGGATTGGGTTGGGCGATTGAATTGAGTGGTTAAAATGGAATTGGCCAAGGCCGTTATATTCTCTGCTGCAAATCATTCTTTCCTCTCACTCGTAAAATATGCTCTGAGTGCACTCTAAGAAAATCGCTCTTACAAATTACGGTTGAACTGCTAGCTATTGAATTTTTTTTTTACCATTTTATTAAACATATCAATTTTAATCGAGTTCCGTTCTTAAATATAATAGAGAATGGTTATTCAATATTATCAACAATTAAAGAATCAAGTGTTTTTCAATTATTACAATCAAAGTTTTTGAGGTGTAACTGGCCAAAAGTGTTATATTCTGTGTTGCAAAAAATTCTTTGCTCTCACTCTGAGTGCACTCTAAGAAAATCGCTCTTACAAATTACGGTGTAACAGCAATTGAATTTTTACAATTTGAATCGAATTCTGTTGTTAAATGTAATTGAGAACGGTTAATTAATATTATCAACAGTTAACGAATCAAGTTTAATTCAATTATTACAACCAAAGTTGTTATACTTCAAATAAATGCTAAAGTATCTGGTAATTTAATATAAAATTTAAATTGGTATTTTAGTGGCTTGGCTTTATTTAAAGTGGATATGAAAATTGATTCAAAATTTCAGTACTAAAAATACTTTTTTTTATTAATTGCTTTGAAATATGCAGAACTACTTAAATTATATTGGAACTAATATTATATTTGATCTTAAATATCGATATTTCTGGCTACGAATTGCAATCTCTTTTTACGAATCCTTCACATTCGGAAAAAGTTTCTTACTTACTGATTTCTGGACAGTGCAGGCGATAAATATTTAAATTTCTGGGAAACTTTGCCGAAGGCTTTCAGAAACTTGCCGCAAGCTTATGTCATCAATACATAATAAAATAAAACTGGCGGTGTTTTTTTCGTTTTCATTTCTGCCAACAACTAGAAATTTTTAAATAATAAATAAATTCAATCGATAACGTTCAAATTTCGTGGAAAGCTAAATTTAGCTTATTGTGTGGAAAATAAAACAAAATGTGCCAACTGTGAGTGACAGAGTGTTGGAGAGTGAGTGTAAATATAAGATTTAAGTACAACATTATTTTTTCAGTGCACAGACACATTGGAATGCTTGGCTTATTGTCTGAATTGTCATTCAGTTGCTGACAACCATGTTGTGTGCATTGTGTGTGCCTGTGTGTGCCTGTGTGTGCCTGTGTGTGCCTGTGTGTGGGTGTGTGTGTCTGTGTGTGTGTTAGTATAACTTCTTAACAGGGAAGGGATTTCAAATTAACACTTGTTGCGCACAATGAGCCGCTGACGATAAACAGGCCACAACGAGGCGGTCAATGTTTATTGCAAACGAATGAAGCGAATGACTTAACAAATGTTTAACTGTCAGTTGGGCTCCATTGAGTGGCCCTTGGCTCCCTTCGGCTGGGAGTCAGTTCATTAATGATCAGAGAACATGTCCTGGTTGAATGGATGCCGACAAATACACACTCACATACACACACACACACACACACACGATGCTTATGATGCTTGAAGAAGTCACAATGTGCCAAAATAAAATATTTGGAATGCATTTTTGTCGTTTTGTGCGGGGCTGGTTGTTGGTGTGCGGGGGGGTGAAGTGGTGTTGCTTGAGCTGCGCTTTAAAGTGCCAAGAATGTCAGATGGCATAAGTTACTTAGCTTATATACATGCGTATGCACATAAATATACATATATATATATATATATATTTATGTTTATATATATGTTTATGCATACATATGTATGTGTATGTATGTAATTGGCCGTAGGAATTCCTCTTTCGCTTTCAACTGGCAAAGTTGTCGATATCATTTGCGCTTCTCTTTTGCTTTTTGTTTGCTCAGCTGCTGCTCCTTGCTTTTATTATTTATTTTAGTTATATATATACATATATATATACGTACGTATATATGTATATGTGCTTTTATGTCTGTTTATGTACAAATGTATGTATGTATGCATGTTTTGTTTTTGCTTGTGCTTCTCTCCATTTCTTTCTTTTTTTTAAATAATGATATATGTGTGCCTGTCTGTCTATCTGTGTGTGGGGAGCGATGTGTCTGGGTGTGTGTGTGTGTGTGTGCTTAAGAGTGAGTAGGAACACCCACAGTGCACACGCCTATCGCCTGCAGCATGTTGACTGAAGCTATTTTATGTGTGATTGTATTTGTCTTTGCCGCAAACAACAGCGAGGCATCGCAGAGCGTGGCAACTCAGTGACGCAGCTAAAGCCGAAGCGAGAAGCCGCTTATCATGTCTGTCTGTCTGTCTGGCTGTCAGTCTATCTGTTTAGTTATCAGTGTTTATTTGTCTTATTGCTGGCCAAGTTTATTTGTCCGCATCATCAGAGAGAGAGAAAGAGAGAGAGACAGACAGCTCTTGCCTCATATGAAAACCAAAGTCTTATTTGTGAATGAGAGTCCTTCGTCATCGCACTCAGAGCGGCAGTTAACGGCGTTCAAACAAGCCATTTAGGGAAACAGTTCAATTTTGTAGTTATCATGAAGAGGCCCCCCCCTACCCCCGTTACCACCACTCAAATATTTCCACATAGAGTGTCGAAGGCAGACAAAACTCAAAAGGAAATATCGGCCCAGCTGCCAAGGAACACCTTGGTGCTTTCAACGCTTTCCGCATCCTGTCAATCAGAACGCGAGCGTGCGCGACACATCAATCAAACACGCCAATAATCAATCAATCAATCAATCAAGTGGCGCCGGCTGCTCAGTGCTCAGTGCTCCATGCCTTGTACTTTGTACTGTGTTGTCTGCCTCAAGGCATAAAACATTTCATCTTTGGATGCGTCTTAATTTTGCTTCCCGGTCGTCATTTATTTCCGCCAAGACGCCCCCCTCCTTAATGGCAGTCAATATCTTGTCTGTCATTTACGTGGCAGAAGTTTGTATTTTAAATTTTTGATACATGTAGAACATCTTTATAGACCCCCACGCCCCAAAGATCAAAATAATAATAGGATTCAGGAATGGGTATACTCCTGTCAAGGGGCTTTTGAGACTATCGCACTATGCGAAAGGAATCTCCTTTGTTTGCTCAACTTTATTAAACGGCGCTTGCACATTTTTTTATTATTATTATTTTATTTTTTTTTTCAAGTGGGTTACCGGGCTACCGGTTTTAGTTAAAAAAAATATATATTCCGCTTATGCCGCAAGGTTGTAGTCGGGAAAAGAGTGTTGTTTGTTGCAACGCTTCTTTGTTGCATCATTGTTGTTGCTTGTTGTCCTTGTTGTCATTTTCTTGGCACTTGCACACCACTCCGCACCACTAAGTTAACTTTGCTTAGTATGCTACAAGGTGCTCGATGAGTCTATTGTAGAGTCCAGAGCCACGACCCCTGACATTGGGTGGGGTGGGGGGAAGGGGGTGCCCTGTCGACAGCGACAATAAAAACATTTGCTGTCTGATTGAAAAACATTTTCGAGACGTGTATTTTCAATGACTATCAGGTAACATGGCCTTTATCGTTATCATATTGAAATTATTTGAATTTTTATATTTTATTTCAATTGCTATTGTTGTGGTTGCTATTTGCTTCGCTCTTCACAAAATTTTTTATTATTTTCCGCAGACATTTTCTTATTCTTCTGTTCACAAATCGGAAATTTACATATTTTTGTTGCCCTGCCATAGAAATATGGAACATTAGAATGAAATTAACACATTTTTATACCCAGCACTCAATAAACATGGATGCAAAGCTTATCAAAAGGTCACAAAAATATTGGTGAAACGAGACATCTGCTTCACGATTAAGCTTGGAATCAAAATGGATTTTTGTTTTGAGTAAATGTACAATTTTGGTATTCCCGCGATGAACACTGATTGGTAAAAAAAAAAAAGTTAGGGTAGTTGATAGTCGATTAGTGAATTTTCGCTTTTTATTTAAATAAGAGACACCATTGTGTCTACGTGTCTGTGTTTGTGCATGAGTGTGTGGGTGTGCGTGTGTGTGTGTGTGTAGAGAGCGGAAAAATAATACAAAAGGAATTGTTAATAAAATATGCAATTTCAAAATGCGAATAGAATAAGAGCTGTGAAAGCAAACGCGCTACAATCAAAATATATATTTATATAAATAGATATATGTATATGTATGTCAACTGGCAACTGCCTTACACATACATACATACATACATACAGAGCAACAAACATATTTACATTTGTGGGTCCATAGAGATTTTGACGCTGTTGACGCAGCTGCGTTGCAAGTGAAATTTTCACACTCACAGAACCAACCAGAATCGGAATGAGAAATGTGTGCGTTTTTCTGTATTGTGTTTTTCTATTACAAGTTTCAAACTAAAACTAATTTCAATGTTTAATTTATGCTGAGCGAGCGCGAGCTGCAAGGCGCCCTTAAGTATGCTATGAAAATTAGGCAGCGTGCGGAAAAGCGCGCATAAGCACACAAAAACCCACTTACACACACACCCACACACACCCACACACCCACACACACACATAGACACTGTCAGTGAAAGATAATGAAGTTTGAGCTGTTGTTGATTTAGGACCATGGAGTGGGTGTGGAAGTGGGATTGAGAGCGGGAGTGGGAGTGGCTGCAGCCGACAAGTCAACGCGTAACCAAAAGTGTGCGGTCGTCGAGGATTATACTTAAAGGGAAGCATTAAAAGATACTTCAAACTGAACTGAAGACAAAAATATTTTATTTAATTTCGCCATTCGTATTAAATGAAATGAGCAATCTTTTACTGGCTTCTGGACACCATCCAATTATCCAAACCCGCTGCTCTTGCCATTTCCCTTATACCCATTTGGGGACTGAATTTAAGTGTTCACACGTTCCAAAGTCCAGTTTTATTAATCACTTGAGCTCTCAGCATTTTCTATATGCAGCTCGTTTATATGCATGTGTGTTTGTGTGTTTGTTTGTGTGTGTGTTTATGTACCCCAAACCCCACCCTTAGCCCAAAGGCACCCGTGTCAATCAGCTTAACTATTCTCTTGCAAATATAAATTCACTTGCAACACTACATTGGCATCCATCGATGTTGCTCTGTTGCATCACAAATTTCGCTTACACGCGTGTCAACTAAAATCGTTATCCGAACTCAATTGAATTATAATCCGATTAATGCAAAACAAGGGCGCTTACTCTGCACCCTGCTCCCTGCTGGCATATATCCAATCCCAGTTACCACCAAAAGCCCAGTGATATCTAAGCCTTTTCGAAATGACTTTTTTTCAGTTATATATTTCCAATAATTCATATAAGTTTCTCATATTGATTGCTTAATTTGAATATTTAAATTTAAAGATTACATTTCATTTGTAATTTAATGTAATATAATTTATTCTTTACATTTTGCATATTTCTGTGTAAATAAATAAACAAGCAAAGCCTCTCAACATTTTCTGTATATATATCTAAGTATTTGTATATGCACTTAACTTAGATAAATATTTGCTTGGACAAGAATATTCTTACTTGTTACATTTTCGGTCGATATAAAAATTAATTTACGCTTTCGCACAAGTTATTTGAATTACAATTGGTAAATTTGTGGGTGGAGCTGTTTATATATATATATATATATATTCGTTAGCTTCGTTATTTTCTAATTAAATTTGAGAGCAATCGAATTCAATAATCGAAAAAAGTGTTTTTGTGTCAGTTTCCAAGAAGAGCTAATGAAAATAAAAATGAACATTTGATATGCACTCCAGCGGAAGGAAGAACGATTTCCGTCTCAGTGTCTATATATGTAGTATGGGCACACACACACACACACATATATAAATATATATATATATATATATATATATACTTTAGGTCAATGCACAGCAAAACGTTAACAACAGCTTAACACTTTAGAACCGGGACAAGTTGTGTGGATGCGATGCCACTTGGTGTTTATGGGACATGAGCATATTTTAATTAAATTAAACGAAACCATGAAAATATTTGAAGCAGCTAGACAAAAAATGCAGACGTGGTGCAAAACAAGTGGCCAAATACAGAGAGGGAGGGAGACAGAGACAGAGACAGAGAGAGAGATGTTGATATCAGATAACAGATACGAACAGAGAGAGAGAGAGAGAGAGAGAGAGAGACAGATAATGACAAAGCGAAAGTAGAAACGTAATATGAACGCTGCCAAATTACGTGACATAATTTAGAGGCGATGCCAAACGGGGAAATCCTAATGACATTTTGTATTTGTATTTGTGTTTGCATTTGTATTTCCTCCCCTCTCACTTCTCACTTCTCTCTTTGTTACCATTTCATCTAGTCCCGTTGCAGTTACTGCTTTCAATTCAGGTTTTACTTCTTTCAGCATTGCTTAACTCCATCGTCATCGTCATTGTGCATCTTGCGGTGCACCAACTATTTGTAAGGAATTGAGATATTGAACCTGCACTTGAGGAATTCCTTGAGTGGTGTTTCTAAATGACAAAATATCCTGTACAACAAATAAATTTGTACCATTATCAGGGGGAATAGCATTTTTAAGTACTTTAAAATGTTTTCGTTCTTTACATTTTTTTTATTTAAATACAAAACAAAAAAAACACGTTACTTTAAACACTTTTTAGAAATGACTTTATGCCACATAAAGTGCCCGTATTCCCCATTGTGCGGCATCTCCCGCTGCTACCTCTGAGCTATGCGCAACTCTGCCAGTTACGCTAAGCTCTGGAAATGGACGTTATAAATAAGGGCGGCGGCAGCTGAGAACTGAGCGAGTCTAACTGAGAAAATTGCACAGGCTCTGGGCAACCAATGCGACATTGCTTCCCCAAACTCACTCAACTCACAGCGTGTAACAAGTGAAAGTGCTCAGGACGAGGGGAGTGCCCGACCAGCAGATACCTCCTTATCGCACCTGAATTATGCTCGTGCCAAGAATTGGTTGACTGTCTGACTGTCCTTCCGTCTGTCGGGCACATCCTCAGAACAGCGGAACATACCCTATGCGAGAGTTGTCTGATGTGCGATGGGATGCGACCAGTGTATAACAAGTGGCTTAGTGGAACGCATATTTAAACATTGTTATCAATAGCCAGAGTGCGCAGAGGGACAGAGGACTGGCCCAGCGACCCAATCAGCCGAATCATAACAGGACTGTGGTCTGCGGGCAGGGATAGGTGGGGAGGTCGACGGAGAGCGCCAAGGCGTGAGACGCTTACGACTCAAAGCACACGTATGTGTGCGTATGTGTGTGTGTGTGTGTGTGTGTGTATGTTAGACGACTTCCGCTAATGAAAGCACCAGTTTCCGCTTCGCTTTACACACCAAAAGCCCGTTCTGCACCTTTGTTTTAACATTTATTTTTGGTTTCTTTTTTTGTTGTTGTTTTTGTACTTTTTTGTTTGTTTTTGTTTTTTGTGAAACTTCTGGTTCGTTTGGTAATATGAATGTATGCGCTAATGTGTGTGTGTGTGTGTGTGTGTGTATGAGTTAGTGTGCACACATGTTTGTAACTAGATGCGAGCATTGTTTGTTGATGGCACTGTTGTTGCTTAAGATCCTATGAAAATGTAAATTAAGTTTAATGTTTGCGCGTTGTTAGTTTTCACTTTTCAAATTTGGGTCAATGTATGCCACATCGCCAGCGAAGTCTCCTCAATAACCATATTCCACATACGTACATACATATGTATGTATATATATATATATATGTACATATGTAAAAAGGTGTGTCAGAAATGTGCGAAAAACTTGTCTCTTCTCTCTCTTTCTCATTCTCGTTCTCGTTCTCGTTCTCTTTCTCTGTTTGCCTTTTAAGGGCTTTTTCTTTCTTTCTTCTTTTTCTTATTTGACACTTGGACCCATATTAAACACAATCTTGAAATGAATCTTAAGTTTCTGATGGATCTGGCTTACTTACTGCGTTTTAATGCGATTATCAGCATCCTATCTGCATATATGTTGTTAAAGTGCGTATCTATATATAGTATATACATTTATCACATACACTCTATACACACATATATATACATTTCTTTATATATATATATATATATATATATATTGCCTCACATTGTCAGCTTATCAGCAGCGGACAGGGTGTCGGGTTTTGGAGTAAGAATGAAATATGTTGAAAGCTATGAAGCCGAGGATGGTATGATTGGTTGGTAGGTTGGTTGGTTGGTTGGTTGGTTGGTTGGTTGGTAGGCTGCCAGGTTGACGACTCCTAGGGTTGCTTGGACTGTTCGGGCTGCTGGGGTGAGCCCAATCAAGTAAATTACGTGAATTTATAACATAGGAAGCGAAGCGCGCCGCATTCTTGGATTGTGTCCTTGCAGACATTTGGTTTGTTTATTTGTTTGATTGCGTTTGCAAATTGGCGTTGCCTCAATCATAAAATTGATTGCAACGCCCTCGTCAACAAGTAGGCCTATTTATGCCTGTACCTCTCTCCCTCTCTCTCCCCATCTCTATCTCTCTTTTCACTCTATGTGTGTGTGTGTGGGTGTGTTGTAGAAGCTGACAAACCTTACACACTTCTCTCGGTGCCGGTTTCGTTGCCACGTTACCACCAGGCAACACACACATAATCCGACAGTTGCCGCACCAAAAACCATAAAACTGATGTCGTATTAAATTATTGACTATAAATTCAAAAAAATAAAAAAACCATAAAACTTGCTATTGGCGCGAGCTGGGCAAAAAAATACCCTGTTCGCCAGTTTATAACACGTTGCATAATAATCAAAATTAATTGAGCATCGATCTCCGGACGAGATTTACCCGGGTGCCTCAACTGCTCCAACAAAAATCAAATCCAAAAAACATCAGGAAAAAATAATTTGATAATGATGACTCTACCGACGCATAGACACCCTGTAACTGCTGTCAAGAATTGATGCAAAGCACTCTCTGGGCATTCTGTAAGTATATTCAGCGACAAATGGAGAGATATTCACTGGTTATATCTACTTTAGAGGACGTGCTCAGATGTGTTCGGAATCTTTCCTTGTTTCAACTTCCCTAGACCCTTTCGCTGTTGTTGCTGTTTGATTGGTAACCCGCTAAAATAATAAATAAAAAATACAATAAGCAGGGCTTAAAAAACATGACAGAGTGGTCAACTGCGAGAGGGGGGGGGGGGGGGGGAAGCCGTTGCCACACCCAGCACATCAAATAAATAATAAATAAATAGCAGTCAATAAAGTGTTGTGGCTGTAGTTGCCGTGGAATGGCAGCATGACACAACGGGATAACGGGACAACGGGACAACAGGCCAACGGAACTGCTGAACGGCAGGACAGCGGGACATCCAGGCATCCAGACATCCAGACATCAGGACACTGGTACAACAGGACATGAGGACATGAGGACATGAGGACATTGGGACAACAGGACGGAAAGCATCCCATTACATCGTTGGACAACAGCATAATAGAGCGATTTATTTTCAGATTTCTCCATGCTGAAACATTTTTATGGGCCCAGAGAGTTGTAGCCAGAAAAAATAAAAAAAAAAAACAAAAAAAAACGCACACAGCAAATATTTGAGTTATGTCCAAGGATAGGGGAGCTGCACGATTCGAATACTGGCATTATAAAAATGTTATTGCATTTCATTAGGTTGACGCCATGGTTTTAAAATGACAGCTTTGTGCGGGTAAAACTCTATCCATTAGTACGCTTAAATAACGTGCGATTATCTGATTGTTTTTTTTGGTCTGCCTGATAAACAATATATAAAAAAAAAGTGCGAACATTGCAATTGGGCGTAGTCAACCAGGTCCTACTCCTATGTGGGATATCGTATAGCCGTAAAGCCTCCACAGCTGCAAAATTACTTATTTATTGATTTTGATATATTTACCTATAAAATCAGTGGAGAAACGGGCTTTAGTGAATGTTTTGGGGTAGGATTGGTTTCTTACTAACTTCTTGTTTTCTACATTTAAATACAATTTAATAATTCTAGCTTACGGAAAATATTTGCACGTTTTACGACGGACTGTGAATTGAACTGGTTACATTTATAAAATTAGTATGTTTTATAAGACATGATAAATTGTATGTCAACGCCTATTTTGATCAGTCAACATTAAACTCATCTTTCAACTGATTGCAGCTAAATGTTTTAGTGATTCATCGAATAAGTTTGCTGAGTAACCAAGCCAAAAAAAAGCCCAGTTTTAAGAAAAATAGTTTAACAATCTTTGGTATCAGAGTGTAAAAATGGAATAAACATGAAAGTTGACTATCTGTCACAGCTTACATACTCATTTGAATTGTATTTTGTAAGTGTATATATATATTTATTTATACAGATTATTGTTCTTAACCACACAAAGTTGCCCTCATGCGATTGTTCCAATCGGAACTAGCTTAAGTATAGAACTCATTATACAAATGCTGATAAGTTGCTGATCAATAACAAAAACAGTTCTCAGAATAATATATAAATAAGAGTTAACAATATATATAAATAACAGTTAATAGATAAACGAGTAAAAAGTTATCAAAACGATCAGCAGATGCCAAATGGAGTATTTTTGAAATGCATATCAACTTAATTATCGCATGTTGATTTTGTTGTCAAAATTTGGGTTTAGACTTTAGACATTATTTATTGTGCAGCCTCACTCAGTTTTAGTCTGTCAATGCCAACCAAGATCCAAAAAAAAAATAGTATGCGGTCATATTCCGGTCCTTTGACATTTTGCGGGCAGTTGGCGCTGTGAGTTTCTGCGGATTTATGATGAACGCTGCCTGCCAAAAGCTTTTGCACCCTAATCTCTTTACCCCTATATGGTTGTTGTTGTGGTTCTTGTTGTTGTTGCTGTCATTGTCAGGGCCGTCTGACGGCCGGAAGCATTCACTTCCGTTCGTTGTTTTGTTCTTGCCCAACCTTGACGTACTCCTTCGCCCTCTCGGCTACATTTCTGTCTTGCCACTAAATTTTTCACACACTCAGAAAAAATAATCGCATAGAAATAAATAAAAATTCGTCGAATTTTTTCTAACATTAAAAAAAAAAAATTGTCAGATGAGGTTTTACATTTCTAATGTTTAGAATAGAATACATTCAAAATAAATAATAAAAACCAAAAAACATTATGGAAATTCTACTAATTTTAATAAAAAAAAATGTTTTCAATACTATAGAAATTATTTCTAAAAGCAAGAAATACTTTCGATTTAATGGAATTTTTTTTTTTTTCTGAGTGTACGTTTCTGACTTGTGACTGCCTCCTGCAAGGTTCCTTCAAAATGCCACTTGTTTTGGTGTGGCCAAAATGGAATATTTTATGCTGCTTTCTCAGTTGCTTCTTTATTGTTTCTCTTAATATTACCAAATAAAGTGTGGCTTGAAATACTTAGGCAACACCAATGGCTATGCAAACTTTGAGAATCTTTTCCTTTGTTTCGACGAATGCTTTCGCCAGCTGTAATCATGAAGTAGCAACTTGACCAAACATTGGACATGCAGGACCTGAGGGACCTGAAGGACCTGAAAGACCTGCAGGAGCTGCAGGACTTGCTGCGAGTTACATTAACTATTACATATGTGTGCATGTGTCTAACAATAAAGAGTTTTCACAGAGTTTTCACAGAGTTTTGTTTGAAGTTAAGAGGGGTTTCAGCTAAAATATTGGCTACAATTAATTATTTTCTAATATTTAGTTGCAAACTAACAATTTAAAAACAATATATTTTCTTGTCTGAAACTGTGTTTTATAGTTTTTAGTTACTCCAAACAAAATATGAAATTTGTTAATTAAATTTGATTTTAATAAACTTCAAATATAACGTTTCTGATTTTTTTCGCATGAAGTTTGTAAATAGTTAATATATTGCAAGTTCTCAGATTTAGACCAACACTTGATTACTGTCCAAATTGCAAATTGCTTTAGTATAATTGCCTGCCAAACAGAACTGCACTGCAACAAAAAACACCTCCCCCCCCCCCCCCCACCCACTACTCTCGCCCATTTCTCGGCAGAAGCGGTCAGCAAAATTTGAACGCTTTTGATAAACTTGCTGGCTTTGCTGGCTGCCTTTGGCATGAATGCTGCTACTCGCAGTGGGAAGCCACGTGGCCGATTATTATGCATCCTCGTACTGAGCCGGGCAAGAATGGCTACGCTAGTTCGAGAAGCCGTGTGCTGACTCAAAATTGAAAACAGATTCAAAATCTATTTAAAAGTTACGTCCACAAATAGTTGTATCACGACGGACACAGGATATGTCTCTCTCTCTCTCACTCTCTCTTTCTAACTCTCCGGATCTCCCACTGTCTCTCTCTCTCCTCTGTTGATGAGGTGACGCTGCCGAAACTTTTTGACACTTTAAAAACTTTACATACCCATACACAAATGACAATTCTGTTTAGCCTCGCAACCAGGCGGCACAGTGGGAGCCCAAAACACCCGCAATCAATGTATATGCCAAGTCTGGTCTTTGAAATTTATGTTAACTGGCCTTAAAGCGTGCGTGTGTGTGTGTGTGTGTGTGCGTGTGTGTGTGTGTGTGTGTGTGTGTGGCACTGATGCCAAATGGGTTTCTGTTGTTCTGCTGTCCCTGCTGCTGATAGTTGTGCCTCGCTTTGTTGTCACTTTGTGCATATTGTTTTCCTTTTAGTTTTTCGATTTGTTTGTGTTTTGTTGTTGCCGCGTTTGTCTTCGACTTAAGTAGTCTTATTAACGTCTTATGCGCATCCTGGTTAAGCATTTAGCAAGCGGAAAGACGGCGTCGAAATTTATGCTCGAAATAAGCTTATAATCAGCGTAACAGACATAACAATGACCCATAAATTGGTACTACAACTCGGACAACAAGACTGCAAATAATACACATGTACATGGATGCTGACCAGCTCAACTAATTCCGTTTGACTGTTGTGCCACCAACAATGGCAGAGGCAGCAGCAACATCAACAACATCAACAACATCAGCAACATCAACAACATCAACAACAACAACAACAACAACAACAGCGGACAGCAGATGGCAGACAGGCATAAATCTGTGCACGCTAAGCATGACTTTTCTTGATGGATGTCTCTCTGCCCATTTTTTTTTTTCTTTTTTTTATATATATATATCTTTTCTGCCTCTTTTTCTTTTTGTATGTGTGTGTGATGTGTGTGTGTGTGTGCTCTGTCTAACTGGACAACAATAAAATTTATTTGTATTGTTTGACCGTTTGTCGTATTTTCTTTTTTCTCAAGTGAAATAAAAAACAAAATAAATAAAAAACCGATTGTTATTACAGATGTGCCCGACTAGAAGATACCAAGTACTGCAAAAATTAAAAGTATACCTTTACTGTCTCCAACTTTTCAAATCAGCTAGCAAGAACTCAAATATGTGTTTAATTTTATTATTTTTTTTTTTTTGATTACAGGGTATTAAACAGTGGGAATGCCATTCTGTAGGTTATAATACCTTATGCCCCCCATATCAATGGAGACCTAAATGTGTCACACAAATTGTAAGAGTACCAAAACCGCTTTTTTTGGCCACCGGATATAAAACAACAAAAGGCAGTCGATAAAGACCACTTGTGTGTCCCGATTAAATCAATTTTATTCAAGCTTTCAGCTTTTATGTTTAAGGCAAATTGCTAAATGAATAAACTGTGTGGTTCAATTATTTTAATTATATGTTGCATCCCAGAGAAAACGGACAGAGAGGGTATATAAAAATATCATAGCATAGTATTAACTAATGGGTTTATCGGACACACTTTCTCAATATATATAAGTATATATATTAACTCACAATCGATTACCGATCATTATATATATTTATATATGTTTGGACTTGGGTACAGCGTATTTCGTCGCCGTGCATTCCACATGAATATTGCCATTTGTTTTATTTTCGGTGTTTTTGTTTTGGGTTTTCGCTCGAGTTTTGGCAGGTTTTGGTCAATGCGTCAGTTTTACGGCTCGTAATGTTTGTAATTGATTGTTAATGCCGTAGTTAAAGGAACCCCATTGCCAGGCAAGTCATAGACTTAGCCGACTACTCGTGACTCAAAGGTTATGAATATCTTGACGGAGCCAAGGCTGGATTCCGTACATTTGCCTTCCTCTGGCTCTGGCTCTGGCTCTGGCTCTGGATTTGGTTCTGGCTCTGGCTCTGGCTCTGGCTGTGGCTCTGTTGATGTTGCTCTTTATGTTTGTGTTTTGGATTTGTGCGTGCCTTGGCTTATTTATTATTAAATTCGGCATTGCGTGTGTGTGGCAAGAAGACGCCCTCTGTTGAAAGTAGATTTGCCAGCCAACCAGCCAGCCAGCCAGAGCCCTCAAATCCTGCTTTTGTATACACACACACATATATATATATATATATATATGTGAAAAAAGGTAAGTATGTGTTTATATGCGTCTTATGTGTGTATACAATTCCTTTTAAAATATCACAGAAAACAGTTAAAAATAGCAGGAGCACAGCAACAACGAAATGCTTTGGCAACATCTAAGAAGAAGGCCAAGGATCGTTGAGCTTATCGCATGGACAGACGTGACCTGGTCCAGCATCGATATATTCACTGCATATTTCAAACATACCTATGTATTTGGATGCGGATGTGTGTGTGTCCGAATGTGCAATTCATGCATAAAACGAAAACGTTAATGCTAGCAATATAATAAAAGGATAATGCAGTTGGAATTGCAGACTCAGCCACTGCAAAATAGCCGCTCTCGAATCGACGGACGCATTCCTTGGAGAGGAGCAGCAGCAATGACAATAAGTAAGCCGGAACACGGAAAGAAATCGAAAGATAGTTGAGATTGTTGTTTTATTGCTACACTGTATTTCCAGTGACTCCTCACATTTTGTCTTGGCTCTGAGGCAAACAATGCATATAAATCGCTGGACTAAAGAAATGCAACAATGCAAGCTAAATTCCACCGCAGACTTAATTGCAACAAACTGTAAATGCTTACAGCATTTCTCAAAAGGTTACATTATATTTACAACTCGATAAAAATAACTCTACTTTTTTATTGATCTAAGTCTGCTTTTTATCAGAAATGATTCCCATCCATCCCTCAAGGGAATACATATATTCTATATATATTTCTATATATTGCTGTTTTTATTTATTATTAGCTTTTAGTTGTATCAGTGATTGTAGTAATATTTGTATTGTAAAATTAATTGCAGTTGCAAATCCATTTTAAATTAATTTCATTTTATTTCAAAGCCCCAGATTTGTTTAATCCTTCATTTTAGGTTATTTTTTCATTTTAAATTAATTATACACTAAGCATGTATTTTATACCAAATAATAATCAATTTTAATCTAATAACTATATATTTTTAAAACGTTTGTGGACAGTCTTCCGTCGGTTTTAAATGGATTACTACGAATCGACTAGATTTTGGCCACGGCAATTGGAAAATAAAAACAAAACTCTTGAGAATCAAGTGGGTAGCGAACTCACCTGTATTGAAAGATTGTAAGAACTTTAAACATAAAATTAATCAGTTGTTTGTGGGAGAAAAGACAGGGAAACAAATGAAATGTGAGGCGAAAAACAAACAGCAGGTGATAGATTTGATTTCGACCAACTAACAACAAGCAACTACCAACTAGGCCAGCTAAGGAAGACTAACATATAATTAATTGCGTCAAGATACGGTTCTGGGCGAAACGAGGGGCGTCGCCATTGGCGCTGCCAAGACCAAAGTGCTTGGTAGGAAAATGAAAACGAAGATGAAATGAAATGGAAAACGCAAACAGGATAAAATCGAACTCAAATTGAAATCGAAAACGAAAACGAACAAGCAAAGTGAAAATGTGAAATGGCCAAGAGGAGCACTTGGGTGGAGCACTTGGGAGGTGTCGGCAGAAATTCTCATGTTTGTATTTTTAGATTTTCTCAGCATTTGTTTTATGCCCTGAACCAATTAAAAATTGTTAAGAGGGTATAATCGAGGTGTGCCAAACTATGCAACAGGCAGAGAGAGAGCGGCATATTTTATTTGGAGTATATAGGATCCAATAGTAGTAGATATATCCTAACAATTGATATATATATATATATAGTGAGCCTTCTCACATTATTGATCATGAGTTAGATTAGCTAAAAACCGGAATTATTTTTAATCAAAACGAACAGGGTATTTGCTAGTCGAGTCCAGCCTGACATTCTATTTTCTATTTTATTGTTTGTTTCTGGAGTGTTTACTAGTTTTGTAATGACTTGACCAGCAAATCCGAGTGTGGGTCGTGGGTGAAAGTGGTTGCGATGGGTCAAATTAGAGCTGACCCCGTTGAGCTGTTGCCCAAGTTCTTAGCCATTCAAAATGCATGGCAAGCACGGAAATCTCCCTTGAAAGTAAATTGCGCTGAAAAACAATCACGCATAAGTGCAATACAAATACAAACAAGCTTATTGGTTTTTTCTGTTGTTGTCCTCTCACCGTCTTCACCTGCCAGTTAACCAGCTGGCTGGATTGGCCCGAATGCAAGGCAAGGCAAGACAATGCAAAGCAATGCAAGGCAAGGCAAGGCAAAACAAGGAGCAAGGAGCAAGGAGCAAGGAGCAAGGAGGTTATGCCAGGCAATGTTTATATGGAAGCTGCAACGGGTGCAGAAAATGCAATTTATGTGCACTAAATGTGATACTCGCAAATGAATTTAGTATTCCCATTGCATTGGAATCTCTACAAAAATATACACGTAAACAACAATGAAATATTGCAAAATGGCACTTGGGTCCCACTCGGATTATGCACATCGAGTATTGAGCCAGTTGTGAATCTAATTTTTACTATTCATCCCCCAACATGTTGGGCAAAGAGTTATCAACAACACACAACTATGTCATATAGCACTCGAAGGAGCAATAGTTTGAGTCTTCAAGTGTACAATGAATTCTAGATGTCTCCGGAGTGCATCAAGAGAATTGTTCATTCGTTAACACTGAAAATGTTAAATATTATGTTCGCATAACTGTCGCTTCAAAGAACAATTATTCAAGTCGAGAACTTCATATCAATAATTTTCGAACTTTGCTTAATTAGGAAGTTAGCATTCTTTCCTACGGCATTTGCGTGTGCACAACTTTTGTTGAATGATTAACTCCAATCGGCAAAATATCTACACTTTGAAAATCGCCGTAAAAATTAAATATTATATTTCTTAAAAGTAGAACCGTAAAATTCAGAAACAGATAAAGCTTGACTTTTATTTTAGAGCTTAGCTATTGTCTCTTGTAGAGATAGTTTTTTAAATAATTTTTATGAATTAAGAAACTACGTAAAAAGTATGTATATCTGAAATCATAAAATGCAAATTCGAAATGCAAGACTTAGTTTTTAAAAATGCTATAACCATAAATTACAGAAATTTATTTTCTGAATAATAGCATAAATATACATTGGCGCCAAAAGTATGTTGATTTACTAAATCATTTTATAAGTGTCTCAAGTTAACGGGGCATCAGAAAATCCTAAAGCCAAATAAATGCTGTACTATCGGGATTTGAGCATGACATGAATTAAATACGCATCATAATCACATTAAGCTTGACAGCTAAAAGATACATTTGTCGCTCTGTTAAGAGTTTATATAAAAAAAAATTACATATGTAACAAAACAAAAGAGTTCAATAATGTAAAAATAAAAATGGTTTTAGAAACTGTTTGAAAATTTAAAAAAAAAAAAAGGTAAAAATAATTTTAACAACTTGTTAATAATGTAAACAAAATGAAAGGAAAAAATAATAATTCCATCAATGACAAAAATCACAGCAAATTCTTATATTTCTGTTTGTAAATAAATAATAATTAATTTGTACTTCAGCTGCAATTCTGACAACATGGATTTATTTCAAGCATTTCATTTCAGCATATTCTAGCTGAAATAAATATTGTTGTATTTAGAAATAAAACATTTTGCTATCCTGATGTCAGATTAGCGGCGGCTTACTGCAAAAGTTTGGGCTTACTCTGGACCCACATTTACGACACATCTTATATTTATCTACCACGATACGGACACCTATATTCCGATCTTCTTTAATCAGATGGCCGACAAATTTGATGTCGCGATTGTCATTTAATTTTATTGCCGCACTTACCTGCTGTTAGCTGCTACTTAGCGCGTTTTTATTTTTTTGGGTTGTTTTTTATTTTCGGGTTTTTTTTTAGCGATGCGAGTGGAGGTTTTTATATGTTGCTATAGCTGTCGACGGCGTCGAATTGCTGTGGGTAGAGGAGGGGTCTCAGTGTCAAATGTCTTTTGAAACGCTCAAGCTTAACTTGTTGTATATTTCAAGTTTTTTACGTTGCTATGCATGTGTTTGTGTATGTGTGTGCGTGTGTTTGTGTGCGCGTATGTATGTGTGAGTAAGTGTGGTGCACTTTAATCAGCGTTGCCAGCTGCGAAAACAAGCAGAAGAAGAAAAATGTGCTGAGTTGCTCAACTGCTGTGGTGGGCTCGGTGCCCAGGTGAGCCCAAAAACAATGCCAGATGTCGCTAAATGTTGAGCTGTTTGCTTATCACGGCTGATTGTTGCTTGTTGCGCGCTGCTTGTTGCTCTTGATTTTTTTTTTTTTTTTTTTTGCCACACTAGGAGGTGGTAGGATCGTATAATATAATGCATAAAATAAAATACTTAATGTACAGCATGTAATATGTACACACACATTTGTATATCATATATAAAATATAGCAGTATGTTAAATGTGGCCGAAATCTATGCCATATTTTATGCCTCTTTTATGTCAATATTTATATATGTGTATATATAAATATGCATATATATGTATTTACACATGTACATGTACATGTAGGAGCATTATTTCTACTCTATATATAGGATCTTTATTTGTCGAACTTCGGTTCAGTTTTCTACTTTGGCTGGCCCAAGTTTATTTCACGCCTTTGGATTTTATTGCGCCAAATTGATGGCAACTTTATTACTACAACTGTAATTTGGCATAAAGTCAAACTGATGTGTATTCACTATGACAACTCTCGGATAGAAGACAAATGTTATTGTCCTAATCCTGCGACACAAAACAGCCGTTGAGTAACAGACTCCGATGGGGTTTAAGTTGAGGCGAATTCGTTTCAAGAGATTTTTCAGTTAAAAATGCATTCTATTTCAGAGTTGAAGCTAATCTTAACAAGAGGCTCAGCGCTGGACCATGTCCATTAATGGGGGAGGCTAAAGTTGGCCAAATATACTATCCATATTTCGTATTCTTACATCTATTATACTAATCTCTATTTCGTTTCCATTGTGACTATCATTGAGTGCATTGTAGCTGAAAATTGCAAGTCAAAGTTGAGCATTTAACTAGTTTTTTTTACTGCGTTGCCTTTGTTGCAGCATGGCTATAACAATGTCCGTTAGCGGGCACAACCACAGTATTGACTAGCTAAGTCATAGTCTTGATTGGGCAAATTTAAACATACACACAAAGTCACAACCACACACACTCACATACGTATGAACAGAGTAAGTTATTATTGGGACACCCGCAAAAGTATGCAGCACTTTTCTTGGTGCATTCAACGCACATTTTTTATTTATTTATTTTTGTTTTTTTTTGCAACAATGTTTACATTTCACTTATTTCGGCGTGCAGCATCAGTGGTAACCAAACAAAAAAAAAAAATCAAAAACAACATTAGCAAGAACAACAAACAGAAGAGCAAATGTCGAGTAGGCGCAACTTTGCACGTGATGACTTAAACGGTAAACGATAACGGAGCAAACAAACAACACACACAGTCAAATTTGGCGATGATAACAAGAGCGTGTGGTTTACCGTTGCCGTTCACTGTTCACGGTTCACTGTTCGTATTACACGGCCAAGCGAGAAAGAGAGAGAGACAGAGACACACAGACAGAGAGACAGAGACAGAGAGAGAGAGAGAGAGGCAGGCAGGCATCAGCTTCTGATTCTTCTTCTGCTTCTACTACTGCTTCAGCTTCAGCTTCAGCCTGAGCGTAAACGTTCGGCACAGCGGCACTGGCAATTTGTGTGAAACTGTGTTGAATAAACGCGACGCGTTGCGCACAAACCAACCGTTGCCTTTGATGTCCTTTTCGAGACTGATTCGAATCGAAGCCAGCACAGCGCGAGTCAAGCAAGCTTCAAGCTTCGGCAAATAGTAGGACACGATGTCCATGTGGGTGTGTGTGCGTGCGTGTCTCTGTGTGTGCGTGTGCAAATACATTGACTATCCTTAGGTTCCACATGCACACGGAAGAAGTTCATATACGGACACGCACCTTTGGCAGGTCGGCGCCGTTGTCGCCGCTGTGGCATCTGCCCGCTCGTGCTGCCGCGTGCGGGGTATTTTGCCGAGCAGCGCAGGCGTCGATAGCGTCATGTGGATGCCATGTGGGTGTGGATTCCATTTGCCATTAGAGATGCGCTCACAAAATGTGGCTGCTTATTTTACAATCCTTTTGCCCGCTCTGCATAAATATATGTTTATATTAAAAATATATATATATATATATCAATTCTATTTTCCTACAACCAATCTAAAACACACTTTGAAAATGAGTTTCATGACAATCGCTTAAGGATAATCTCACACTATCAAAATAGGTTCAAATTCTCATATAGATATTTGAAAAAAAGCTTAGTAAACACTTTTGAAAGCGGCTTCCTAGCTTTAGAGATAAATCTTCTAAAATTATTACGAACGCTATTGAAAATTAATTTGTTACCAGTTACAACATTTTGACTTAGGCGATTCATAGTAGAAAAGTTCGACAGTATTTAAAATATCAAAATTAAATCTTTACTATGTTTTTTATTCATTTATTATTAATATTATAATTTACTTCTTATTGTAATTTAATGACTTGATTTGGAATGAAAATAATATTTCCTTTGCAATTGTACACTATTTTTAATGAGGGTTTGGTCTTTCAGTGGACTAATAATACTTAAATTCCAGCGCATTTTTACAATGTAATCAAGTCAGTTCAGTGGCAGAAAGATATGGTATTATACCTTATAAAAACAATCTAATATATATGCTGAAGAGGAATATCAGAAAATTGACCATGGATCAGTTCTGACCAAGATTTTGCATAATATGTCAATTACTTTACCTTGGGCTAAGCAGATTTTCTTGAACGTTTGTAGTTGTTAATGTTTTGGTCAATAGCCAAGCTTGCCACAAGGATAATAATGCACAGATGTCTGAATTTCATTTCATACAAGAACCAACGTTTTTTAAAGTCAGCATTTGCGCATCGCAGCATCACTGGCAGCATCATGTGGAATTCATGTGGAATGTGGCTCGTGCGCTAGCGTTGCACAAACGCCACGAACTGCACGATTGGTGCCCGATGAGACACGAGGCGACACGATGGGGCAACTGCGAGGACGCAGCGATAACGAGTGCTTAAAGCGGCGCCAGTCGTGTCCGACACAGACTCGCGCAGGCACTTCCACGACGACGTGGGCCTTGTCGACTTGACTCGGCTCTGCTGTTGTTGTAGTTCTTCTTCTTCTTCCTTCATCATCTTGTTTGTTGCAAGTCAAATGCTGCGCGACGCTGCTACTGCCCCGCTGCAGCTGCTGCAAGTTCAAGGGAATTCGCGCGACTCGTCAACGGTATTGGCAGCGATGCCAAAAAATAAATTACAGAGGCACACGCAATGGAAATGCATGCAAATTAAGGTGGCAGCTGCGACACTCACGCAATCACTCCTACATAAATAAAAATAAAAAAAAAACAACACACCCAGACACAACTGTGCATATGCATATATTATGCCTACATACTCACACACACACACACACACACTCACACACACATTTTGCCTTAAAGTCGGGCACTGTGTCAGTTTCGCTTCCCAGTTGGGAGGCGTCCTCATTGGTGTGAGCCGTGTTTTGCTAGCTTTGTTGGATCTGCTTGGCGAATCACTTACGTTAGCCTACTTGACCAATTTTACTCTGGCTGCAGACACTTTTTGACTGAATCTTGTTGTTTTATTGTTGTTGTTGTGCAGGTTATTGCTGCTGCAACGGGGCTTGAACCATTTTCACTCACTTTGTTCGCATTGCGCATCGCCGGTTAGCAGAAAGTTGATTTTCAACTGCCACTCGCTTCCCCTTTCCGGTGAATTGTCATTAAAAATATCGCAGCGAAAGTCAGTAGGTGCAACTTTGTTGTAGCCAAAGTTGCAACAACCCCTTACCACACCACACACAGACCTGCAACCCTAAAGTTGCAGAAGCCACCGTTTTTCAATCTAGCAGCGTTGCTAGACGCATCGCTTGGCACTGAAACAATATTAACAATGTCATATCTAAGAAACTTTTCATTATTCTATTTGCATTGTGAGGCAACTGCCCGAAACATTATTCCCTTATTTTTCCGGCTATTTTTAAGACAGTAGCTGCGCTTTTTTGGCATCCGTGCCATTGTCAGAAATGCCTGTGGCTTGCCTTGGGCGGAGAATAAATTAAGATTGCCCAATCAACTTGTCAATTAGGTCGAAACTTTCTACACAATGCCAAATTTGGCCGACGAAATGCAACAGATTAATAATAAATAAACAGTTCTGCAAAAAAAAAAAATGGAGTGTTGGTTAAATGTGTCATACCAAATGAAGCGACGATTAACATTTAATGGAAAGCAAAGAAGTTTTTTATTTTGCTTTTATTTTGGCGTTGTGCTTTCATTAATTAATGCCACATAATTCCCCAGGTGCTGCTTACCACCACTTGTCATTGGGAAGCATTCATATTATTTATGCACCAACAGCACTTTCTTTGTATTGTTTTGCTTACAGTGACTTGCAGAATTCATAGCTGCCAAAAAATGCAATTATCTCGTAAATATTTGCATGCGATTATCGAAACAATGGCTTCAAACTGAGTTATTTTGTTCCCGGTGCCACTTTGTATGTAAAACGATGCCAGATGAATGGACAGAGATGGACCCACTCTGTCATTTAGGCATTCGAACAATGCGGACTACTCTCTTATAATGCCCCCGGCCCCGGGCGGAATGCTCCTTAAAATATCTTTGCCGAATACCTGTTAGCCGGTTTATCTATTTAAGTCGATAGGTGGATGAGACAAAAAGTCTGAATTTGCCGGATACGTTTTCTACAATCAGTAAAGCACGTGCCGCAAAAAAAAAAAAAAAAACGTGTGAAAAAAGTTATAAGCCAATCAAGCGAAATTTTTAAATTTGAACACACAATCGTGTTCCGAATCTTTCTTTCAAGCTGATAAATTTACGGAAAGAAATATAAAATAAATAATAATAAATTAAAAAAAACGACCACAAATCAACTCCAGCGTTATTAAGGGAAATTGATATGCTCATTGTTTGCGCCATTTTAATTAAAATATTTCAAGTTAATAAAGTTAATAAAGTAAATAAAAATGACCACAAAACAACTGTTATATTCACTCATAATAATAAAATAAAATAATAATTAAGGGAAATTAATTTGATGACTGCTTGTTCAATTTTAATTAATAAAAATGTATTTTATTTAGCAAAGAGTAAAATACGACTTTTAAGCACATAACTGGGATGTAATATTTAAATTTTTCTAAAATTACGTATTAATTTATTATTATTTATATTTAGAAAAAAAAAATAAGCTGTTTAACAAAAACTATCTTCGAAATCGCGCTCACAACTACATTTACGATGTTTTTTAGTTGAGTTTTTCAAAATCAGTTTTGAAATAGGCATAATTGTTAAATCTTAACAGCTTAGTGATATACACAAAAAAAAAAATAATTTCTTAAATATATATCCCAAACGATATACAATAAAATTAATCAAATATTTCTTTTCCAAACATTTTGTACAGAACTAATTTGCATGTGTTGTATATTTAAATATATATATATATATATATATATAGGGTTCTCGGATCACAAATACAGGGTATGCCCTAGTCGCATACTTATGACTGAAACGCTCATCTAATGTATTTAATTGGTAACCATTAATCATTTGACAAAACAAATATGCAACATTTAACGCAGTGATTGGTTTGCCTCTAGAAAATGATTTATTTTAATATTGCTGCGGGGCTTATTATGATTTCGTTGCGAAACATGTTTTGTGAAATAATAAAACTTGGAAACGGATGAGAAAAGATCCATCCACTGCCAGAAAATGAGAATTGTTGTAACGCACTAAATGGAATAACTTCGAACCCATAAAGTAAGCCACTCTCAAAGTGAGATTACAAACATTTTTTTATAAAAAAAAACTATCGATCTACAGATGAAGAAATAATTGAAGATTTCATCTTCCTCTATATGAATTAGAGAATGTTTATGACTTAACACATTCTTTACATAAAAATCACGACTGCATTTAATGGCTTATTAAGATGACTATTGACTTATTTTACATCGGCATAAATTCAAATATTAACAATAAACTATTTATAAAAGAAATATCTCCGATTGATCCAAAAAATATCTCGGTCAAAACTAGTTAATTCCGGTAGTTTGTTTTGCAATCGCTGGGCTTAAACTGATAAATACTATTTCAATTTCAATTAGCACTGAAACACCATTTCCCGAACAGTGCACAAAAAGCAATAATAATAAATATAGAATATTAATAGCTGCCTTGTTATTCACCTGCAGGTGATAATTAATAGCAATTATTTAATATTTCCATAGCCTTGTTGATAAACTCTTATCTACGTTGGAGGATTTACCAGTGCGGAAACCGAAACGGTTTCTCTTTATTATTAAATAATACATTATATTTCAGATTAAATGCATAATAATTATTCTTCTGCTATTAGTTTTACACATATAATACAATTTATTTTCGGGTGGAAAAGTAAAATTCATCTCAAGCAGAGACATTGGTTTCGCTGTGATTTGATTACTTTTAGAAATGTTGTAATTAGAAGGATTTTCACTTCACGTAAAGCATTATAAAACTATTCTGCAATTTGTTGCTGCTGTTATGCAACATTTTAAATGCAATTAAATGAAACGCGAAAACGTGAAGTGAAAGTTTTGTGTCTTGCTGTCCATCTGCCAGTTGGGAGTGAACACAAAAAATAATCCAGCAGTCGCAAATAATGTCCCTTTAATGAGGCGTATGGCCCAAAATCGGTGTCCACTCAACATTGCCTCTGGTGCTGGCAAGTTGGAGCAGTTGGAGCTGTTTCGAAACAGCCAACAACAAAACAATATACAAATAAATTGTATTTTGTTTCACTTAAGTTGCACGAAAGAGATGAGCAGCACACAGTGCAGCCTTTTGGCAGGACAAGAACAATCAAATTGAAACGACAGCGACTGGGACAAAAATGAAGAACAAGACAAGAGTTTAAGGATGAGAACGAGGATAAGGACGATGACGATGACGATGACGATTACGACGACGAGGACGAGGACGAGGACGAGGACGAGAACGAAGACAAAAATAAAGATGAAGAATGGAGCCTGAGACTGGCGCTGAGTGAAAGGAATTCAGGTAAGCGACAACACTGACACAAAAGCTGTTGCATTTAGACAAAAGGCGCCAAAACAATGCCCAATAAGCAACTGCTGCCACAGCCACAGCTGCACAATTGCATTTGCAACTGCAACTGCAACAACATTAACTTATTCTATTGCAAATTGATTGTTTTTGCTTAAGCCATTTTATAAGTGAATAGAACCCGACCCACACAAATAAACAATTGTCAAAATGTCGACTGGAGAATCCATTCAGTAAAATCAAAATTTCCATCGAGATATTCAGTTTAATCTCACAAAAAAAAAAAAACAACATCATCGCACCAATAAAACATGTCTTAAATATGCTTTGAGCATCCTTTCCATTATTACAAATTGGCAGATTTCTCTAATGATTATTTTTAGATCAGCTAGATGAACTCTTATTCTACGATATTCTATCAAGAAATCTGTATTTAACCTGGCCACATTTAAACTGTTCTTAGATAAACGTAGCACACCTAAGGATCTAACATAAATGTAGAGTTTGAGTTTGCAGGAATTACGTTAATGTTCAACGCGAAAGAGAAAGAAAGAAATCTTAAAATATTTCATTATTAATTTAATAAAATTTAAATGACGGCTGGATAATGGCAATATACAAGGGTATTTAATTTTGGGCGTACGGTTCCTTTATGCTGATTGGTAGAATGGTAGAAATGTTCACCGTGTTGCACCCCTGAATGAGGCTTCTTTGTAGTCCCAAACCCATGCTTACGTAACTTTGCCGTTCGATGTCCAGATACAGAGAAATACATCAACATAAACATAAATATAGTAAATACATAGATGCAGAAAAATGCATAAACATGTCTTGAATATTAGCTTTGTTTATACAAAAACATATAAAGTCGATGCATTTACTGACCAATATGCAATATGCTCTATTTTTTTATTATTAATTTTTATTATATATTATACATTTTTAAAAGCGATTAATTAATTATTATGTTGTAATAGTAGTGGTACATCTGCTGTGTGTATCGCAGTATATATGTAAAAATAGATACATCCCCAACAAAAATAGAGTATAAAATCTGTTTGTACTGATATGCCGATTGGCAATTACCATGATTATTATTATTATGGCTTGTGGTTGGCTCTTTTGGCGTAAGCTAAGCCAAATTGGTTCAACACTAATTAACAATTTATTAAAAACAATTGTTTAGCAGTTTGTGTATTTTATTACAAACATTATCAAGATTTACCTTTAGGAAGCATTCAAGCAGAAATGGATATATATTCTGGTAATTTTTCTTTTGAGCTCTTGTGCTGATTAAACTGTGCATGTGCATCAAGTGCATCATGTGAATATTATACTCAAAAGATGCCAAAGATTAAAGTTGGATGCTCATTTCGACTTCTTGTTTTATAGTTGTTAATATTGCTTAGTAATCAAGTAATGCGGCTTCCCATCGACGCAAAATGCTGGGTTTTATGGGCGAATTTCAAACTTCACTCCTCCACACACTCCACACACACACAAGTTATACACAAATGTGTAAAACTAATATCAAGTAAATTAATATGCATTAAATTAATAATAATAAACAGAAACGGTGTGTGTTGGGATTCCCGCATTATTGCCATTATCCTGCAGTTCTTTGATTTGGCTTGCTCCTTTAATGGATACGAGATTATCAATTATGCGATGACAATCTGAAATAAATCGCATTATTTAGCACCTGCATGTGATTCCCAAGGCTGTTATTAATGCTGTACCAATATTGTTGTAATTCCTGTGCACAGTTCCGAAAGGATGTTTCAGTGCTTATTGAAATTGGAATTTTAATAGTCAGTTTAAGCTCAAGCATTGCAAAACTCTTCCTAAGCCGATTTTCCTGTGAGTCTCTGCAGATGTGACACAATCTAGGTTATAATTGCATGAATTTTCATCCATTCCATATTAAATTTCAATCGAAATTGCATTGTGATTTTGCAGTTTTATTGATTTGCACGCAACCCTACAATTAGACTTAAATGGTTTATGTTTGAGTGTAAAACGTACCAAATTCATTATATTTTTTTCATTTAATTAAAGCACATTTTTTTATGATTGCATATCAATTTGTAATATTTACTTGTAATGCGGACTATTTTCCAAATAGGTGTGTAACTGCATAAAAATGAGCGCCTTTTTTTTTTTTTGAAAATAGCGTAAAAGTTCGAACCATTGGTTGATTTTGCATAAAGATAATATTTTCAAACCCCGCATATAATGATTACAAAAGGGTAAATTGAAATTTAGTTTAGTTTAGTTCATATTTTATATATTCGCAGTTTATATATAAAAACATACGACAAATATTAGGCCAAGTCAAACAACCTAAAACTTTAAATCGTTGGATAAAATTGCTCGGCTTTGGTAATTTACATTCTTGTCTTCTAATTTACAATATCGCTATTATTTTATTAAGGTAATAAAAATATAAATTTTGAGTTCTTAGTAATGATTCTTTTCATCTATTCCTTTCTGTCATTTCTTTATTTTCATTTTAATTTGTTGAAATGCGGTCCTAAAAATTCTTTATGAAAAAATATCAAAAAATTCAAATGCTTCAAAAATAAATAAATAGAATATTTTATTTTATTTGATGCTTAAGTTAAGCATGTCTTCAGTTGGAATTCTTTTAACATGCAACATGCAACATGCAACTATGCAAGCGGCACTTTTTGTACTTCTACATCGGCTCAAAGCGTCCAATTAGTGGAATCCATGGCCAAACTAATCGAAGTGGAACAGGCACATGGCACTGACAGGGACAGATACGAATCTCTATGTGGGTTTTTCAACTGGGCTGTGGTTATGTGCAGATTTTATATCTGGCGCGTAATACTTTTTTCTCAACCTTAAAATTGTAGTTGGGGCATTTTCGAATATTTGCCATTCTCTAATTGCGTAGACATTTAATTAGTTAATTACAATTGGTATGCTCAAGCAAAGGCGGCAAAACTAAACCATTATGGTAATGTTAATTAATTATTTTACAGAAATTTCCTTGTTCCTTATTCCGTGTTCCTTAACGTCCTTCAAGATGAACAAACACTGCAAGTCGGCAAAACAATTGAGGCGCACAACCTCCACATGAATACAACATGAATACGTGGATGTTACCGGTTTGTTGGCATTGTTACTGGCAGCGGATGTAGTGGTAGCCAGGTGAGTGATCGGAGGTGGACATCACATCAGAATTGGAGGCACAACAGCAGAGAAGCGGAAGCAGTCTGCTAGGTTCATTTCCAATTTATTTGTGATTTTATCAGCAAACCATAGCCCAGAAATGGTATACAAACAAGGTGGCGAAAATACTAAATGGATAACGACAAATTCAACAACAACAACAACAACAAAAACACCCATCGGGGACAACAATAATGCCAGTGTTCCACTGACTTCGCTGACTTCGATGCAACGAGCTGGGCTGGTCAGCATTTGTGAAAAATGTGCGTTGATTTGTAAATCGCGTCAGGTGCGGAAATGACGCCATTTTTGGTGTCCACATGGCAGCCATTTGCAATAAATGGTAAATGCATAGCGGGCACAACGCACAAATCACTAACCCAGCAGGTCTGTCGCCCAGCCATCCTCCTATCCTGGAAATCTGCACCCAAAAAAAAAAAACCTGAACAGGGCTGTGCTTACAAATGCAAATTGAAACATGATAATTGCTCTCGTGCGAGGACCGCTTTTGTGTGTGCCTAGTGTGTGCCTAGTGTGTGACTAGTGTGTGCCTAGTGTACTTCGATATATGTATGTATGTATTAAGTTATGTATGTATGTATGTATGGGTTCTGCTGATGTCCAATGTATGGATTGCAAGCTGGTTTGTAAGCGCGAATTAATTCACTCAGCTGCAAAACCGCTCATTGCTGTATCATTTACGCAGCGGCGGGCACTGTGGTCAACAGGGGTGGGTGGGTGGTGCGTATCATGCAGCAGACACCACACACCGTTGCGCCACCGGCTGAATCAGTTGCATTAACCAAAAGGCAACACAGCAAACGTTGTCAGGGCAACAGCAAAAATATGCGAAACGCATCAATATCACAAAAATGATCATCAATAGCAGCTAAGGTATTAAAATTCAATGTTTCTTTGTTTGGCTTTCACTTTATTGAAACATTTCCAACCCATTATATTTTTCTTTTGAATTCAATCAAAAATCTGCAATATTCATTTCGCACTTGTTTGTCCAGTTGGCTGACATTATATCATTTTGGCTACTGAGCAGGCCAACAAGCCTCTTTGCCCGTTGCACAAAATGCAATAATAAATGAATATTACTTATTCAACCATGCTGGCTAAATAAATAAATACAACCAAATATATTGCAATTTTTGTTGCTTATTAAAAAGTGTGGACAAATAGGCTTTCGTGCAATTTCAGTGAAATGAATGCAGAAGCGACATTAAAATGCTGCGTTTTAAGTTTATATTAAAGTTAATAGTTTAAACCGCAAAGGCGAATGCTATCGATATTTAATATATTCACAATAAGAAAGAGCTATCTTAAAAACTATGTGGTTTTTTGTAATCTTGAAGAAAGTATTATAATTTTGTGGTGTTCTTGTTTAGCAACAAAAGTAAAGATCATTTTTGAAATAAGTACACAAATCAGTGCAAAGCCTGACGGGAAACAGAAAAAATATAAGTAAAATGTTTTCAGACTGAAATAAATATCAAAATAACTCTGGACTAAAATGTATTTAACTCTCAGTGTTGCAAACCACTTCCGATTGGCCTGCACCAAAGTAATCGGTATTATTCAGTAATAATTCAAAAGCATCGCAGGCAAAGTTTCGCCGAGTCTTTGAAAGCCAACACGAGGACGATGAAGGGCTTAAATCGCAGGACTTGTATGGCTTTTCGCTTTCCAACAATTTGGCCAACAAATGCCGGTGAAGTCATATAGTAAAGGTGGGTGCGGGGATTGGGGAACTTGTAATGTTCTTATCGGTTTGAATCCAAGCCAGATTTCTTACATTGTAATCAAATAATTGAATAATTGAAGATTAATATTAATTTGTTGGCAATTTGTTTCTGATTTTTTCTGATTAACTTTAAAATTTTGCTTATATAAAATTGCAATTGAGGCATGTTCATACTAAATTTGTTAGACCAAATAAATTTATTTATAACATATTAATATATTTACTAAATCAATGATTAAATTACAATTTAAAATATAAAAAAAAAATACACAATAAACTATAAAATTGTCAAAAATTATTTATATCTTTAATGAGTGCTTCAATTTTTTTCAATTGATCTCCCAATTCAAGTGCGATTATTCTAACTAGGAAAAAGTCTTTATAATCCTTTATATGAAATTTGTTTTTGTATATGAAATTATTAAAAAAAAAAAAAATTAGAGTAAAGTTTTTGCGATAAATAATATTTTGGTTTCCAACTAATACTCTGGTTTCCAACCAGTTGTCCACAGTCGCATGGATATAGCCGTCTTTCCGGGTGGTAAGGTGGGTCTAACAGTTGTTTACGTTTTCAGTTTTTAATAACTCTAATTTGAGCACATTTGGCAACTAAATATGAAAACCAATATTAAGTCAACTAAAACGAATGACTTTTCAATTTGATACCTGCACTTTTTTTTTGGCATATGGTGCTCTTTTGAGGCGCCATCTGTTTCCAGGTTTTATTTCACTTGAGGCCTGACTACCGCAATTGAGTTGATGTGAAAGGTATAAAGTCAATCCGGTGCGATCCCTGGCTCAAAGGCGATTTAAAAAAGTCTGACATATTGTTGATTCATGCTGTTTGGCTTTTATAATGCCAGCGTGCTTGGCGGCGGCTTGTCTTATTTAGCCATTGTCGGTTGGCTTTGGCTGGCTTCGCGGAAAATGTTTGTGGCACGAGGCATAAGACGCGATGCGCCTTAACATTCTGTGCGTGGGTGGTTGGGTGGTTGTTTAACTGTAATATGGCGTTGCCTACGAGTCGCTACCGTCACCGATTCTATGTGCTGTTTTCTGTTAATTGTTTCCAGAGCCTAAGCCCAGCTCCCGGGCTGGATGTTTTGTTTGGTTGCTTTGGTGCCTTGCCTGCCTTTGGCTGCCTTCATAATTTTTAAACAAACTTTGCGACATTTGCGTGCGCGTTTCTATTTTTTTTTTGTTTTTTTTTTTTTTTTTTGTGTATTTTGTTTGAAGCTACGCCGCCAACAGCTTTGTTGCCAAACTAATTACATTTTCGTTTTCAATTAGAAAAGGCAACGCAAGCGAGACAGAGCGAACGGGCGAGCGAGACAGCTAGAGAGGGAGAAAGAGAATGAGGATCAGGGAGCGAGCAGAGAGCAGCGAACCCACAAAGGCCGGCCGGCCTGCCTTGAGGAAACGGTGGCTAGCATTGGACCACCATCGCCTCCCATTGTCCGGAGTAGGACTACTACATGGCCACGTCTGCTTGGGCCGCAAGTGGCCTTGATTCGCCTTCCTGCAGCTTGCGAATGGGAATTCCGGAGTTCCGGTTGCCGCTCGGTTGCTGCAGGCAGAGAATTAACAAAATTGCCACAGCAAATAGGCAAATCAACAAGGGAGACAAGGCTGAGCCCAAAGCAAAATCATCAGCGTAAAATTTGTGCGACAAACGGCATAATAATTTGCCAATAAAGTAAATTCGTCAAATATTATTATAGGCAGTTAAACTCTCTCTATATATATATATATAGATCAGACTTCAGTCAAGTCAAGTTACTGACAAGGCTAAGCAACTCGATTTATCAGAAGTCATCTGTCCAATCATCAAGGGGATCAGCAAAAATTCACATCAAATGTCAATTAAAAGAACATAAAAATTGAATCGAAAATATTAAAAACATATTACATTTTTTTCCAATTTCAAAATATAAATTCTTATTTCATATTTTGAGCATCTTTTCGTTTCATAATCAACAACAATATAAAATTTCCTACTTTAAAATAAATATATTTATTTTTAAGTTCTAATACACAAGATATAGAGATGTGATGCTTAAAATATATGTTCGTTTCGATAAGTATCGATATTCACAAGTCGATACAATCACAAATCTGTCACAGTCTTAAGACTAAAGAGACAAATTCTGAGTTGGTGTATCAGACTTGCTGCAGTTAGCAATATTTATAGGCAGTAATCAGATTTGTTAATTGGAACAAAACTAAAAAAAATATTAATACTACGAATGGTATAAATAAGAGCACAATATGGATTTTATTGTTAATCATAATCTGCACAATAAGGGCATTTTCCATTTAGGTAAATGAGGCAGCAAACCTTTCCATGATAATTAAAGTCAATTATTTTTTATTGGACGATTAGCTCATAATTAGTACATTTTCACTGTCAACTGCCATTATTTTTTTGCTGTTGCATTCGCTCTGCTCGTCGTGCTATTTTTACTATTTTATTACACACACACACACAAACACACACTCGGACACACACACACACACACACATACACACACACACACACACACACACAGACTGGCACACAGGCTGACACATATGCTAGACGCTTCATTGACTTATGCAACTTTGATGATGCCATTTCGTTAATGAACCCGAATTTGCTGATCCATCTGCTGCTGCTGCTGCTGCTGCTGCTGGCCACAAATTGCTGTTAAATGTCTCCGCCTTCTGTGCTGCTTCCAAAATTGTATGCATTAAAAAGTTACCAGGGAATCTCTTCGAAACTCAGTTGAATTGTTTGCCTAATGCAATTTGCAATGCGGCAGCAACTACTGCTGCTATTGCTGCCACTGCTGCTGATGCTGCTGTCACTGCTGCTCCTGCTGCCCCTGCTGCCCCTGCTGCTGCCACTGCTGCTGCCACTGCTGCTGCTGTCACTGCTGTACAAGTGCAAAAAAAACGTCCAGTAAAGGTAATCAACAATCAGAATCCAAGCCAGTCGTCGCAGCCACTATCAGCCAAAACCCAACTGCGTCGTCCTACGATCTCCAACTCTAACCTCATCCCAGACATAGCCCCAGACCTGAGCCCAACTCAACCCTTACCAATACAAGCAACATCTTGTCCAAGCTGTGTCCATTGCCCATTGCGGGTTATTTGTACAGCTGCTCGTTTTCATTCTGGACGCTGTTGATGACGACAATTTGCATGTCAAATCCATTAGAAGCATGTTATCAACATTTTTTTTTGTTGCACACACTGTCCGACTCCAGCTACCAACTACCAGCTACCATCTCCTGCCCCCTACTCAAACGGCACCTGTTTCCTTATCGCCAGCAAATTTTTTTGCAATGCATTTTATATTCACTTTTTGCATTCGTTTTTCCCGTCGGTTTCTTCTTTTGACTTGTTAAGCGCAATTAGTCGTCATTGACCAAACTCTTATATATATATATATGATATATATATATATATGATATATATATATATATGCACATACACACACACACATACATATGTGTATGCAAAGCGAAAGATTATATGAAATAAAGTAAAACCAAATCATTCATCACATTTTATGTTTTTGAAATGAAAAATAAATGAACAGCCAAATGATCAGTTAAGGAAATTGTTAATAGTTTGTTAATTGTGGCAGCTTCAACATGACTGCCACGTCAAGTTGCATGCTATGTGCTTAGTCATTTTAAATGATGTTGATATTGATATGATACATATTTGAACGGGGCATTATTAAACACAACTTTAATTATTTACATTACCAGAACAACATCAATTTAATTTCATTAAAGTCAAAATACAAAACTTACTTGTAAGCAATTTTAATTATATTAATTAATTATATATATATATATATATATACATATTCTACTATGCACATTTGGTACAGACTCATATATTAATTATCTTTACATAATTTGAAATTGATAAGCTTCAAAGATTTACATGTTTTGCTAGAAATTATTATGGAGAACTGTTTGTTGCTCTAAGCAAATGCAACGGTTATTTGTGTGTGTATTTAATTACTAACAATTCGAACATGTTTCTCAAATATGAAAATGAAACCTGTTTATTACAAATAAGTTTTAGCTCTGTGGATTTCTCTTTGAGTTTAGTAGGTGTAAGCCTATATTTATATATATATTTATATAATATATAAATTTAATAAATTGCATTTTAAACTCCAGTCAACAGATTTGCAACTAAAATAACTTTCAATACAAACAAAAAATTAAATATTAGTTAAATATTAATAAGTTCGTTTAAGGAAAACATAAAATTTTTAAGCAAATCGCATTTGAAAGTGTTCAATAAACTTGATGTTGATGCCACATTTTTTGGTTAAACTTTAATCAATTTAAGGAGCGAAATTCGTGTATTTTCACATCAAGGCACTCGTATATATATTTGAAAAGAGTAAATATTCTCAAGTTTATTGTTAGCTTGACTTTAATGCGTTTATAATTTTAATTTGTTAAACATCCGTTTGCTTATGCAAATGAAGCAGAGTTGCCGTCGCGTTGACTTTAAACAACTTTCGACTGGGAGACTTCATTTAGAGATGGGATCGCATGGCCAAAGTTCCATCCGCTGCTGCTGCAGGGACACCAAAGTGCAGACGGCTCAATCGAGACAAACCGGCTGCCGAATACTCTGACAACTCTGGTAAAGCTGTGGAGAACAGGCTTAAAGGTTTTATCGAGGCATTAAATAGTGTGAGATCATTTTTATCAACTATTAATACACATCATCAAGTTGGGCGGCAATCTACAGCAAGTGGGAGTGGACGTGGATGGGAAATCTTTTAGTCGATTTTTGAAGGACGCGGCCAACAATTCAACACCCACATTTGCCTATATGAAACTATCGTTCTTATTGAGCCAATTTGTGCCTTTTCAAAAAATGTTGAACAAAGGTAGGGACAGATTCCTTTCTACATTTGGGACCAGGGCATAAATAGCCAGCCAGTAGTCCAATAGTCCGTCACTAGGAGGAGGAGCCACTCTCGAAAAAGCGGACAGAAACCAGAATTAATAGGGCTCCAGCTGTGTTTGCTTTTGATTTGATTTCAGTGTTTGTGTTTTGTCTGTTTTCGTGTGCCCTCTGCTCTTCTATTAGCAATACACAATTCGCAGTGGATCAATGTCGATTATGCTGCATATTGTTCCTAGTTTTTGGGGCATAAAGGTTGCATCAATAAACTGGTTGGAACTAATACAAAACATGATTCACCTTATCAAAGGCAATACCACTTGCAGCGTGCAGCATTTTTGTGGCTGCATCCACAGGGACTCGATATTGGAAGTTTATTACTGAAATGCGCTCCATCAATTTTATTTTATTGCAGTCATGTCGTGTTTCCATTGACATTGGGACCAAATCGCTGGGTTTCAGCGACTTGCAGATACTTATTACTCTGCTCAGAAACTGCAATAGTTTTTTTTTTTTTTTTTTTTTTAACAATGTCTTTGCTAATTGTGCAATTATTCAAAAGCTTTTGTCACAATACTTAACCAAGTGGCAAAATCGCGTTTACTCACAGAAAAATTGAAACGCATTTCCGAAAATCGCACTAAAATTAAAATTGTATACTAAAAGATTTTTCTTGCTCTTAGATATTTTTTTTAAAGTATACACAGAAATAAATTCTTCAAATTAGATATTCACTTTCTAATTTTCTCAAATAATTCAAAAAAATTAAAAAATTGTACGAAACAAAAAATCCTTAGAGACCGCTAATACTTATGTTTTATATTATTTTGGCATTTTACAAAAATCTACTCTTGAATTGCTATCTATGATTATCTGCAAGCTCATCAAAGTTATCAACAATAAGTTTTGTTAAAATTGACAACAATTTTTTCTACGAATTTAAATATATAAGACAAATATGAGCTAAACTTGGTTAGTCCAGGGTAACTTGACAATTTAGACACGGCTAATATGAGTGGATTTGGCCAAAAAGAAAACAGCATTTTGTAGGTTGTCAATACACTATTTAGTTGGCCAAATACAAAGTCTTTCACGGCGTTTCATACAGTATAATGTAATTAAAACTTTCCAACGGTTTTTGGCAAACGTATTTGAACTTAAGTCTTATTTAATCGATCAATCCATACTTATACTAATGCGTATGTGTGTATGTACATACATACATAACGTAAATTAAGTTGAAAGTTGCACTAACTTGAACAGGTTGCACAATTAAAAAAGTAAATTAAACTTTGTTATCCAGTTCCAACCAAAAATCTGAACTTTCGGCACAGGGTATTAAAAGAGTTGGACTCGAATAATTTTTTTTTTTTTTTTTTGCATTAAAAGCGAATTGTGTGTGGCACACGCCAAATAATCCCAAACTTTATTGCCATATTTGCTATGATTATTATTTATTATTTTTTTTTTTTGTTTTACTTAACTTTTTTTGGCGGATTCTTTTCCACTTTACCGTAGATTCCCAACAGAGCAAGTTGGGTCGAGCATCTTTGCAATAATTGATTTCGATAGTTGGACAGGCTTAATTACCAAATTGGCATTTCATATTCATTAACTTATAGTTTGTGTGATTGTATTTTGATATTTGGAGTACATATGTTTAACTTTTAAGTGCAACAGCATCCAATCACATGTAATTAAATCGCATTTGTGCCTTGATCCCAACAACATGTTTAATTAACGTCGACTGACAACATATTTAATTGATTGACACGGAAAAGTGCAAGATAAATTCCATTCAATTATAAAACTAAATTAAACATTTAATATTTGAAAAACCAAGTAGGTTTTCTGTTATCGAGCGAGTCGGACTACAATATACCCTGAATTAAGCTATTTAATATATTCAACTTTTATTACAAAAATTATCAATTGTGATTGCAAAATTTGTTTAACATATGTTGCACCGTTTGCGGAAAACCCATAAAAGTCTTCAATAAGCCCAAAAATTAGTTAAGAAATGCAAACAAATTAGGCAATTCACGATATATATTTAAATAAACGTTGAATTGATAAAAAATTATATTGATAAAAATTAAATTGTATTGCAATCATTACAGACTACTCAAAGTTGTTCATACAAAGTGTAATTAGTGGAAACTGCGACCCAGATGGGGGGTACCCCCCCCCCCCCCCAGGTACCACAGTCCAATCATGAGAACCAACATGTGCCGTTTAACTTACGACATCAAATAAAAGTTTATCAGATGTACACCTCTTGGCAAGCACCTGGTCGTGGTGTGGCTGAGTGCGTCCCAAGGAGGACGACTGACTACTCGTTGTTGTTTACTGCTGTCGCCCATGTGAACACGGAGCCGGGGGCTGCTTTCACTTGGCAGGCGTCGCTACAAATTTCGGAGTAGCTCTCAGCACTTACACACACACACACACACACAAACTACACAAGCACATTAATAGAGCGTTTTGGTTTTGGGTGTTCTCCTATGCCATACATGCATATACATGTTTGTCTGTGTGTCTGTGTGTCTGTGTGTGTGTGTGTGTGTGTGTGTGTGTGTGTGCATACATGTAGAAAAGAGCAACAAAAATGTTGTGATTGTCCCTACACCTGCACCAATAAAATCATATGTACTTACATGCATACATACATACATACCATACATACATACATATGCATTTTCATAACTGAACCTCGAACATCATTTCGCTCGTTTTCCGCAGCACTTTCAGTTTGGTCACCGTCGAAAAATTCAATTTTTTCACAATTTTGTCGTAACTAAACATTGAATTTGGTTTTGCCGAAAAAATACTATTTGTAGCAACAATTTTTGTTATTATATATATTTAATATTCCTTGGAAAATTTCACTTTGCTTAAGATAGCTTATCCAATTTAAGATTTAAGCTTATCCTATTTTCTCATTTTTTTATTTAATCGCATTGAATACAAAATTTCATATACAAATTACTCTACTCAATTTTGTGGCTCATATTATCTTTCTGACAACTAAATTTTATTTTGGCCAATTGCAATATGTAATGCAAACAATTTTAAATATACTTTAAGTAACATTGTGAAAATTGTCTGTAATTTGCTACTTAAAAAAAACCATGAAAATGTCAACTTTTTTACTCCCCAACCAACGCCTTCCAAAATTTCAAGATTGTCACAAATGGCAGCTGAATTTTTCTCGCCTTATTTTCACTATTAACTTTGTTGTATTAATTGAATCAAAATAACTAAAAAAAAAAAATTTGAAGATTTTTGGCAAAAGTCTTCCAAAATTATGCATATTTGTAACGCTTTTTCTTTTCGGCCAAACGTCAGAATCCTTTGATGCTTTGATCCATTCTTTTTCTGATTCTGCCACTGATAATATCTAGTTTTGCTAGTTTATCTCTAAGTCTGTTCCTCTCCATTATAATCGTCTCTGATTATGTCGGCCCAAAAGGTATTTGCCTTGTAAAGCACTTGCATCGTAAAAATAATAATCTGTATAAAATCAAACAACCTGCAGCAGCTTCCCCTCTCCTCTCTCTGCTAATGTAGTTCAACCACAATAGTCTCTCATTGAATTTCGAATTGCACTGCATCTGCACGAACCTGCCAAATCGACGGTGCATGCAAATTTCTATATATTTATATATATATATATATATATGTATATTTAGTGTGTGCCACAAATAAATAGGTGCAATACCAAATATAACACATTGGCCATATTTTACACGTACTTGACGTGCCACGTTATGGGAATATTACGGGTGTTTTTCTGTTTTCCTGTTATACATATATATTTATATATATATATAACATATACAACATATATCTGCAATCGTATATAAATATAGCTTTGCCGTTTAATATAAATCGCAAAACAAAATCTCAGCCATTATTTGGTATTATTGAAGTAAACGAATTTTCAAATGCAGGCAATTGGAAAGAGGAGAGAGAAGAGAGGAAAGAGGATAGCAGAGCTCAGCACAGGAGCATGTTTGCCGCAAAGCGTCTTTAAAATCGTTAAGAAAAAAAAAATACACCGAAAATGAGATTAAAACGAAGGCAGCCAAGGATCAGAGGCACAGCCACAGACACAGACGTCGATACAGACACAGACATATAGATACAGACTCCGACACAGACACAGATACAGATACAGACACACAGACACAGACACAGACACAGACACAGAGTGCCCATATCTGTGGCAGAAACAGCTTTGCACGTCTTTGGCTGTGCCAATAAGGCGCAACAATTCGCTTAGCGGGGTCGTCGAGGGGAGAGTTGGCTAAGTCGTGTCAATATTTCAACTGCTGTTCGTATGCACACACACACACACACACACACACACATACCTATAAATAAATGTGTTTGTTCTTACACTCACTAACAAACAAAAAAGTGCCAAATAATGTCAAAAACAAAAAAACAAAAAAAAACAAGAGAGAATGTTAAAGTCGGTGGGAACCGACTGCGAAATACTTTGATACCATAAATTATTCCAGCGGTTAACAAGTAGCAGAACACTGGGTGGGTGTAGCCAAGAAATACTGTCCAAATTTGCATTTCAAATTGCGAAGTTCCTTCGAAGTTTGGTAATTGTAGCTCTAAATTAACGGGAGAAATTTTTGGGGATGGATAAAAAAAAATGAAGAAGGTTTTTTAGTAATCTTCCTTTTTAGTAGCATGATATAATATTTAAATGCCGATCCTGGGATGAGATAACAAGCAAGTTACCTCTCAAGTTTGGTCACTTTATTTTTAAAATTGTGCGAGATATCGGTTTACATTATCCGAAAAAGCAGCATTGGTGATTAAGGGCACAGGTGTGGGCGTGACCATACAGTTTTGTTATCGGTTCCCAAAATCGGTTAGCAGTAACACAACTACCAAAGAAGGTGTGAGACATATACCGATCTTTAAAGAAGATCTTTAAAGAAACCCACCAATTAAATTTGGTGACTGTCGCCCTAAAATTCCGGGAGTTACGTGTCTATATCGATATGTGATTATCGATCTTATCGATTTCCCAGCCACTCCAATTCCACGTATACATTGCACCAATATGCACTGATACTTTCTGGATCAAAGTATAATAAATGCAGTACTTTTTGCGCCGAATGCAGAAAACAATATAATAAAAAACCAAGCTTACCTGCACAAATTTCAAAACGGATTATTTTGTAAAGCTTAAATGCAGAATTTAAGCTCATTTGTAAATGGTAACAATTAATGAAAAATAAAAATAAAAAAACAAGAATAAATCTTTTTAAACATGTAAAACACACATATTTAATTTATTTATAATGCTCACAACCAGATTTAAAGCGAATTTTGTTAACTTCTACCAACTTCTTCTGTCCACTCAGCTATGGAGCCAGAAACTGGACGGATCCTGTTAATCCCTGCTCGAAGATAAATCCTGACCTTATTCAAAATATCTCTGCATATATATATATAATAGAAATACAACCAAAAACATAAAAACAGAAATAACACTAACAAACTACAATTCAGTATTAAAAAAAAAAACACTTTTATTAAAAAAAAAAATTTTATTTACTAAACTTAAGCGATAACACATTAAAAATTGGTAAGAATAAAAATAATGATTTTTTTGCAAGCCTTTTTTATTTAGAATTACTTTTTTTAACTTAGACAAAGTAAAATTATCAAAATTTTTTTTTATAATGCCTTATATTTAAATAAAAAAAAAAATGATTAAAAATATATTAAAAAAATTTAATTTTTAGGAATTGTTAACCGTTAATAAATGTTTTTTCTTATAAAAATGATTTTTTGTCGGCTGACAACAATTTCAGGCCGATTTATATATTTGTTGCTGAGTGTATTCGATATGCTGACATGTACAAACATACATATTACGCATATTTAGGTATATATGTATGTTTGTATGTATGTATGTAGTCAATGGTGTTGCCAGAGACCTTCGGAGGTGGCCATGCGCGTCTTTGGACAATGACAGCGCCAAGAATATTGATGCCTGCGAAGCGTGCCGCTGGGATTCTCATGTGCCACAGAGTGCCATGTGTTGTGCATGCCTTGGCCAAGCAAACAGCAACCAGCGCCCAGCCGCCCAGCCGGCCAGCCGACCAGCCCCCACTCGATACCGAACAGACCAAGCCCCAAAACACTTGACCACAGTGAGAGCATGTTAAACACTAAAGAGTAGAGCCAATGTCCAAGGGAAGTCGTCTTGGACATGGGGCCAGGGCGACATAAATTAGCGGCAGCCTGACTTCCCCATTGGCCCCGCATCCTTGCATTAAATTTAAGCAGCTTACACAGCTCCTCCTGCTCCTCCTCCTCCTACTCCTCCTCCTCCGCCAGCAGCGATGTGCTGCAAAGTGCCAAAAACTTGTGCGGTTTTCGTATAATATGTCTATGTATATATGTATGTGTATGGCTGTGTGTATGTGTGTGTGTGTGTGTGTGTGTGTGTACATTTAGAGTATGCGGGGAACGCAGTTTATCACACTGTGTGTGGGTCAACACTGCGAATACTTAACTAACTGGCATGCGAAACATAACTTGGACCTGGACTTGGGCCGCTGTTGCACATCACGTGACTTGCCAGCCAAATAAAATACTTCATCGAAGTCACATGGCGCACAGAATTGTGTAATTGAGTGCTGCTCCAAGTATATATATATATACGATATATATATATATATACATATGATTCGTGTGTGTGTGTGGATATTTTTGAATGTGGCTTCTCCCATATATCATACACAGATCAAGTTCATATTTTGTGATTTTCAATAATTTATATATATATATATATATATATATAGATGTGCACGATATATGTATTTATGTGTGACCCATTTACTTTGTGAGATCTGGGCAGTCTGGCAAGTAGCCCAGTATTGAAACGAGCCCATTGTTGTTGGCTGATTGAGGTGGCTTTAGTGACGCGGGGCGGCTAACAAACCCATCCAAATCCATCCCATTCATCTGCCATAAATCAGTCATCACAATGGACCAAAGTGACTCGAGCTCGAACTCGACCTTTGGGTCCAGCGGCATGTTTAACCTAACCTGACCAAGCACTTGGCTTTGAATACAAATGTATATTTAAGGAATTTTCCATGGCAATCACAATATACTGTGGAATGTACAAAAATAATTACACAAATCAATAGAAAACAATAAAATAAATAAGTTTGAAAGTGCAACCGACTCTGATAATTATAATAAATTGATGACAGCTTTTACTTTGTCCTCAAATGTTTTGCACAGGCAGCTCTGCAGGTGTCTGGACAACCGCATTTCGAGTGCACTTCCCAATTTTTTTTTTTTTTTTTTCATGACTGCCAGGATTTTTATCAGCAAATTCTATGATGACGCACATAAACATGCAAACAGAAAATGCAAATTGCCTGAATTTGCTGCCATGTGATTTATGTAAATATTAATATTGGCTTACATCAACACTTTCTATGCTTATTATCAATTCTTTGCAATTTTGCGAATTGCTATAAAAGTTTACAAATTTTTGCTGTAGTTGAAGTTGCTGCACACACAATTTTGTCATCATCTTCATCCTTATTTGTATACCTGTTTGTCTGGACAGAAACTAGCCCAGTTAACTATCAAGTGCATCCTCTATTAGCCGACTTACACTTCGAAAAAAAAACACGATTATCTGCTTAAACACAATGCGGTATTTCGCTGAATAAACTGAATACTGACTTCAATAAAACGATTTTGATTTTCGTTTAGCCCAGATCTAATTCTAAGTGAAAATTGCCGGAAATTATTAAAACAAATCTGTGCAATAAATGACAAATTGCTACTTGTGAAAAAGGTCTATCAAATTTGAGCTTCCTTCTGCACAAAAATTTAATTTTATTAATATTTTGCAAAAATATATATATATAGTGTTTTTATTGATGGCAAGCAAGGTGTTGATTAGTTATAATTAAACCATATTTTTCGTGATTGACATTAACACCGATTTTTTGTGCGGTTTGATTTTTTATTTTATACACGAATCCTGCTGACTTTTGATACAATTTTAAAGTTCATTAAAAAGTATCAAAAAAAGAAAAGTGTCTGTGTTAATATATAAATAAAAGCCACAGAAAGTTGACCAATCAAAAAAGTGCTCGATATACACATATAATTATTTTACACTCAATTATATTGAATTACCTGATCGTTACCTATTTTAATCCGATTTCTTGTGTGAACTGTAAACTGAACCCGACATACACTCCAACCAATGGTGAATATTTGTTTTTAATTATGCCAAATTTGATTGCATTTACACAGACAGGAGCAAAAAAAAAAAAAAAACACAATAGGTTCTCGCTGGCGACATGCGAAATCAAATAAAATGAAATTAAACAAAACACAATGCGATAATAACCGCAAAAATGCAATTTTAAAACAAATCTAATTCGTAGGCAAACAGCCGCCGCACAGTGAAACCTCTGCACCAACGAACACAGCCAAAGCCAATAGTATTTTTGCGTTAAAATGCTTAACTTGCCACGACGTGCAACAGATTTGATTTAATTATGAATGGTAATGAAATTGTAGAGTATCTTTTATTGTTCATTTTGGGCTATTAAGCGATTATTCGATATTAATTTTCCTGCTAAATGCTTTTCGAATTGTGAAAATACTATATTTTGTGGTTTGAAAAGCCTCACTGTGCCTGTTGTGAGTTCCCCGGTTGCATGCCACACACGCCACACCAGCGTGCATCGTATGCCGCGCACCACGATAATTTTTAATTGAAAGCACGACTTTTGAGGCCTTGGCCCACAAAACAGTAGCTGCATAAATTGCATTAGTAAACTTTTAATACGAAAAATTCTGGAAACGAATTTAATTAGTGCAAATAGACAAACAAGCGCGCATCCGATTAACAACAACAACAACAACAGCGACAACAACAACAACGACAGCAACAGCAACAGCAAATCCAAATTAAAATTAATAAATTGAGAATTGGATGCAGTGTCAACTCCATCAACAATTCTTGACAGCTGGCTGACAAGGAGTAACACAAATTTCCAATTTTCAAGCAGCAAGCCAAACCAAAATGCATATTACACAAATGCATGTGTGTGTGTGTGTGTACGTTTGTGTATGTGTGCACATGTGTTTACATACATATATTATTATGGATAAATGTGTGGCGACGCATAAGCACTCGAAACCAAATAACCCAAATAATGCCAAGTCATACAAAGCATGACAAGTGGCAACTTGTGCAGCCGCATCCTGCAATTAGGCGTACCGTGTTCTATCTCTTACCAATTGAACATCCCATTGAATGGGTCAAGGACATTGCCACAAAATTTTGACAAAGGTGCCAACTCACAATGTGTACACATCATCGTTATTTATTTATTTGCATAGTAGCCTGGCTCAAAGTTTACGGCTTAAATGCTTTTGGGGAATAGCCTAACTCGAGCTGAGTGCTTAGTGTACATAAATTACTATTGTCCGTATTGTAATTGCATTATATTTTGTTAATTAATTAATTTAAGAGCGTACTCAGCTTGTTGTGAGCGGTGGTTTGCATTATATGCATTATTATAATATAATTGTACATTGATTTTCTGCAAATGCCTTTAGAAGGCAAAAGGTATATATATATATATATTCCTTATCAGGATCATCAGCATAGTCGATGTAGTTTTGAATGTCTGTCGCCAATCTCACAGACTATAGGAGCCAACGACTTCAAATATACCGTCTTACTCATAAAGTACATTTATATCAAATTTGTATAACTTAATTTACAAAAATTACTTGACTTAGTTCTAATATATATTTAATTATATGTTTCTTAATTTTGGAAGGGAAATTAAGTCTTTGCATATATATATAAATTATTTTCCAAGAATAGAAAAAATAAAACATATTTTTGGAATTATAGATATAAAGCAAGCTCTTCTGACTTTGAGAAAAATATTTTCTTATTTTTAGAAATTATTTTAAAGAAACGTGAAAAATTATATTGTTTGTATTGTGATTTTCTAAATAATATGCGGCCCGCAAAAAATTTCGCTGCCACTTTTTCATATAAATTGATAAATATCATTTTTCGATGGAAATAAAATGTTAGGCTTTTCAAATATTATTGTTATTTGCATATGCACTAGTATAATCAATATCGGCTCGGTGCAAATGTTTGTTTTATAATGCAGAACTTAACATATTTTTTATTTGAGTAAAAGTTTGTTTTAAAGGGATTCCATTGTCCTACTCTGAGTCTCATTATTCTGGTTTGGTTCCACTTCCATTACAGTTAAACTCAGTCTGCTTATTGCCGTCTAAGCTTCCAGAATTGGTTATAGAGTCTTTTAATAAACATCTTGGATTAGTGGAGATCAATTTAAAGAGGTACATTGACTCCGAACCAAGTTTACAAAATAAAGATGTAAGCTGATGACTTCGAGCTGCAATCATAATGTTTAATATTATTGACGTTTATATAATGTAGTCATATATTAGGATATAAGACCTGATCCCCACTGAAGTTACAGCAAAGCTTCAATTAATACTCCCAAACTTAATAGATGTTTTCCTTGAAAGGCAAAATCTAAATTTTTAAGTTATTCAACAATTCAACTCTATTTATAAATTCTTTTGGACAGCTGAACATTCGAAGTCTACTTAATAATAATAAATATAAATAAATGTCTTAAAAACAGCTAAGTAAAGCAAAAAATATCAGTTTTTTAAAGCAAATAAAAGAAAAGAAACAAAAAATATTCCGAAATGCATTTAACAGATGGAACTCAGACATGAATCGAAAAGAGAAAGCATCAGCCCGTATCGCATCAGAGTGAGTGAGATACAGTGAGGTGACCAAAAGCTCGGGGCTATGGTGAATTTATTTTGCCAGCTATAATTTCAACATGGTCAGAGCCAACAAGTGCTTAAAATACATTGTTAATAAAATGTAAATAAACTCCTGCAGAATGCTTATGCATGGCAAATGCCTTCAATTATTCACTGTTCGCTTGTAGTGCACTTCTGCCCTCGCTAGAAGAAAAAGTGAATACATGAAACGTTAACTTAAATTCGCAGTTTTCATTTTAACCCATTTACATTTTGAATATATGTTATTCAATAACCAAACGTTTGAGCTTTGTTCCATTTCCTGTTGGTTATTGCTTGTCATCTTAATTATTTTGCGTATATTTGCGTAGGCAAAAAATTTTGCGACTCGCGGTCTGGAATTATCGGGAATGTTTCGATTGCTTTACCCTAAAACAATTGTTGTTCACATTTTGGGAATTTTTAACTGTTATGATTGAAAAGAACCAAACATTGATAGACGGCAAAAACAGTTAGATTTGTATTTGAAAAATAATGAACAATATTTATTATTATTATCATGTATTTTAAGGACAATTTAATTGACACAACCAAAATTGCTTTTAAAATAAAAACCTACGTCATTAATTGTAGGGACAACCATTCTGTTGTTAATTCTTTAGTAAACTGCACAAATGTTGAGCAGCTTTCTGAGCGTATCTGCGTATGTTAACGCAATTTGCCAATGTTAAGCTAATAGCGCCATAACATGGTGGTATCCATGTTAATTTATATGTTCATTTACCTCCAGAACAATAGTGTGGCAGGTAATAATGTATTAAATTATATTTTTAACAAATTTTATGTTTTTAAAAATGGCATGAGCTGGACAACAAAGTCATTCAAGTTAAAGTATTATAAACAGCGTCTTTTTCTTATAACAGTTTAAATTCCAACATAACATATGAATTCACTTAGCAAGCACTTAACAGTGGACATCATAAATTTGCTCGCTTTATATACATCGCATGTACGTTCAAACATATTAAGTATCGATATATCGAAGCAAAACAAATTATGCCAAAAATACCACAATGAAAGTTATCGATATACAAGTTGTGTCGATAAGCCCACCGACAATTCAGTTGAATCATATTCATTGAACAGAGCGGACGCGAGCTTTGCATTTGATTTTAGCCGGCATTTTACGCGCGTTCTGTTGTATTTACATCGTAAGCGACGCGCGCAACAGGGACGTAAACACAACGGTAATGCGTTACATGCGATTTCGTAGCCTGCAGCCTGCAATTCATTAAAAATAGACACGCTCGACTATGCGTAATTTAATACACATACACAATAGTAGACTGTGTGCGTTTGCTTGCTGTTGTTTTTATTGCGATGTGTTTTTTTGTTTTCATTTTGTCTTAGTGCAATTTTTCCCAAGTGTACCTGTGAGCGCGTTTGTGTGTGCGTGTGTGTGAGTACTGACAATGTAGAATTGTTTCAATTTGAATGGCGGGCGGCGATCTCTGAAGGTGAACCAGCTGCTCGCTTAGCAAGTTTTTGGATAATTTGATTATAATTCAAGTGCAAACCTTTTTGTTGTTGTTTTTTTCTATGCGCAATGACGTCATTTGACGATCAGTAACATCAGCTTAATACACACCCTAATATTATTGTTAATAGTAGTGAATCATCTTTAGACACGATTGTCGTTCGGTATGCTTTACTATTTAACTACTGTAGCCGAAAACATGTTTGATCAAGTTCAATGCTAGCAGCCATGACGTCAGATTATCAGCATTACTCATGAGCTCATGCAATATATATATATATATATATATATAAACATATATATAGAAAGATATATTTATGCATATATCAAAATTGCTCAATTAACAATCATTGTTTTCGACATATTAACTAACAATAGCAGATGCAACAACAACAATCGATTGTGCTTATCATCTGATAATGAGAAATTGTTCAAGGCAGACAAGGATAAGATAAGATTTATATATGAAGATACTCACCACGCACACACACCATGCACATACAGTACCAAAATGTGCACAATGTGATAAACGTTGTTGTAGGTGACAACACTTTTGTTGTTGTTTTTTGGTTATTTTTTGTGTCGCTTTTGTTTAGTGGCCTTTCTATTTTTTTCTTTTGTTTTATACAATATTTACAAGCTCTCCGTTTTGTATACTTGTAGAGTATAGCAATTAAAAAAAACTCTTGAGTATAACCGGTTGAAATAAAAAACAAAATAAACATAAAAAGCAACAATAAACAACAGGTGAGTTTTTATCGAGTTATTTTCTAATTGATAAAGTTTGGCAGCGGCGAATTGAGAGAGGGAGGGGGCACACTGTACTTTTACTTGTAGCTGAAGCCAAATATATCAAATAATTTGATGCGATCTGTGCTGAATTTAATAGTGAATACGAAACTTTCGAAACGCGCGCAGTTTCTTTCTATTATCGCCTTGCAACTATTTTATATTCCAGACCATATTAAATTGTAAACGAATCATATCCAAACTGTTTGCACTTAGTTAAAGAATATTGTTCCGGCTAAGTTCACTTGATCTAATTGAATTTCGTCTGTTTTTCAAATTTATATCAAAAATAGTTATATACATATATATGAATGGAACTATATATGTATTATATATTCAATTTGAGCAACAATTTTGATGGAGCGAACTAGCAAATATTCGGCTGCATGATCTCATTTTGCAGGCAATTTAAGCAAAACCAAAAAAAAAAAAATTGAAAAATAAACACTGCTTATTTAACGCTATTTTCCATATGCACATGGATGAATTTTGTTTACTATTTGAATATATTTGGAATTGCAGTCAGTCCAGATAATTCTCATATGAACGAAAATGTGCACAAAAAAATTTTGTCATTTAGCTTTGGAATATTGACAATAAAATTCATAGCAGACCAACTAGCTATTGTGTATACAAACAAAACCAAAATCGAACCTGAATAGTAAAACCGATTGATCTGAAAGTAACACAAAAAAAGGCGAACATTTTTATTAAATTCAGAGTATTACCTCGCAATAAATGTGTCCTGAAATATTTGCAGATTCTTTTAAAAATCCATTTCTTTTGTGAGTGGAATATATCCCAGTTTAATACATATTCAAATTTTATTTACTTTGAACCCAACAGCCATTTAAAGGACATTCACATCCATTTCGCCCATGATTTTTGCCTCTTTTTTTTTACACCTGAACGAGAAAAACATTTTTTTGAGTCGCGTGCGGTTTATTCAACCGGGCACTGTTTGGCCAATTTCGAATGCAGTGATTTTAAAAATAATTTGAACTGCGCATTTGCTAACTTTTGTTTTTTTTTTTATATATATATTTGGTTTTTTTTTATTCGTTTTGTAATTTACATGTTGAATGAGGCGTGTATGCGGAATGTGTGTGTGCCACAATTGCTGTAAATTGATATGGAATAAAAAATATGAGCAAGGCGGCGACATTGTGTGTGTGTGTGGTTGTGTGTATGAGTGTAACCTCATTTGCATGGCGACAAACAAATGCAATATGAGATTAGCAGTACATCCAGCCATGTGTGTAGGTCGCCGTCTGCAGTCTGCCAGACAGGGTGCCTCTCTGCCGCTGTGCAACTGTGCTGTTGCGCATGCACAGGGTGTCGTCATTCATTGACAACTCGCTTGAAAATCCACTTAGAATGCATGTCAAATAAGCACATTGACAATTTTTGTGGAAACAATTGCTTTCAAATGACAACCTGTAAGGATTCTTTATTCAACATGCTCCAATTGCTAATCATTTGTTATACATATGAATTCGATGCGATGTCTTGACCAATTATGACCACAACTAACAACCTGACACCCCACACCTCCAACCCTTCAACACAACCGCACTATAAAATGGGTCACACTAGCAAGTGGGGCACAACGAAGAAACCCACCACAAACACCAATTTTGAGCAAAGGAAAAAACCCTTACTTGAGCTTGAATGGGGTTGGCCCAGTTTGCTGTGGTCATAAAACTGTCGGATCGACCATTTGCCAAGTCGTCTAACGTCTGATTTATGGGCCAAAGTTCCACACAAAACAATACAATACAATAAAAACAAAAAAAAGAAGCATTGCATCGCATGCAAGGCGCCCATCAACAAAGTGCAAACCAACTAGCCATTATTGGTCGGCTTATTTCAACCCATGTATGGGAAGAAAAGAATGAAAACTCAGTCAGAAGAAGGGTATCTTGATTATAAGTCTGCATCCGTTCTTAAGTTTTGCAAATAAATCTATCAAATATATTAATATATACCTTACAATCTTAAATTAGATTGCGTTCGGTTTTATGTCGTAACTTATTCTGATAATAGGTTTTTTTTTTTAAAAATGTTGCGATGTTTCTTTACCAAAAACGCGAATAGAGATGATTTACAATCTTAAAGTTAATTTTGTTTCGACAAAGCCAAAACCAAATCTAGAAAATTTACAAGAAATCATTCTATATATATAGTTAATAACAAACTGATTTTTTACACAGCTCCTCTGATTTGTGTTAATTATAAATAGTTGTATTCACTATAAAAACGTAATAAATAGAAAATGTATATAAAAAATAAATGGAAGATTTTAAATTTTTTGAAAAGTTATAACTAAATATATATATATATATATATTATTCATAAAAATTACAGAAAGTCCTACGATCAAGATAAATATCTGTATTTCAACAAAACTTTCTTAACCATATAATTTATGTGCTCTGTCATTCTTCATTTATGTACAGGGTATTTCTACTGTCGACTATTGCTTACGATTTCCATTTAATATGTGGCTCGCGTGCACATTCCGTTAATGCAATAATGCAAGGGGAACAGTGGTCTGGGCAGAAGGGGTGTTTTTCAGCATATTGAAAAAGGGGAGGCGGGCAACTTCTTACAATTGCCTTTTTACTGAGGCCCACGCAAAGTGTGTCACATTTCAATGGCCTGGGGAGGGGGGTGGTTGTGGGAGTAAGAGCGGGAAATATAGTTAATGCCGCTAACGCACTTTAATTGCTCCGCTGGGCATTTCTGAAGCTGACGCACTAACTCATTTGCCAGCTATTTATTTGATGACGAAATCTTTACCCCAATACTTAAATTGAACGAACAAAAACAGAAGAAGAAAAAACGCCCAAGATTTCAGCATCGCAGTCTGTTCTAATGTCAAGCGCATGGCGCCAACAACAATAACATTAAAAACAAAAACAACAACCACAATAACAATATCAACATAATGATCATCATGATCGGCATCGCATCCGATCTGTCGCCCACTCGAAGTTTGTTTAGCTTTGTGCTCAAAATTTATGATTACAAAGAGAAAACTGAAGAATTGAGTCCCATCTGCGCTGTGTTTTTCAATTCAATCCACTCAATTTGGCGTGGCAAAAACTATGGCCACACACAACAAATCATCTGACGAAAGATATGTCTATATATAATATTGATATATGTATATATGTAAAAACTCATTGGGTTTTCATACAAATGCGGCTGACTTTGTATTGGGCACATTGCTCAAATTGCGCAAGACTTTATCATTGGGAAGGTACTCCAGAATCTAGACAGGCTGTCGCTGTTGAGACAGTTTCCAAATTTTCATTTTGAATTTTGTAAACAAATCAGCAGCCGTGACGAGAAATGTGGGTGGGGTTGTCGAGGTAGTCGAGCAGAGAGAGAGGAACTAGAACTTTTTTGTGACATAGGAAAACACGCACAAAACCGCAACGGCAACGGCAACAACTGAGAAGCCAGGAAACACATCTGCGGCAATCAGAGGGATTAGAAGAGAGGCGAAATGTGTGTTTAGCCATTGTGTCATCTTAACCAGTGGAAGCTGCCATTTATTCTAGGGAAGCATATCTTAATCTCGCCATGCATAAATATTCTCAATCCGTCCACTATTCTTGAATAACAACGCAATTAAAATTGAGGTATACTGACCAATTCCTCAGTTAAAGTAAAGTAGTTTTTCAGTATTTTCTATAGCTAAACTATCGATCAAGACATAAATTATTGTATGTTTAACATTTCTTTGGTTTAACAAGTTATCTTCTAATCAGACTCGACAGATATGCATGTCTTATTTAAATTTCGCTTATTATACCGTTTTTAATTTACTTTTTTTTTTATTCTATTTATGAAATCCTCTTTCTGATGATTAGTTAATAGGGCGAAATCAATTAATATGGCTTTTGCATAACATATACTCTTGATCTTTAACAGATTGAATGAGCAACAAAATACAAAATATTTATCATACAGATTTGTACTATGCCCAGTTAACAAATGACATCAATTTATTCTTATAGTATGTATTATTTATTGGACCCCCAGTAGCTATCTTTGTTTTTGCCAAATTGCCCGTGAACATCATGAAATCACAAGATAGAAAGAGAACGAGAAGCAAAGTTCGTTAAATTTGCACATTTGTATATATATATATATATATATATGCATATATTGGTGCAGTCGGCTGGGGCATGTTTTAATTCAGTTTAGGTTAATTGAATCATTGCGAATATAAATAGTTCGCCACCTCGAAATCGAGTACCCACTTCCACAATTCTGCTGATTGTTTAGTCATCGGTCCATCAATAGACACCGATTTCCAGTAGCTGACCAAACCGCCATTGCCTTTAAAATAAAAAAAAATAAAAAAAAAAAACAAAAAACTTACACAACAAATGCGAAAGGCCCCATTGGAACTGACGATGACGACACCGATCCCATTTGAATGAAACTCAGTTCAGTTCAGTTCAGTTCTTACTCACATTTGTAGTTTTATCTACAAACTCGTTCACACGAGTGTTTTTCGTGGTTTCAATTTATGTATTTTTTGTTTATCAGCAAACCAGTTGAGAGCATTATAATAATAATGTAGAGATCTGACCTCGAATTTCAAATTGTTGCGGCTTACTTAAGCTTCAAAAATCTTTAACTTTGAAACTTTGTTATTCCAGAACTAAGTAAAATATAATATGAAAATGTTCTCTGGGTTTTTTTAAAACACATTTAAGGAGACGGATGTCCGTTTCAGATTGTATATCACAATTAGTTGCCTGCTTTTTGGTCATATTTGGGCAGTTGATCTTGAAACATGCCGCCGAATATTCCCATAGTTTTGAAGAGAATATAACAAAAGCTAAATAAGTTGTTGGTAATTTGTAGTTGTCTCGAGTGTAAACTGAACTAATTGCCCCATAATTTCAGTTAATTTGCTTACTGTGATTAGCTGAAGCGAGGCGAACGTGACACGGACTCAAATATATAGCCAAGTTTTTGCCATATATAATGTGCAACCCATTCGCGAATGCTTACATTTATTTTGGCTATACACTTGGAGAAAAACTCTGATCTGTCCTTGAAATAAGGTAATCAAGAAAAATGTACTCTCGAACTAAACAATAACAATTAACACGGCAGATTGATAAAGACGTTTGACAGTCGTGAGATCGATAAAATAGTAAGGCAATCGATTAATCAATAAATCGATGAAGAATAGTTAAACGTTAAATGCTTAAACTTGTTCCCAACTAAACCTACATAAAGTTAATGCTTACTCAATTACTATTAAATTTTTTAATCGTTTTTTTTTAAATTATATTTTTATTGATTTACAACTGTTTCAGATTGACAACTTTCTTCTTAAATTACAACATTTTTGGACTTTGAATTATCATTTTTGAATTAGAAATTGCCACTGCCCTAACGCTAATAGGTACCGACTTTGTGCAGTGTATGTTCATTGTAATTGTAGTTTTACTTTGCCAACAAATGAGTCACGGACGAGGGGGCGGCAAAGGGTTAACCAAACGGGGCGGTTCGCTCGATTGAACGTTTTATAGATAATTAACAGTCAATGTTTCTGTTGTTGTTGTTGTTGTTGTTGTTGTTGACTGGCATACAAACAAAAGCAGACGATAAGAGGCAGCAGTGCCCCTTGTTGCACAGGAAAGCACAGTCAGATCAGTGGGGCAAAACGCACACTCATAAAAATGTTCATACACATTGCTTCAATAATTAGTCACGCAATTATTCAGATAGTATATTTCTGAAAACTAAATTTCAGCATGCATTTTTTTTTTTGTAAAATGTAGAAAAATATATATCTAATTTCCAGTACATTGAAAAATTAATTTCTTGGCTTCCTAATTACTTCTTTTATTATTTAACATTAGCATATCGAAGCTTTTACCTATACACAAACAATTATCATTGTTTGTAAAATGCATATTGTTAATTTAATAGCATTTACGATTTGACGGGGATTTGAATAAATTCCCAGTGGCAAAAGAGAGCAAAGTACAAATATGAAAGCCAAGCCAGTAAATTTCATTACTGGCTTTTTAATTTTTAAAATTATTTATTTTTTTTTTTTTTTACAAATTTTTACCTCCTGGTAAAGATTTTCTCAATAATAAAAAATATTTCCGAAATACAGAAAAACTTTCTAAATTTTAAAAATATTTTTGAACAAAAAATGTTAAGCGATTTTTTCTGAGTGTCTGAATAGTATTGCGTATAATGTGTGTGTGTATATGTGTGTGTGTGAAGTGTGGGTGGCCAGCTATTTGCTGGCTTCCGCAGCAGCTTCCATCTCTTCTTGCTGCATCCACGTCTCGGCAAAAGCATTCGCAACCATCTGGCCAGCGAGCGCTGATTGGGCAAGTGTGGCAAGCGTGTTGCGGCTTCTTTTTTGCTTGCTACATTCATACATACATAAAAACGTATAGAAAAATACTTGAGAAAAAAAATATACATATATATCTACAACTATAAAGTCGCAGACCCGACCCGGTTACATTTCTATTTTGTGTCATATTTTTGTTGCAAGCAAATTCTCGATTTTTTTATTGTTTATTATTGTTGCCTTTGTATTTGTTATTTGCTTAATTCATTGTACTCTTTCAAATAGAAGGCCAAACACTTAAAGTTCATTTTATTGTTTATCAACAGTTTTCGGCTAGCTTTTGAACTTGCTCGGTTGCCAATGTTTTTGTTTTTGAAACACTTTAATGTTTATATATACATAGTATGTACATATTTATAGACCCAACGGGATACATGCATACATTTGAATCACAAAAATGCGGGTCATTTGAGCATTCTGTGTCGATAGTTCTAGAGAAAAAAAGCTTGAATAACGAAATTGATTTATTTATATATTTTAAGCTAGGCAAAAACCGAAATCAAACCAAAATCGTTGCCCGAAATAAACCTGTTGAAAGTTAAAGTCAAAACTAAATTTAAAATTTGACAGGAAATCACAAACTTAACTTTAACCCAGAAACAGAACTGAAATTGTTTCTCGATTCGGTTTGGGTTCCTGGCCAAAAAACTCTTCCTAACTAATTTGATCAGTTCTTCAACAAATATTACTATTGTAATTGTGTGAAATATTTATTATTCGATTTGTACCAGAAAACTCTGTTTGAATTTCTTCCCAACCCGCATAAATTCGAATTTGCATTTATGCCAACCAACCAAACAGAATTCAGTTGCAGTTGCAGTTAACAGTTAACAGTTTCATTCAAGAGTCGAGCTTTCCAACCAACATGTAAATAATTTGTTTTTCATTATGGCTTTTCCTCCAGGCCAGATCAGCGCCCACATATAAAACAGGAAACCGCAACTAATGGCCCTCGAGATATGTTTGCCGTTGTGTAGTGTTTTGTATGAATGCATCTTGTGGTTGCAGTCACTCTGACTCCGACTCCGACTCTGACTCCGTCTTTGTGACTGAGTGTTACTCTTACTGCGACTGCGACTGCGATTGCGATTTCGATGGAGACTTTGGCCTGCATTCGCCCACATTGGTTAGCCAGCGGCGAAATGTTGCATAGAGTTGAGTGGCAGAGTCAACTTGCCACTTTCATGGGGGCTGCATTAAGTGTGGGCTAGGATTGCATTAACTGACAACAGGCTTAATATGCTCGATATGCTTGCACTGGATTAAACTTTAGCATTGTTCATTGCCACGTAAATATTAATTCAAAAATGCAAATTAACTAATTCAATTCAGTTTTTTCTAAAATACTTGACTATGCATATAGTTTATAGATTGTTGAGTGTAGTGCAGGTAAAGTAAGTCCATTAAAATACAGTTTAATACATAATCAGTCTCAGCACAAATTTGTATACATTTTACAGGGTATAACAAGCGGAAATATTGCCACATCGCCGTCTCCGTTTGGGCATATTTATCTTGCAGTTTCCTCTAAATATGAAATGTGTTTTGGGTCGCCGGTTAACGCGTTACTCTCGCTCTCTCTTTCTCCCTTCTCTAGCTCTCCCTCTCTCTCGCTCTCTCTCTCTCTCTCTTTCAGTCTTTGAGGCAATGCGCTCACCCATAACTCCCTCTGTGACATTCCCCCCTTTTAACGTAACGCGTTATGCTTCGCTAAGCATTTGGCATTGGAATTTCATTTTGATTTCGAAAGACGTCGACAACGCCTCGTCGGATCGGCCCACTATATATATAGTATTTATATATATATATAAGCATTTTTTACGCTTCACCTTAACAAACTTTCTTTCCTCTCTGCTGCTTCTGCTTCGTCTTCTTGCAGTTTACAAAAGTCGCAGCGAAAGTGAGGAAATGCACTGGGCTGGGATCGGGGTGGTTTCGTGTAAAGGCTTGGCCCAGCTTTGGGATTGGACTTTGCAATTGGGTTTGGGTATGGGTTTTGGTTTGGAATGCCCATTTCTGACTGTGCTCGTCAAACTGTGCGCACAGTTCTTTCAATTGAACTTGCAGACGGAACATAATTTCCGGCAATGAAATTCGAGTGCACCCTTTTTTTTTTATTATTATCATTATTACCCGTTGTTGCTCTGCTGTGCCAAGGGAGATGCCCTTTAATCTAATTAAGGGGGCTGGGTCACTGATGATGTTCTCGATGAATATTATACTCCAAGCGCTAAGTTGAATTATTACCGAGGGACCTGGTCTCCACAATAGTATACGAAATGGATTAAATAACTAAAACACTAAAGGGAATTGTAAACAAAATTTTTAAATATATATATATATATATATATATATATATATATATATATATATATATGGATATCCCTGAAGCAATGGATCACAATACTTGCCGCGTTTATATTGGATGGGAAAATTATTATACAAAATATGTATTTCAAATCGGTTTGTAAAAGTTTCTTGAAGCGAATCCTTTTTTTTACAAATATTGTTTTTATTTATAAAATGTAGAAAAAGTCATTTTGCTTTTCTATTCTTTGGTCTGTTTGCATTTTTTTTTGGGGTCTTCACAGAAACGAGGAAACACTCAAATTGGTTAATTTTAAAAATAAGTACATCTGAAAAATGTGTTTTTTTTTTAACTTAAAAATTCAATTTTATTTTTAATTGAAATTATTCTTTTTACTTTTAAAGATTTACCTGTTTGGGCATTAAATATATATAAATAAATGGAATAAAATACAATTTTAAAAGATTAAAAAATAAAAATCATGACAATTTAAAATAAAATCCTCGTTAAATAATAAAGTTAAAATAAATATATGCAAAAATAGATAATAAAATATATTCAGTATGATTAAATGATTTTTGATCTTAAGTTGACAGCAACTTATTTCTGGTTTCAACTTCTGATTCAGTGAGCCGCAACTTTTGCTCTTTTGGTTGTTGGTTTTTGGTTCATTCGCCTTGGTTTAGTTGACTTATTCGTTCTGTGCCCAGTGCCCCATTCAGGAGCCCATTGGGAACTGCCTTTGTGTTTACCTTATGCAAATTTCGTTGGCACGAGTCGAGGCATGGCATGCCAAGCAGTCAAGCAATGGGGGCGTGGGCAGAGGGTGGACAGGCAGCAACCCCATTTGTGGGCAGTTTTCTGCCCCAATGCCTAAACGGGTTCAAAAAACTTTTGGTGACATTTGGCCGGAAGACCGACCGGGTTGGCGGGATGGCTTTGACTCTAATTGCTGGCTGTGCGGACTGTTTAGGGGTGGGTGCTTTCACTGGGTGCAGGCGGATGGAGTTTGGTGGTGTTATTTCTTCTGCCCAGTTATGCACTTGGCGCAACGAAACTCTTATTGATTTTCTTGGCTACGCTCTAATTTTTTGTTATTTGTTTTTTTTTTTGGCCAGAAGCAAGTCATTGGGTCGCTGTCGCCTTCCAGGTGGTTCGTGTTGGTGGTTGCACGTTGCAAGCGGCAGAGGGGCAGAGCGAGGGGGAATGCAGAGAATTTATGACACCAATTATTTATGAATTCGAAATTTGTTTGGCTCGTTGCCAAGACCAAGAGAGTTACAGACACCCAAATAGACAGACAGACAAACAAACAAATAAAAACTGTGCCAATTTTATATGGATATGGAAATATAAATACACTTAACACAATAAAGTAAATTTGCAACGAAATTCTGTTCTCAAAACTGACACAACTTTTCTTCGACACAAAAACGTTTGAGAATATTTTATACTTAATTTTGGATTAAACCATTTTTCATTTGCTTACAAGGGGTGCACAATAATAATAATAATAATAATATTGCAAGTCAGCGCTTTTTGCTGAGTGTACGAATTGGAAACACGAACTGCAAGTCAAGTCCAAAAATATATCCTTACTGACTCCTCCTTTCGTTTCAGGCCATACAACACACTGGGCTCAAGGCCGTACCAAAAAAATCAAACAGAAAAAATAGGAAAAAAACGGAAAGAAGAAAAGTAAAGGGAAAAACTGAATACGAAGAAAATAACAAACAGATATCGCTAGGCGAAATCGGTTAATATGTCAGGGCGCAGAAGTCAGACACAGATGGCGCCACCGCCGCCGCCGCCCAAGCCCAATAAGAGCCAAGCAAACGGCAACGGTGCCCTGCCGAATGGCACCGCCAACAACAACAGCAACAACAATAACAACAGTTATAACAGCAACAATAAAAGTGTCGCAGTCACAGCAGAAGGCCAAAATGCGAGCAACTTGACTCAGAACAGCAACGCTGCCCAGCGGAGTCAGACGCCGCCGCGCACAGAGCAGGTCGTAATGACGCCACGTGGCAAGACGGCCAACAGCACCGTTATACTCATCGAACGCAAGCTCATCGATGAGATCAACGATCGTGTGCATGTCGCTGGCGGCGATCACACCGGCATCATCATTAACAAGGACACCGTCGCCGGCCAAAAGAGCGCCAGCAAAGCGGCTGCCCTATCCCTGGAGTTCCGCGTCTTCCTTGTCAGCGCGAACACGGGCAAACATTCGCAGGAGTCGCGCACTCTGCGCTTCTGGTTCCGCGACTGGCTCACCAACGATGAGAAGCAGGCCCACATAGCCCAGGACTTTTTCAAGGAGCTCGTCAGTCCCCAGGACTTTCCCAGAGGTACCCAAAAACATACACATGTATAAATATATATATATATATATATATATATATATGTATATGTATCTAAACAATTCTCTATGTCAAATAGTTACAAGCACTTTGAAGTTGCCGAGAATCGTTCAAATTGTATATCGAATTCAAATATATTTTTGAGTACTTTTTTCATCAACAGAATTAAACAAAGCAACAATCAACTTGGTTCAAGCTGAACAAAAAAAGATATACGTAAATTGCAAGACAAATGAGAATTAATTAAGAACACAATTTAAATGAGATCATACATATATATATCATATATATATATATGTATGTATATGTGCACACAGAACATGCTCTCATATCTGTTTGTCCATTGCAGATTATGTTGGGTTCATCAAGAAGATAATGAAACTGCTGCAGCATGGCTATTCCGAGATTCAGTCCATTGAGATCGAGCTACGCATTTTGGAGGAGACATCAGCGCCGCCCTCCCGACCACGTAAGTCAACAAGCGGCCTCTGTCACTTCACCCCCTCTCTCTCTCTCTTTCTCTCTATATATCTTTCTCTATCTCTTGTTTTATTTTGCTTCATCTCCATCTTTCTCTCTCTCTATATATATATATATATATATATATATATCTCCAACTCTGTATCTCTCTTGATCTGTGTATCTGATATTTGGTGTCTTTACTACACACACACATATATATATATATATATATATATATATATATGTATATATATTTGATATTTGGGTTTCGGCGTGCTGACAGCGCGAGATGGCTACATCATCTACTGCTATGGGGACTGCAATCGGAAGTTTGAGGAGGCGCTGCTGGCGCAGAAGAAAACAGGTGATGGCGATAATCTGATGAAGGCCATTTGGCTGGACATGTACACTGAGCAGCTGAGCGCCCGCCGCAAATGAATCTCTGCTCAATGCTGATCAACTACTGATCTCCGCTTTTAACGCCAACTAATCCTTGCCAGCCGCAACCACCACCACCACCACATCCACAAACCAAATCAAGGCGGTCAGCTCTCACAAAAAAAAAAAAAAATAATAATAAAAAAATGTTGTTTTTTTTTGTAATATTGTCGCCTTTTGACGAGCGTTTTTTGTGGTTTTGTCTCTGTTTATTTGTTGCTGTTCATAGTTTTGTTTGTTTGTTCGTTCGTTAAATATTTATATATATATATATTAATATAATATATATTTTTTTTTACTAACGCACGCACTTCGAAAAAAAAAAATAAATAACGCACTGAGTTTGAGTACAAAAAAATATATATGAAAAGAAAACTAAAAACAAGCATTAAGCGAATCTTTAATAAAATCAAATGAGTCTGTCCAGTGGCCCTGCAACTGCTGGGGAGGTGGTGCAGTGACTGAGTCAAACTGTTTTCGGTTTTTGTTTTGTTTGTGGCAACTGTTCATCGTGCATTGACCTTCAATGCTGCAACACAGCCAGAGTTTCTGTACTCTGGAGTAGGTGCTCCTCCTCAAGTGCCCCATTTGTCTGGAAGACTCCCATTAAGTTAACGCAAGCGACGTCTGCCGCTAACCCAGCTAACTACGCCCATTGTAAATGGTTAACAGCTTTAGCATGCCCCTTACCCGTACCTCCTTAAGTTAACCATTAACGCATCTCGAAAAAAACACTCCATCCATTAAATGCATTAAAGTGTTTATAATAAAAGATAAAAACCCATTTTTCTCCTTTTCTTTGTCTGTGCCTTTTGCTGGTGGCAAACAGTTTCCTTGGACGAGTCCCAATTTGAATCTCTGCCGCTGACACAGGAGAAGGTCCTTGAACTGATTGAGCAGGCCTATCCCAATCCCGTTTCGCCCGAAGATTTGGCCAAGTAAGTTTTTTTGGTGTGTGTGTTGTTTGTTTGTTTGTTTGGTTTATTAATAACACCATATTATTTGCCACTCGAATAGGGACTATGGATGGAGCGAGCAGGATGTGCTGCTGGTCATACAATCGCTGCAGGAGCGCAACCTGATCAAGTTGATGGAATACAATGCTTACACGCGCATCCATCACGAGGACAAGGAAATCAAGGTGGTCAAACAGATGCCGACGATAGCCTCGAATAAGCAGCCAACGATAGCGATCATAACGGCACAGTATTGCGAGAAACTGGCCGTGGATGCCATGTTGGAGAACAAGGAGACTTTTGTCCGTTACACAACAGTCGGTAGGTGGTGCCACACAAGTGCCCAGAGCATAGATCCCAATCCCGGCACGGTGTGGATTAGATCTGTGAGCGTATTTAACTAATGCCTCACTCTCAAATTCTCTCTTCTCTCTCTCTCTCTCTCTTTCTCATTTATCTTATGCGCTAATCAAAAAACAAAAAAAAAAAATCACATACAAAAAAAACGAATATTGAATGATTTGTTTGCTTGCCAACTTTTGCCCTGCCCTCTCCTGCCCGCCCACGACAACTGAAAAATTTATTAATAATTGAATGAATTAATTTTCGAACGCAAAATCAATACAATAACAGATTCCGATATCAATCTAACGAACTCACTCAGAAAATCCAAAAAGAAACGCAGATTTGGTAAGCACCCAGTCAGTCGCCGACAATTTACATACAAACATTGCCATTCCAATTCCAGACATTTTACCATGTTCCATGTAATCTAATTTGTGTCTCTGATTGGGTCAAGTTCATATCAATTTGCGCAAATCAAGTTGTCTTTAAATCTTTATTAGATCATACAGACCATATATATATATATATATATATATGTATCAATTAATGTGCTCATGAACTGTAAAAATGCTTTGAGTTTGAATGATTTACTATATTTAATATATATTTATTTGGTTTAATGGTTTGCAGAATATTGCTAAAATGCAGTTAAAGATGAAAAATTCCAATCAATCTGATAATTTTTTTTTTATAACTTTGTCGTAAATCAGTAATTTAAATTAAAATTGTTTACTTTTTAAATCATGTCTAAAGCCAACGAAATATTTTCAACACAATTTATTGCTTTGCTGATAATATTTAAATCTATCTATCTTAAATCTATATAACAATTTTTGTACGGATTGAAAACATTTTTATAAAAAAAATCATGAAATTGTAAGAATACTAGTTACAAGAAAACAAAAACTTTAATTTGTTTGCACTTTGCTCCAATAATAAAAGCGAAAACTTTTTTAATCGAGCGGAACAAAAATTTGCCACAAATTCTGAACTTGACCCAATTTATATATAATTTCTTGGTTTATTATTGTTGCGACAAATTGTTTATTGTTTGCTTTTGTTGGTAGAGTTAAGGTGTTTTGGTTTTGTTGTTAATGTTGTTGTTTGTTGTTGTTTGTTGTTGTTGTCACTCATCGGCTGTAAGAAGGGGCCAACGGTTTCATTTACTTTTAACACAAGTTTTGTTTTTCACCTGTCTTTGTTGATTGTTGTCGTCACGCACATGTGCCACAATAAACTCATAAGCAGCACACACACACACACACACACACACACATCCTATACATATGTATGTTTGATGGATGAATGAATGAATGGATGTATCCATGCTTATAGTGCCAACTCACTAATGCCATGCTATATATACACTCCGCAGGCGAATCGAATGTTTACACCTTGGGCAACATTGGGGCACATCGGATAGTGAGCACCAAGCTGCCATCGGTGGGCAGCACGCGGGAGGCAATGACGGCGACGGGCAATACGACAACCAGACTGCTGGGCACATTCCAAAAGGTTGACTATGTCTTCATTGTGGGCGTGGCCGGCGGCGTTCCTCACTATACGGACTACAAGAAGCATGTGCGGCTCGGCGACGTTGTCATCTCGTATGTGGACAAGCAGCGTGCGCTTATCAACAGGTGAGTCCACCATAGGCAATCAGTCAGTAAACAATGCTAATCTGTCGATCTATCAATCCATCCTGCACAGCAAGGAGAAGCCCTATGTCTATGTTTACAAGAGCGGCGAAGATGTGAAAACATATTTCCCCATCAACGATTCGCTGCAACAGATCGCGGAGAGTCTGCAGGCGAATATGGAGGTGAAGCGGCCATGGGAGACGTACTTGGGCGATGCACAGCGATCGCTTGCCCAGAAGACGGAGAGCGATTTTGGGCGACCGGACGCGAAGACGGACAAACTATTTATGAGCATTGGCAACAACGAGGTCATTGAGGTGGCCCATCCCATTGCCGCTGATGAGATTAATGGTGTGACGCGGCCGCGTTTGCATCTGGGACCCATTGGATCTGGGCGGGACCTGGTGCGTAGCGACGATCCTCGCACAAAGTTCGCCCGCAAATTTGCACTGCTTGCCACCGATGTGGAAATGAGCAGCGTGCTGGACAGCATCATTGGCAACTGCCGGGAGAGCTTCATTCTAATCAAGGGCATCGCCGACTACAAGGATGGCATGTCGACGCGCAAATGGCAGAACTATGCATCACTCTCCGCCGCCGCGGTGGTCAAATCCGTCATCTGTGGCATGGATGCGCCGACAAATGTTTAACTCGTTTTCAACACTCACTCAGCGCATTTAGCTATGATTTTAACTTTTCAAATAACTTTGTTTTTATTTCTATACATATATATATACATTTATGTATATACATGTATATATATATACATACTTTTTTTTAGTTCTGTTCGGAAAGCCTGCAATGTATTTATCTTTTGTTCTCTGTGCGTTATTAACCAAAAGAGGGCCCCGATTAATATCCGGTAGGCCCCTCCAAGTAGACCAAAATGTATGCGTTGTCCTAATACCTTAAACATATGAGAAAGTAATATGTATTAAATAATTTCTTGTTATTTATTTGTTATGCTTTTGTACTACATACATATATATATATATATATAAATATATATGTATATGTATAAATATATATACAAATAATTTACATTTACACAATATGTATGACACAGGCACATGACGTATATAAGTATATACAATATATATTTTATGCATATACATACATACTTACCTTATAAATAAATACCGCAATATTATTTTGCAAAATTAATATAACACTTTGGTTTTTATACGATCAATTGAAATGTAAAATGTTAATGACAAATATCAAATTCACTTTTGAAATGCTGAAGTACTCCAAATTGGCTATTGGCGAGATCGGCTTAGCGGTGAATTCTAATCAAGAATTCATATATTTTACGGGGTTGAAAAGTCTGCCGACTTTAAATATGTTGAAGGTATAATGAATTCACCCACACTTTCGGTCAAGTCGGCCAAGTACTGAATGGACAACAGATCAGTTTTTTGCTTAAACGTTTTAGGAGAATGTTTTATGGAAATGAATTTTATATAAATAAAATCAGAAAAGCCTTTATGCAATAAACTCCAGCAAGCATTGAGAGAAACTCGCGTAAAAACGCATTTACTTAAAATAATACCAAGCTTTTGGGACGCTGATAACACTGGTAACAGTTTAATATTCATTTGTGAATCCTTTACGGACGACCAGACTTGATTTTGAGCGGTTGTTTTTGTTTTACAGCCTTAATAAATTCGTCGTTCATCCAACATATTCAAATTTAAATAAGTTGCGCATATAAAAATACTACGGTTTAAAATCGATAAATTGCAAACAAATTTGTATTATCTTTGGAATGCATAAGCTGCAAGTTCAATTTACCAATCGATATGTTTTTTAGTGTGGAGTAGGTCTGTAAAGTGAGGAGTGGCTCTGTACGTTATTAACTAATAATGCTACAGCCAAAAGGTGACCACTCTTGCGCTTTGAATTCTTTTTAAAATCGGACACTTGGTGTTTGCCGGTTGCCGGAAAGAATTGCGCGTTTTTTTTTAAACAAGACTGAATGAATTGATTGTCAATGAGACAATGCGGAATACTTAAAGGAACAACTAAATACATTCCATAAGATTTTTATTTAAACAACATTTGTTTTTGGATGGTGTATATAAGTCTAAGCAAACTCAAATGCCAACAATTTTGTACAAACAAATGAACATCAAAGAGTAAAGAGTTAGAAAGGAATAGAAAACGAGCTGTTGTCAACATTGTACATGCTTGTCCATCTCGTTCTTTCGCGTGGCGAATAAACATTTGTGGAAGATTAAATTACGTCGCAAGTAACGCTTGTGATGGGTTCGGCTCAGATCGGCTCGGCTCGGCTCATTCAGTCGACTTGTGTCGTTAACACCGGTTGTGCTGTCCAAGTTATATAGTGTTGCGCATAATAACAACAGAAAACACGTGCACACGTGCGGCTGAAACGCAGACAGACGAAGCGAATTGATGTTAAATTGCAATAAACTAATTTAACGCATAAGAGCGAATTGAGAATAAAGGAAGGGCAAAAGCAAATACAAGTGTAAGTGTTAGAGTGGAGTCTGCTTGTTTAAATGTTATAAATTAAAATGCATTAAATACCTTTTGCAACGGTTGCAAACGAATCCTGTGAAGATTTCTGAAACCAAATATTTGACGCACAGCCTAGAAATACAGATGCAAATAGAAATACAAACACTGAACGCTTATTTGCATATCTGTACGTGAACCGGTCTTAAGTGCATTCAGTTGAGTTGTTAATACTCTGTTTTCTTAAAGCGCACTCAGTTGATATCAGTTGGACAGAATTCAAATTCGGAAAACATTAAACTTTCGTTAAAGGAGATTCATCGATTTGATAAAGTCTAAACTCTTTGCACATCCGTCAAAAAATTTAAATTTTCTAATATCTTAGTATATATTACCATCAAGCAATTACTTTTGATCGACAATAAGTGGTCATCAATTTTGAATTCGATCTGTATATCTTGCTATCAGTTATAGAGCGCCAATGCGACACATTAAAAAATGAATAAAAATAAGAATGTATTTTTATCAGTTGTGCCGAAGTATTTATCATAATAAAGATTCTGATCGTAAAAGTTCTTGTAACGTGTTTCCAATCATGAATCAATAAATAAACCATATTTGCACAGTGTGAATACTCATATATACATTGAATGACTGAAATTCCATGGGGACAACATTCCTGTGCGACAATATCGCTGAAACCAATAAGCAGGCAGGCAACACATGGAGACAAAAGTTGATTACAAGAAAATCTGTGGCTGAGCAACGACACGAAGCGAAGAGACGCAGCCTTTTATGACTATGCAGGCGATCAGAAAAAGGATTATTCTATGTGTGCGAAAATAGCAGCAATATTGCAAGTGGCTCGCTTACTCTATCCTTGAGCTCGCATTTGATTTTCAATTTGTAACCTTTCGTAAACTGGGGTGGTTTACTGTTGAACAATTTTGTGACCACTGCCGGCAAAATGTATGGTGAATATCTAAAACAGGGTAACATTGTCTCGACATACAACATTTTTTGTTCGAACATCCGTCTGCGCGTTGAGATATGATCCCGTTGAGACCAAGCATGTGTGCGTAATGTGTGATCGTCGAGAAACAATGAATTTTGTACGTCGAGACAATGATACCCTTTTTTAGATTTTTACCATACAATTTGCTGGCTGTGGTCACAAAATTGTTCAACATCTAAAACACCCTACTTTACGAAAGGCAAGAAGTCGACTATGCATCTTGGAGCTGGTTATCAGTTCATGTTATCTGCTTGACGGAGCCGGCTGGACAAGAACTTTCTAAATTGTTATTTGAAGTCTGATTAATATTCAAAACTACTCTTTCCTATTTTAATGTGATTACATTTCTTGGTGATTTCCATGAGGGTTTTAAAGGTTCGAAGTTTTTATTTATACGAAAGATTAAAGATAGTCGTTTTTTTTTTTTAATTTTCTCTGTATCATTTTCACTTTTTCGCTTTTCTTTTCTTTCGTTGTCTCTCATTTTCTCCAAGTCGTTATTAAAATTTTCAAAAAGGGCATCATTTTAATTACTTGCTGTTCCCTAATTAGAATTCTGTTGATCTAAATTTTAATGCACGCTCAAAAAAATGTTCGATTTATAAATTTTATGAACTGATTTTTAATTTGAGTAAGGAAATTATTATTCAGCAAAGATGCTTTAAAGGCTCTGAATAAACAATAAAAATATACAAATTATCTGCTAACTATAAATAAAGAATAACTGTTGTTTTGGGATTAATGCATATCTAATTCTCAATATATCAAGTTAAAATTCTATATCCAACTTGGTTTAAGAAGACAACTCTGAAATATTATTTGCAAAGGTATATAAATAAAAGAAAATAGACACAACACAAATTCCTAATTGATACTATTAAATTAGTTCAATATTATCACTCGAAATTAATTAATTACTATTTACTCACTCTGTTACAGCGAAATGTCGTCAACGGATTGTTATCTGGTGCTGGAGGATGGTACAGTGATGCCTGGCTGCGCATTCGGTGCGAAGGGTGATGCGACAAGTGGCGAGGTTGTGTTCCAAACTGGGATGGTTGGATACACAGAGGCCCTGACGGATCGCTCCTATAGCGCACAGATCCTGGTGCTGACCTATCCCCTAATTGGCAACTATGGAGTGCCCGATGCTGACAAGATTGACGAATTTGGATTGCCGGAGCACTTTGAATGGTTCAACGGTGCGGTGCAAATTGCTGGCTTAGTTGTCGGCGAGATATGCGATACTCCCTCGCATTGGCGCTCACAGCGTACGTTGTCCCAGTGGCTGGCCGAGCACAAGGTGCCCGGCATAAGTGGCATCGATACACGCGCCCTAACCAAGAAGCTGCGCGAACAGGGCAGCCTCCTCGGTCGCATTGTCTACAAGGAGCCGAACAAGCAACAGTTGGCTGCCACCTTCGTCGATCCCAATGAGCGCAACCTGGCCGAGGAGTGCGCCATCCGGGAGCCGAAGCTGTACAAGTCGCCGCAGGCGAATGGCATCCGCATTGCCATCATAGATTGCGGCTTGAAGATAAACCAGCTACGTTGTCTGTTGCAGCGTGGCGCATCCGTGGAACTGCTGCCGTGGAGCAGTCAACTGCAGCCGGATCAATATGATGCGCTCTTCCTGTCCAATGGACCGGGCAATCCTGCTAGCTGTCGACTAATTGTGGAGCATGTGAAGCGTGTCCTGCTGGCGGGCAATAAGCCCATCTTCGGCATCTGTCTGGGCCATCAGCTGCTGGCATCGGCCATTGGCTGCGACACTTACAAGATGAAGTATGGCAATCGTGGCCACAATCTGCCCTGTCTGCATCGCTCCACTGGCCGTTGTCTGATGACGTCACAAAATCATGGCTATGCCGTCGATCTGGACAAACTGCCCGACGACTGGGAGGAGCTGTTCGTCAATGCGAACGATGGCACCAACGAGGGCATTGTGCATCGCAGCAAACCCTATTTCTCGGTTCAGTTCCATCCGGAGCATCATGCTGGTCCCCAGGACACCGAGTTCCTCTTCGATGTCTTTCTCGATGCCATTCGCCAGACAACGTCGCCGTCGTCGTCGTCGCAGTTGAGCGTTCCACAGTTGATCGATCGTCGTTTACGTGCCACACAGCCTGATCCGCAGCCGAGGCCGCGCAAGGTGCTCATATTGGGATCCGGCGGCCTGTCCATTGGCCAGGCCGGTGAGTTTGACTATTCCGGGTCGCAGGCAATCAAAGCGATGCGCGAGTCCAAAATACAGACGGTGCTCATCAATCCCAACATTGCCACAGTGCAAACGTCCAAGGGTATGGCGGACAAGTGCTACTTCCTACCATTGACGCCTGAATACGTTGAACAGGTGATCATATCGGAGCGACCAAATGGCGTCCTACTCACCTTTGGTGGCCAGACCGCTCTCAATTGTGGCGTCGAACTGGAGCGCGCCGGCGTCTTTGCCAAGTACAATGTACGAATTCTGGGCACACCCATCGAATCGATTATTGCGACCGAGGATCGCAAACTGTTTACCGATCGTGTCAATGAGATCGGTGAACAGGTGGCACCATCGGAGGCCGTCTATACGGTTGCCGAGGCACTTGAGGCAGCCAATCGCCTTGGTTATCCGGTAATGGCACGCGCCGCTTTCTCGCTGGGTGGCCTGGGCTCCGGGTTCGCCAACAATGAACAGGAGCTGGAGGCATTGGCTCAACAGGCGCTGGCCCATTCGCGTCAGCTGATTGTGGACAAGTCGCTCAAGGGCTGGAAAGAGGTCGAGTACGAAGTGGTGCGCGATGCCTACGACAATTGCATAACGGTCTGCAACATGGAGAACTTTGATCCGCTGGGCATCCACACCGGCGAGAGCATTGTGGTGGCACCATCGCAAACCCTATCGGATCGCGAATACCAAATGCTCCGCAGCACCGCCCTAAAGGTGATCCGTCATTTTGGCGTTGTCGGCGAGTGCAATATCCAGTATGCCCTGTGCCCCCACTCGGAGCAGTACTACATCATTGAGGTGAACGCTCGGCTGTCGCGCAGCTCGGCGCTCGCCAGCAAGGCGACTGGTTATCCGCTGGCTTATGTTGCCGCCAAGCTGGCGTTGGGTGAACCATTGCCGGAGATCCGTAACTCGGTGACGGGAAATACGACGGCCTGTTTTGAGCCCAGTCTCGATTATTGTGTGGTGAAGATACCACGCTGGGATCTGGCCAAATTTGTGCGCGTCAGCAAGCACATTGGCAGCTCCATGAAGAGCGTCGGTGAGGTGATGGCCATCGGTCGCAGCTTCGAGGAGGCATTCCAGAAGGCGTTACGCATGGTCGACGGCGATGTCCATGGCTTTGATCCGTATCGTGCGATCGTTGACAAGGAACAGCTATCGGAGCCAACCGATCGACGGCCATTTGTATTGGCCGCTGCCCTAAAGGCCGGCATGTCCATTGAGGAGCTGCATGAGTTGACGAAAATCGATTGCTGGTTCCTCCACAAGCTGCAGCACATCATTGACTTCTATGGCGAACTGGAATCGGCTGGCAATCCATTAACGTCCACCCTCCTGCTCCGTGCCAAGCGTATGGGATTCGCTGACAAACAGATCGCCAGTGCCATTAAGAGCACGGAGCTGGCCGTGCGACAGCAGCGATTGGAGCAAAACATTCGACCATTTGTCAAGCAGATCGATACCGTTGCTGGCGAGTGGCCAGCGAGCACCAATTATCTGTATAACACATACAATGCATCGGAGCATGATATCCTATTTCCGGGTGGGCACACAATTGTCGTCGGCTCCGGCGTCTATCGCATTGGCTCGTCGGTGGAGTTCGATTGGTGCGCCGTCGGCTGTTTGCGGGAGTTGCGCAATCTCAAGAAGTCAACCATCATGATTAACTATAACCCGGAAACGGTGTCCACCGACTATGATATGTGCGATCGTTTGTACTTTGAGGAGATCAGCTTTGAGGTCGTCATGGACATCTATGAGATGGAGCGATCCGATGGCATTATACTCTCGATGGGTGGCCAGCTGCCAAATAATATTGCCATGGATCTGCATCGCCAGCAGGCCAAGGTGCTGGGCACTTCACCCGAATCGATTGATTGTGCCGAGAATCGTTTCAAGTTCTCGCGCATGCTGGACAGGCGAGGCATACTGCAGCCGCTGTGGAAGGAGCTGACCAATCTTCAGTCGGCGATTGAATTTTGCCAGGAGGTCGGCTATCCGTGTTTGGTGCGACCCTCCTATGTGCTATCCGGTGCGGCAATGAATGTGGCATATTCGGATCAGGATCTGGAAACATATCTGAATGCCGCCTCTAAGGTGAGTCGCGAGCATCCGGTGGTCATATCAAAGTTCCTCACCGAAGCCAAGGAGATCGATGTGGATGCCGTTGCGGCCGATGGCCAAGTCCTGTGCATGGCCGTCTCCGAGCATGTGGAGAATGCTGGCGTTCATTCTGGTGATGCAACACTGGTCACACCGCCGCAGGACCTAAATCCCGAAACACTCGAATCCATCAAGCGCATCACACGCGATCTGGCCAGCGTCCTGGATGTGACGGGTCCCTTCAACATGCAGCTCATTGCCAAGAACAACGAACTGAAGGTCATCGAGTGCAATGTGCGCGTCTCGCGTTCCTTCCCCTTCGTGTCGAAGACCCTGGATCATGACTTTGTCGCCACGGCGACCCGTGCAATTGTTGGCAAGACCGTGGAACCCATCGATGTGCTGCACGGCGTCGGCAAGGTGGGCGTCAAAGTGGCACAGTTCAGTTTCTCCCGGTTGGCCGGCGCCGATGTGCAGTTGGGTGTGGAGATGGCGTCCACCGGTGAGGTTGCCTGCTTTGGGGACAACCACTACGAGGCCTACCTCAAGGCCATGTTATCTACCGGCTTCCAGATACCGAAAAATGCCATCCTCCTCTCAATTGGCAGCTTCAAGGTGCGTGCATCTGCCATTTCTATTCGCATCCAGCATTTTTCATATTTGAAATTGATCATTTTTTGATGTAGCACAAAATGGAGCTGCTGCCCTCCATTCGAGATCTGGCCAAGATGGGCTACAAGCTGTATGCCTCCATGGGCACAGGTGACTTCTATGCGGAGCACGGCGTTGATGTGAGTACTGAACAAATATTATTGTACTGAACCCGGCTGAACTAGGCTAAGGATTATTCTCGAAAACCACTCGAATAACTATATATATATATATATATATATATATATATATATTCTCCAGATTGAGATTGTTGCTTTCCGCGTAGGACAGGTTAAAGTTTGCTATTCTTGATCCTTGAATAGAGTTTTCTAATTTCATTTTTTTTTCGATTTTTAGAAATGTGCGAGAAAAATATAATTTTGATAGTTTTTTTTTTACCAAAACTGTCAATTTTTATTTGTCTTTAGTTCTAAATCAGAAACTTTGTTTTTTTCACATTTACATAATGTGAGTAAGTTTAAAATTTAGATTGTCGCGAAATGTGAATAAAAATAGAACTAGAAACTGAAATAGTTAAAGAATTTTTTTAGAATTTAATTGAAATGAGGATTATTTATTTGCATTGTTTTGATTTGCATTGCATGTAATAAGAACAACTTATATACATTCGGTTATATTTCGAACTACTTAGGGATACGTCTTCACATTCACATCGGATTCGAAATATATCCAAGTAAATAAAAACAAACAAAAAAAAAACATTTGCGAAAAACATATTTGAAAATAATAATTTTGTGTAACGGGAGATCCATGAATAAACAATGGTAAACTTGGTCTTGTGAACAGGAATATATAATATAATATATATATATATAGACAGCTGGAATGCTACGAGGGGCGTGGCCAGGGTACACTCAGAAAAAAAAGAGAGTGCTTTAATTGAAGGCACTTTTCAGCTTTTGCGTATTCCGCTGGAGCATGGTGCGCAGATCGTTGCGCCTTGATTCCGGCGCCAGTGTTTGCATCAGTTGCTCCGTCTTGGAGCTAATCGTTTGCAGTGCAGCCGGATCGATTTGCAGACGCTGCATTAGCGAGCCCAGCAATTGGCTGACTTCCTTTGTGGGAGTATCTGGCACTGGTTCTGGCACCGACGGTTCCACTTGTGCATCGACCATGCCAATGTCATCAATATCATTGGATGTCCTCCTGCTTGTACTGGGCGAAGCAGTGCTTCTGCTCGGCAATGGCATTATTTCCGCCGTGTGCATCTGCACCACGTGCTCCACGAAACTGCCGCTGACTCTGAGACTGGCACTCGAACTGGGACTGGGATTGGAATTTGTACTACTTTCCGTGTGTGTTGTGGCCCGTTCGAAGCCGCTGGCTGCCTGACAGAGGGCCTCCGCGTAGTGCTGGACATACTGGGTGCAGCCCAGTTGTTGATAGAGCCGGCAGAGACGATGCGACTGGTCCAAATAGAGCTGCACATGTTGGGCATTGCGGAACTCCGTTGCCTTGGCCAACATGGCCAGCATGTGGTCCAGCAGCAGCTCGAGCAGATTGGTCCGTCGCAGTATCTCAATGCCGTCGTTCAGTTGTGGTCTGTCATCCGATTTAACCGATGACCGATGACTGGACGATTGCGATGTCTGCGATGCTCGTGGCAGCATCAGCAGCGGCATTTCCAGGCATGGACTCGACGAGTCAACGGAGACGCGTCGCTGCTCGGCGATCTGCTCCAGTTGCTGGGCACGCAGCATGTGTGTCTTGCGGCGCAGCTTGCCTCGCGTCCGCTCCTGATGCATGCGCATGCCCAGCAGACCCTCTGCATCTGGTGCACGCCGCACCACTTGATCCGCCAACTGGTCCATCTCCTGCTGGATGGCAGGCAACTGGCTGCGTGCAAACTTTGCCCAGCTGCGCAACTGCAGATAGTCCATGGTGACCAGGTTGTCGAGCAGCCGCCCATAGTTGAGCTTGGGATAGAAGTCGTCCGCATGCTGCAGATTGCCCAGCGCCTGCAGCAGATGCACCAGCGGCTGTTCCCCAATGCCCGCCATTATCGAGCGCAGCTCCATCAGTGCATCCTCCGGCACATGCTCGAACAGATTGCGCCGCTCAATGAAAAAGTCGCTCAGCTGCTTCTTGGCCAAACAGTCGGCGAAGGTGCGCACAAAGCGTATCAACATCTCGCCCAGAAACTCATCCGGGCAATCGTTGCTCTGCCGCTCGCACTGCCAAAAGAGGTGGGTGCGCAGCTGCTCCATGATCTGACCCATTGCCTGGCACTTGTCGTTGATGAAGGTGCGCACCAGCGCCTTCATCAGCAGCAGCACTTTCAGCTGGGTGCGCTGCAGCTGTCGCTCCAGAAACTGTTCCGCCTGGGGAAACACAATGCGCCACTCCAGCTGGCGGAAGGGATTGCGCGAACGCTTGGGCGCATAACCCGCCGGCACCACATGGTAGCCAAAGGCTTGAATCCGCTTCCGCATCGGCATCGTTGGCCATTCGTATTTGTCGCCCGTCTGCGGATTGGTCAGCTGTGGGCGGGCGCGCAAATTGAACTCAAAGGCGCAGTCCGGCCAGCTGTGCGGCACATGAATGGCGGGCACCAGCTCCTCCATTGCCGTATAAACGATGCAGCCCCGATAGCTGCCAGCCGACAGCTGCTCCTGGTTAATGCCCAGCTCCGTTGCCAACTGCTGGCGCAGCAGCTCACCAAAATAGTTCATGAACTGCTCCGAGCTCAAATAGCATTGTTGGAGCAGAGCACGACGGCGATGCTGTTCCACGCGACATTGTCGCAAGATCTGCACAGTTTCGTATCCGCTCCGATTGCTCTCTGCTTGCTGCTGCTGTTGATCCTGGTCCTTCGTTGTCTCTTCATCACTGCCACTGACTACGTCATCATTGTAGTCGTCGTCTTCGTCGTCGTCGTCGTCGTCGTCATCGTCATCGCTCTGCTCCAGCCAGGCGGGCAGGCAGTTGGCCAAGCGGCAGACGCATGCCTCGGGCAGCAAATTGCGATGCAGTGCATCCGGCACAGGCTTGAGCGTTAGCTCATCCATAGGCCGCTGTGTGTTTAAGCGAGCTATATACACATGATCATAGTCACCATCACGCCAGCTACCAGTTCCCGATCCTGATCCCGATCCCGATCCCGATCCCGATCCCGAACTGGCGATAGTTCCATACCCAGAGCTAACATCTGTGTAGACACCAGTGTCAATGTCGCCTCCCTCATCACTGCTGGGACTGCTTGGATTGCTTGGACTGCCCGAGATGCGCTGCTGGGTTGGCGCCGGTTCACGCAACTTTAGACGCACATAGCCCATCCAGCGACTCTGCTCCAGCAGACGGACATACTGCCGTCGACACGGGGTCGTATTGTAATAGTCCGTCTCCAGCAGCACCTTGCACAAAGCGGCTATCGAATCATAGTTGGCATCGTTTGCCCGCGCCACATCCACGTTATCGAACACCACATAGGTGAGCATCCTCTGCAGCGGCTGTGCTGGCAACGTGGAGCCAAACTGACGTTGTGGCCCATCTCTGTGGACGGACAGATGTGTTTATATATTTCATTAAAGGAAGTTAAAAAACAGCAATTTCCCAGCATTATCCCGGAGATGCCCCATTTTTCAATTGATCACAATTTGAATCAGTTAAGATTGCAGAAGATTCATTAGAGCAATTGCTGGACTCGTCACAAGGGATTCTTCGGCTGACACCCAAAATGGAGTAGGAAAGTGGGGCTTACGTGGGTTTGAAGAGGAGCCGCTTGGCCACTGCCGCATCGATGGCGCTGGCCTGGAGGAGACTGTGCTCGGTTAGTGTCTGGGCGGTGGTACGCTGCGTGGCCAGCAGCTGCTCATCGATGGCAGCCATCTCGTGCTCGAAGTGGCCAAAGAACTGCATGCCCAGCAGCAGATGATTCAGTAGGAACGTGTGCAGCTGCCGTTCCAGCTGATGCCGTGTCTTCTGCTCGATGCTGCGCTGATGCACCTCCCGCTGCTGTTCCAGGGTGCGGGCATATAACGCACTGGCGCATTCGGTGGCGCTGCTGCCATTGCTGCCACCACGCAATCGTAGTTGCGGCGCCAGATTGTGGCCACTGCCACGTGGCAATCGTTGGCCACTGCGTGAGTCGTTAACGGCGCCCTTTCGCTGCTGTCGACGCTTTCGCGCGTTCCGCTTTTGCAGCTTGGCCAATTGGCGCTGACGCTTCTCCTCTTGGCGGCGACGCAGCTGGACACGCGACGTCGCCTCCGCTGCCTGCAACGTATTGGGTTGCGCCTCGCTGTCCAGCGCCTTGGACCAGTTACAACCCATAAATAGTTGCTATTGTCGTGGAGGTGTCACTTGTCCAGGAGCGCAACTGCTGCAATTGTTCGACTGATGCCAATCGAACTGATCGAATTCTATTTCCAAGACAAGGTTAATGTTGTTGTCGTAGCGACAACTGTTGCTGTTGCTGTTGCTGTTGCTCTGTATTGATAACAACATCATCAACACAACTCTTCCTACGCTTCCGGCTGGCCAACAAGTGGAGAGCGGAGGCGCCGTTATCAGCACTCTCGGCCAGGTAAACACGGCAATGCACTGCAAAGACAAGGGAAGGGCAAGACGACTGCGTCTTGCACAGTGGAGCAAGTTTGTTGTAAACAATATTTTCGGTTTTTTATTTTCGAATTATTTATCAAAACACTATTTGCAATTGTAGAAAAATATATTTGTAAAAAGTTGTTTAATTGAATTAAAGTGGTTATTATTATTTTTATTTTTTTTTTGCTGATACGGCTATTTAATCTGTATTTTATTATTCAAGATAAACGGACTATATTAAAATGTTTATTCTATATCGAATTGATTATAATAAATTAAGAAATATATTTATAAAAACGACACGTGCGTTGAGGCCTTCAACTCAAATTAACAATCTGGTTTTATGATGAAACTAAAATAGAAACGTTTTCAAAATTTCCAAAACTATTCCATGTGAAAAGTTTAAACAGTTTTGCAACTGTTTTCACTGTGCAATTGTTGTTTGTTTGTACATTTTTATTGGCTTTGATGTTAATTGGAATTCGAATTGGAATTGGAATTGAAATTGATATTATTTTTCAAATAGTAAGAGTGAATTTTAATGTAGCTTCGTCAAGTGAGATATCTTTATTTGGCCCAGGCAAACAGAGACAAGTCGATGTGGCGATGGGTCGATGAGTCGATGTGGCGATGAGTGGATGAGGTGTGGTCACACAATATGTAAACCTTTTTATCTTATTCGGATTGCAGGTGGAGTCCGTACAGTGGACATTCGATAAGACGACACCCGACGATATCAATGGTGAACTGCGTCATTTGGCTGAGTTCTTGGCCAACAAACAGTTCGATCTGGTCATCAATCTGCCCATGCGCGGCGGCGGAGTCCGCAGGTATCCAATTCGTATTCTTTTTGTAGATTGTAACTGTAATAATTGTTGTTTCCATTTCCACTTAGGGTGTCCTCATTTATGACACATGGTTATCGGACACGTCGCCTGGCTGTCGACTATTCCATACCGCTGGTGACCGATGTGAAGTGCACAAAGCTGTTGGTGGAATCGATGCGGATCACTGGCTGCAAGCCGGTCATGAAGACGCACACGGATTGCATGACATCCCGTCGGATTGTGAGGCTGCCCGGCTTCATCGATGTCCATGTGCATCTGCGGGAACCGGGTGCCACCCATAAAGAGGACTTTGCCAGCGGCACAGCAGCGGCGCTCGCCGGTGGCATCACAATGGTTTGTGCGATGCCAAACACAAATCCGGCAATTGTCGATCGCGAGACGTTCCAACAGTTCCGGGAGCTGGCCAGCCTCGGTGCCCGGTGCGATTATGCGCTCTATTTGGGTGCCTCCGATACCAATTGGGATCATGCACACGAGCTGGCGACGCAGGTGTGCGGCTTGAAGATGTACCTCAACGATACATTTGGCACACTGAGGCTGAGCGACATGGCCGCCTGGCAGCGTCATCTGTCCCGCTGGCCCAAGCGGATGCCAATCGTTTGCCATGCCGAACGCCAGAGCATGGCAGCCGTCATAATGATGGCCCATGTGCTGGATCAATCGGTGCACATCTGTCATGTGGCGCGCAAGGAGGAGATTCAGCTGATACGTGCCGCCAAGGAGAAGGGGATTCGTGTCACCTGCGAGGTGTGTCCACACCATTTGTTCCTCAGCACCGGAGACTTGGAGCGTTTGGGCGCTGGCATGGCGGAGGTGCGGCCGCTACTCTGCTCGCCGGAGGATCAGGAGGCGCTCTGGGAGCACATGGCGTACATTGATGTGTTTGCCACGGATCATGCGCCGCACACGCTCGCCGAGAAGCAATCGGCAAAGCCGCCACCCGGTTTCCCCGGCCTGGAGACGATCTTACCGCTGCTGTTAAATGCTGTCCACGATGGTCGACTGACTCTGGACGATATAAAGCGAAAGTTTTATCGCAATCCGCGCACAATCTTCAATCTGCCCGACCAGCCGCAGACCTATGTGGAGATCGATCTCGACGAGGAGTGGACAATTAGCAACAGTGAACTGAAAACACGGGCAGCCTGGTCACCCTTCAATGGCACCAAGGTCAAAGGACGCGTCCATCGTGTCGTCCTGCGCGGCGAAGTCGCCTACATCGATGGACAGGTGCTCGTCCAGCCCGGTTACGGTCAGAATGTGCGTGTCAAGGTGCCGCTGCCTCAGAAGTCCGAACTGGAGGGCAGTGATCTGCCCAGCGACATGGATGCCAACGATACATTCTCACGTCTCCTCACCGATGGTGGAGCGGCTCGTTCCACAACCGTTCACTTTGTGGATGATGCCAACACCAGCACATCCTCAGGGGCTGGTGGTTTTCTGCGTCCGGTGTCGCCATCGCCACGACTCCGTTTCGACTCCTCGAGCAATACGACACTGAAGGAATATCTGCAGAAGAACTCGCTGCTGTCCACACCCAATCCCGTGGCGGACTGCCTGGTCGGAAAGCATGTGCTGTCCGTGGACACCTTCAACAAGGAGCGACTAAATGATCTGTTCAATTTGGCCCAGTTGCTCAAGTCGCGCGTGATCAAGGATCGCCCCGTCGACGATCTGTTGCGCGGCAAGATTATGGCCACCATCTTCTATGAGGTGAGCACGCGCACCCAGTGCAGCTTCAGTGCGGCGATGCAGCGGTTGGGCGGACATGTCATCAACATGGATCAGGTCACCTCATCGGTGAAGAAGGGCGAAACGCTCGAGGACAGCATCAAGGTGATGGCCAGTTATGCGGATGTCGTTGTACTGCGTCATCCCGAACCCGGAGCCGTTGCGGTAAACACACTTAACTCACCCATCGACTGCCATTGATCTAATCCAATCCCAATTTATATTTAGCGCGCTGCTCAATATTCGCGCAAGCCTTTGATCAATGCCGGCGACGGCGTCGGTGAGCATCCGACACAGGCGCTCCTTGACGTCTTCACCATACGTGAGGAAATCGGCACTGTCAACGGCCTGACCATCACAATGGTGGGTGACCTAAAGAATGGACGAACCGTACACTCGCTGGCCCGCCTCCTCACCCTCTACAATATCACGCTGCAGTATGTGGCACCAAGGGGACTGGGCATGCCCGAGGCCATAATGCGCTACCTGGAGGAGCGAGGCGTGACCCAGCGCACCTTCGACAGCATCGAGGAGGCACTGCCCACCACCGATGTCCTCTACATGACACGCATCCAGCGCGAACGCTTCCAGACCGAGGAAGACTACCAACGTGTAAGTCGAATTCTTCTATCAAATATCGCTAGTGTCCCCATTTTGGGGCAAGGAAGAAACTGGTTAAAACACAACCCTCAAAGTTTGGCTTAAAAACTTTTTTTTATATTTATAACAGAAATAGAAAATTTTACTTTTAGCTGTAAACAAGTTAAATCTTTGGCAGATCATTTGCGATATATTATTATAAATTATTAGATATATTGATATATATATTAGATATATATATATATAAATTAGATATATATATATATATATATAACCCCAGTTACTGCACGAATCCCATCATTGAAACTCATTGCATGCATCCCTTGGATGCTAGGATGCATCCTTTGCTGGATAAGGCAAGTGCGATATGCAGTTTATATATATATATATATATGTATATATGTATACCAATATGCGATATATAAATCGGTGTGGGTTGCCAGCATTATTATGTCTGTAAACTCTAAAGTGATATTTGATTGCGAGCAATTACCAACTTATCCCTTCACAGAGAGGGTATCTGCTAGTTGGGCAAACTTAAAATGACTTGCTCCGGAATTGTCATCATTTCGTGCCGCATTCTGTGGCTACACACGCAGTGCATCTGCCAGTTGGTTCAACATATATTTTGCTAATTTGTGGCTTCTATCGTTTTTGCTTGCAGTGCTGTGGCCAGTTTATTGTCACGCCCAAAATGATGACATATGCCAGCAAGCGGACCATTGTGCTGCATCCATTGCCGCGCGTTGAGGAGATCAGTCGGGACTTTGACTCGGATCCGCGGGCAGCCTACTTCCGGCAGGCCGAGTACGGCATGTACATTCGCATGGCGCTCCTGGCCATGGTGGTTAAGTGTCGCAGCGGAACGCTCTGAATGCATTGCAATGGGAAAACCAAACATTTTTATACTTTTCTATATCTCTTTTAAGCATGTAATAAGTATAAATACAAAATCGGCCAAATCGAATTGTCTGTCGACTTGCCACAAAAAATAATGTGTTGCATTTTCTTTTGCTGCAAGTCACAAAAATGTGTCAGCTTCGAAATGAAAATGAAAGTCAAAAGATTGAACAATAACAAAATAATGGATTCTATTATATATATAAAAAAAAAAAACAATAGATATATATATATATGTATATATAAAATAAAACTTTCTCGCTTAATTCTCTAATTTCAGTCTCATGTGTTCCCAAAACATCACTTGCTCCAGCAGCGTCACTTTCTCTTCCTAAAACCGCTCAACGAGAATCGCTGTGGGCCACTGATTCAGCTCATTCTTAGCCATGTCAATGTTCATGCTCTTGGCCTTGTCAACGACACTCAGGCTTAGAGTGCTCTCCGCAAAGGCAGCATTCAGATTGCCCGCAAGTTGCGGCTGCTGTGTCTCCTCAAAAACGCTTGTCATTGCCACAGCCGCAGCCATTGCATTGGTGTTGTTCTCCTTGTTGTTGTTGTTGTTGTTGCTTTTGTGGCAAACATTTAGTTAATTATCCATTTGGTTGAGAGCAATTCTAAACACTTACGTTTTACGCTTGCGACATGCCACCATCGAAACGAGCACAGCCAGTATAATAATTGCAGCCAATAAGCCAGATAAACCTGCCACCATGGTCATCATGCCGTGTGGTTCCCCATCTGAGGTCACTTTGGTAACTTTGTGAAGCAGAGAGAGAGAGAGAAACGTTAGTGTTCCAGTTTTACGAATTGCGCCTTGCTGTCTGTCTGCCTCCCCCCGTCAACAAACTGACTCACGAGACGCGCGTCGACTCTGAGTCTCTGAATCTCAATCTGAATCTGAGTCGGAGTCGCAGTCTGTGACTATGTCTCATGGACAAATGTTTGATGTTTACTTCAAGGTGTTTGTTTCTAATCGATGATTGGGTGAATGCCAATTCGCATTTCGCTTAATTGTTGATTTGGTTTACCCTGAGGGAGGCAGGCAGGCATCGCCTACTTGCACACACTTCCGGCTAGAGACCGGACCGGATCACTTTCTATACCGGAAGCGAGAGAAACACTTACTTGAATCTTCGACGACAAAGCGTTTGCTGTTGGGCAACGCCGATGCCGGCATATAAGTATCCGATTCCATTTTAAATTTCAGTTTCTGCTCCGATTCTGTGGCACAGCAAAAACCAAAAACAACTAAAAAAAAAAGAAAAACAAAAAAAATCAAAAAATAATAATATAAATAAACAAAAAGACCGTGAAACACCTGTCTAAAGATTGTTTGGCTGCAACAGCAATGGCAATTGCATGGCGCAGCCACAAACTATAACTAAACGATAACAGCAACAACAACAACAACAACAACAACAACAACAATAATGACCATAATAATAATAAGCGTTTTTTTTTTTTACAATTAGCCATCTCTCTAGTTCATTGATTATTAACCCAGTTGTAGCAACACACGCCTGCAACAGCCACGCTCGACTTCACCCAACTCTTGGCCAATCTCTTTAAGTTTATCTCTCTCTCTCTCTCTCTGTTTATATATATATATATATATATATATATAACTAATACTTGAGACGACTACGCAGTATGTTAATTAATTGATTTGCTCACCGTTTCAATCTGGTCTTATAACCAAACGGGCAACAACAATTTCATTGATTTGTTTATCATTAATTCATATAATTTAATTGTTAAATTTTTGCTCTTCATCAATCTGGGAATATGAATGATATTTAAATCGCGAAACATTATTAAACTACTACTGAATTGAGTACATATAACAATTGTATTTTATAGAATTTTATATATTTATTTAATTGCATTTCAATGAAACTAATTTATAATCGATTTTTTGTGGCAGATTTGTTGAGAATGTTTATAATTTATTACAATTATTTATGGAGCACAAACAACAAAAAGTAGTTTATGCTCGTTATCCTTATCGCATGTATTTTACACTTTGCTTTTGTATTATGAAATCAATAATCAACATTTGCACAATGTCAATAGATTTTGGCAACAAATTGGCAAACCTGTTTGCTATCATTGCCTGTTGGCCAACTCTGCAACCAACCACGTGCAAAGACTTCAACACTTTAACTGGATGAAAAGCGAAATTCTATTTAAAATCGACATGAAAAGTTAATTGAAAGTTTGCCCAAAAGTCAATGGACTATTTCGAGAGCTATTTATATATATATATGCAGATAATTGTAGAATAGGGGAAAATGTACAAAAGCCGATACGGAAGCCAAAGAGATACTTTACCAACAGTAAATCATGATCTGAATAATGTTAGCAACTTTACTGATCTGTGTTGAGTTTGTGTGTTGTTGTTGTTGTTGTTGTTGTTTTTAATGCTATTTCCATGATTTGCATTTAAATAAATAAACTATCGAAATAAGTTTGATATATACACATTTATATATAATTATATATACTATATATGTAACTAATTGTATTATGCAATATCATCCCCAACGACTAATCACAGATCCGGAGAATGGGAACGGGAATGGGAATGGGGAGTGGGGAATTTAAATGGGCTGCGCTTTGTTTCTCTGGACTTCCTACTATTATTACTCCCTCTGTGGAGGAAAGGGGAAGAGGAGTGGTGTGCAGGGAGAGTGTGGCGAAATTGTTAACAAAAAAATTCGAGCACGAACTTTACAGCTAGAATAACAATTGCGATTATAATAATAATTTTAATTTATTTAATCAGTTGTGTTTGTAGTGATTTGCAATTTAATTGCATAAACTATTATTTATGAATAACAACTGAACGTGATAAAACGAGAATATAGTATAGAGATCACATTTGCGATATACATATATACAAAAATATACATAAATATACATATTTTGAATCGTAACTGAAACAAATGCAATAAATATGCTTAAATAACTCAATGGCTGAATAACGATAAAGATTACATATTACAGATAATTCCATTAACCGATTTGCAATGGAAATTAAAATATTTACTAGAAATGTTAACCATAAAATATGCCAATTTGCTAAGAAAAAGGCATACAAAATTACAAAAAAAAAAAATAGAAACACAACTTTGTTTTGAAATTTACTTTTATTTTGCACACACGATAATCGGAATTGGCTGCTCAATTTTTGAATTTGCATTGCACGGATATTGAAATCTAGCTTTAAAAAAAAAAGTTTTTGGATTTCTTGTTTTATTTTTTAATTGAATTACTTAATCAGAAATTGTCGCCAGTTTACTTAAATTTGAGAGCGACAACAAAAAAAAACAGCCACTTAATAAAAAAAAAAAAAATGAAATGAAAAACCACTCGAGTCATTTTGGAAAGTACCGTTACTCACACACAAAAGCACACACAAAAAACAGGATACTTTAACTGTTTAAGTCGATTGACTGCTAACGCAACTGTTCACTGGTCTTCTCTTCTCGAGATCTTGGGTTATATTCAGAAAGCTGTTTGAAAACTGTGAACTGACGTCGACGACACTTGGCGTGCGACTAATGCTGTCTACGTAAGCCGAAACGTATCTTTCGATTGCGCCAAAACCGACGCAACGCGACGCGACTCGACGCGACTGGACGGCGCAATGCAGACGCAGACGCAGACGTCGACGTCGACGTCGAAGTCGACGTTGCAGTCCACAGCAACTGTGGCTTTTACTCGACCGCACCGAAATCGAAATTGGAATTGCGACGGGAATTCGAATTTGAATTTAAATTTGAATTGCAGGCATTCGATTCGAACTCGAATCAAACGCATTTTTTTTTTTTAATGATCTTGCATCGAATTGAAGTGTAACAAAAACCCATTGGAATTGGAGCTTGTGTTCAAACATGGAACTGATGCGAAAATTCAATGTCAAGCAGCAAGCAACCATACATACATACATACATACATACATACATACATAAATATATACATACATTTATACATACATCCACATTAATCATCGATGCGCTGTGCTCGATGACGCTCTGTGTGAATAACAAGAGTTTCCAATTTCGATTTCCAGTCAAATGATAAGCTGAACATAGACACAAATAACACAAATACCATAAGAATAGACATATTTTCTGAAATTCCTCAATTTCTCAATTACCCATCTCCGCCTCCGTCGTGTCGGAGTCACAACAAATGTTTTTTCCTGATTTCACTAATTGACATTCCGGTGAGTTGGCATCTATTGCCAACGGTTCCAGCTGAAAGCGTCTAATCTTTAGAACCAACAATCTTTATCTCTACTTTGTGGTTAATTATTTGGCTCTCTGCTGTGAGGCAGACCGATTTAAAAAAACTTTGATAGAGGACTAATTGTCACACCTATATTTTTGGCAATTTGCGACCTAAAATTACCATACATCGAAAGTAGATTATGACTAGGAACCTCATCTTAAGATTGTTAATCTCAGAATAGAAGTAGAACAGTAATTATGGTAGACGCATTGATGAATATTCAATTGGCTAGTGCCGCCCCACCGTCATTCCGACAAGAAGGTTGTTTGTTGTGCCTGTAAAAATTGCCATTTACAGATAAACAATAAATGTTTGCAATTTCATTCGACTATTAATTGTCTAAACAATGGAAGTGCCACATGAGTTTTGTTTACGGGGCATCGGGCTTGCATTCTAAAGTCGCACTTAGTGCAAGCCAATGTCAATTAAAATTCGTATATAACAGCTGATTCCCAACTATTATATTGTATAACCAGCACATTGTGCAATTTCACAATTGAAAGTGAATCTGGGCGTAGAATACGTTACATAAGCAACGTCTATTCTATCCCTTTGTCATCTATGACATTATTATTAGCTACTGTTCACTTTGACGTGGCTATCATTAAGTGAGATATAAAAATAAATTCTTTATGTATATTTTGAATTGCATACTTTTTAGTTTGAGCTTAAAGTTCATCTAAATCAATTATGGATTATGTATTTGAGGTACATATGCATGTAATTCTACATATATTTTACTATATCTATATATCAAAACTTATAATTCACAACATAGTCAATTTGTTCGTTTTTGGAAGATCTTAGAAATGTTTTTTTTTTTTTGTTGTATTCCTCTTTGAAGGGCATCTAATCTATTTCTTGCCAAAGACGACCTTTATTTTTTTTATTTTATTTTTATATAGAATACACATATTAAAATAAAGTAGTATGCTAAAATATTGTTAAGATATATATATATATATATTTGTATATATATTTATTTATGTATTCAAATTGAAAGTCGCATCCACATTTTAAGTTAATGCGTAATACGATTCGCAGGCAGGCATCTGTTTTGACCAATTGTATATATATTGGCTCAGCCAAAAGGCAAAATTTATACTTATATTATACATTGCAATACATACGTCATAGTCCCCATAATATATATATATGTATACTCAGTGCAAACCTTTTTGCTTTGCGATAACTATTGAAAAATTATTTCGCATCTGTTTTCAGAAAATTTAGATTCAAACTGCATTTGTTCGAGCTGTTTATTATTGCAATTGGTTTTTATGTAGAATTTTTGTACTGCTTGCCGTCACTGCTGACACTTGTTTGTTATTGTTGGCTTTAAATAGCACTCAACAAATTTCTCAAACACTTTAAACGTGTAACACTTGTAATTAAAAATTTATACAGAATTTATACACGGCGCACAGCTGTTTCTCTCTATGTGTGTAGGATGTGTTATGGTTTTTAATATAATGACACGGCAATTTATGTTCAGTACATTGTTACAACAGTATTTAAGACATATGCGTTTTTCGAAATGATTCGTATCGGCAAACTGAAAACCAAAAACTGCCTTTTTTCCCTCTCGAAATCATCGGCACCAATGAACAGGCCGAAAAAATATAAAAACACAAAAATTTCGTACAAACGTTTTTCGTATTTGTTTGTTATTTTTATATTGCTTTTCTTTGTCTTCTTTATAAATAACTAGAAGAAACGTACAGTATATACAAGAATATATATATATATGTATATATCTATATATAAAGCGTCTCTTGTGGCGACAGTAGAAGAGAAAATAATTACAAAAATAAATGTTCTTAGGCATTCAATGAGAAACTTATTTTTCTCTTAATAAACAATATTTGTTTACTAATATGCTGAACGAGATTCAAATAAAAAAAATTACAATTTATAAATAACTTGAAGAAACGTACAGTATGTACAAGAATATATATATATATATATATATATATATATATATAAATATAAAGCGTCTCTTGTGGCGACAGTAGAAGAGAAAATAATTACAAAAATAAATGTTCTTAGGCATTCATTGAGAAACATATTTTTCTCTTAATAAACAATATTTGCTTACTATATAATACATAATATCTAATATGCTGCACGAGATTCAAATTCATATGGTGGCTGCTGTACACAAATGTTTCTGTAACTGTATCTTGAGATTCTGTTTGTTTATATTTAAAGTAAATATGAGGTTTTGTAATATAAATCACATAATGGGTTATATGTAAGGGTTTGTGTCGTAATTGATATATGTGCAATTCAACTTCCTGTTGACTGTTCACTGTTGCGCATGCGTCTCAGGTGCACGTGCAAAATCGTGACAAAATTGGCAAATTGCCAATTGCCGATAACTGTGGGAGTCAACAGAATGATATATGTGTATTTGCATGCTTAAATATATATATATATGTGCAACACACACACACACACACACACACACACCGATGAATTGCAATGGTTTTAATTGTTAAAGCATTCGGAAGCGCTTCGAGCTACCCATTGTGGGGCCAGCGTAATAGCCACACCAACAGCGTCAGCACACTTAACATCCAGAGGCACAGCCACAGCAGCAGCAGCAGCATCTGCGAAAACACAATAATTGATTTGATAACAGCCATGTTAATTTCATTGTCAAATCGCTTACCTCCCCACTCCCACTAAATTTCAATTGACGTTGCGCCTGATAAATTACACTAATCGCTGAGATGCCGCCGGCGGCGACTTCAATGTTTTTTTGTTTGCCTTGCTCAGTCCTCGTTTTCGACTCGGCACGTTTTGAAAGCTCAATAGACATGAAAGTAAAATGAAACAAAAATACATACATACGTGTTTCTATACTCGAGACGACTCTAAGTGATCCAACATTTATAATGCCCATAGATTTCACTAATATGATCTTCTGGTTACTAAATTTCGGCAGCGGAACCAAATTATTGTTTTGGCAAAACGAAAACCGGGCATTACCGACTGCAAAATACTCTAATATCGATCCAAGATATGTTGGGTTGTTATAGCCAAGAAATATCGATCCCTTATGGAGTCTCTTAATAAACTATCCAATAAGTTTGGCTCTGAAATTGCGATAGAAATACAATTTTGAGAAAAAAATATAGGGCAGGTTCCAAATAATCTACCTTCCAAGTTTGGTAATTATAGCTCGGCAGATATAGGCTTTTATTTTCGGAGTTTTTTAAGTATACCAACCCCTTGTCACACTTTTCTAAAAAGTAGAAAACGATACATTGCAATTTATTTTGAGGGCTTTGCATTTAATGTTTGTAATTTCAAGTTGTATGGTTTTTTTCCTAATTATTTATCATTATCAATCATTGTCAGTACTGAATATCGATAAATGTATGCATTATCGAAAACTGAGCCTAATGCGAATCGGCGCTGCCCTTCTTTTCGCTGTTTATTCCAAGGTACACCAACCAGGAAGTTGGCTTCGAGCAGGACGCTTGACTGCTGGCTGCCTGGTCTACAGTTGAGCTGGCGGCATCCTCCACACTTGCAGCATTTTCAGGCACCACTGAAATATGGCTGAGATTGACCATCATTACGGAGTCCTTCTTAATAATGTCAATTATGGTGTCGGTGTTGAGGTTGTTTGTTGTCTGAATGGTCTCATTCGATTGATGCGGAGTCGGCGCCAGACTGGAGCGTGGCGACTCAACTGCACTGTTCCGCCGGCGACGTCCATCTCCAAACAGTTTACCCACGTACGGCAAGCACATTTTGCAAGATATTTTTTGAGTTTGCCTAACAGAAATTTTAATATTTTTGAGTCTTTTGAAACAAAGAATTTGTTTTTACACTAAAGTGTGAGTTGAATTGACAACTGACTGGCAAGCCAAGCGCCCAAACGATGAAGCAGAGGCTGCTGCGAATGGCATAAAAAACTGAATAAAATGAACTGTATATAAAATTTGCCCCGTAGATAGATTTAATCTTTGTGATTCTAACCCGCAATTTCCGTTGGACATCTTTAAAGATTATTCAAATTTGAAGATATTTTGTGAAACCAAAATGGTTTCCTAGCCGAAAATGGTACATATTCAAGCGTATCTAGAATGGACAACTGTTTTAAAGCTTATTGCCAAAAAAAAAAAAAATCGATTCCGTTTTAAATTTTCCAAGTTTCGAGCAAAACAATTTGATCATCAATTTAATAAGGTATGCCAATGGCTGCATTTTAAATGAATGTAAATTAACTTTAAGAAATAAGGCAATTGTGCAGAAGGTAGATAATTGAGAATAATGCAAAAGAAATCTCCTCCTGTTTTTTACAAAGTACATTGAAAAGTTGGAAGAGGGAAACCAAATTATAAAAATTAAAATTAAAAAATTAAAAATTAATTAAAACTTGGATAACTTAAGTAGTCTTAACTAAAGGACCAATTAGATCGCTTAGTGCTTAAACCTAAACTTAAGACTGCCTTAAAAAGTTATCAAAGAATCCACAAATTTAGCTTAAACAGCTAAGCCAAATTTAAATTAGATTAATCTTTAGTCAAAAAAATAGTATTCTGATTTAATACTGAGAAAAGTATATTGAACGGTTAGGGATAAGTAGCTCAGTTTATAGTAAGTGGCTAAATAAGTTGGTAAGTAAAAAAACCGATTTGGCCATTCGCTGTTAAAGATAAAGAGAGAAAGTTCTGATTAAAATGGGCTAAGTGGCACTTAAGTGTAAAATGCAGTTATCTTTTATTTGTGTGCCACTTGTCGAATGACTTTAAGTGGATTCTAGTAATCAATCATTTATCATAATCATTTAAAATGTCCTTTGAAAAGCACTTTGTCTTCGCTTGCCTATCGTATATGATTGTAATACTCGTATGTGAAGTCGGAGGATTTTACATTGACTATCGCTCAGGAAAATTAAAAAAGTCGCGTTTTTTGTGCTATTATTGGCGAATTTATAGCCTGCTTCTATTATTCGATGTTGAAAGTCTCCTGAAAGTGGATAAACTGAAAATCGAGTCTAGCAATGACGAAACAGCAGCAGAACTTCAAATTGTTCGAATGATTTTTTGGATACGAGCATTTTTAATGCTGCCAACGGCTGTAATTTGTGTAATCCAGTTGTCCCTTAGTAGAAATACAATTCTGTTTTGTGTGCCATGAATTTCCTAATATTTTGTCTGATCTTGAAGATATGCTATACCTTTTTGAAATTGCAAATTGCCTTGAAGCTTTTATTTGGTAATCCGATAACAAGATCAAAGCCTCCCCGGAAATTGCAGAATTTGTATCGGATGTACTACCAACTCATACGTATGGTTAATGAAATAAACATTATTTTCAAGTATCCAATGGCTTTTCAAATGCTCTTTCGAATTTACATGTTTTGCCTCTGCGGATTTCTATTAGTTCAAGTGCTAATTGGAAAAACGTTGACAATTTTTCGTCAATCTCCTAATTGGTTAATAGTACTTGGCGGTTTTATAGAAGTATTTGATTTTTATAACTTCGCCAATATCTCCCCAATAACTAGCGGACTTCATGAGAGTACATTGAACATCTTGCGCTATCCTTACCACAACAAGCATCAACTGGATCAAAGAGTGAGTTTGAAAACAACAATATCTAAACCATATTCTCATAATAAATTTGTTTTCAGAATGAATGGTTTGCTTTGCAGCTAAAATGCGCATCTTGAACACATTTAACTTGAATCTTCAAATGTTTTTATTAGTTATACCTAACATCGCACTTCAAATCATACATATCGTCCAATGCGATTACAGAAACTTGCAAAAAAAAATATATATTAATATATACTGAATTCAAATATAACTGAATTAAATATTTACTCTCTTACCAATCAATTTATTTTATGCAGTAAATGCTGCAACAGCTCAAATTTCTCTTTGGCACTTGACAAGCTTTTATCGCAAATATTTTAAATGGATTTAAGTAATCAATTACTAATTATTAAGAAATTATTAATTTGAATGTATTTACCTTAACAACGATAAGTCAATCTTAAAATGTATTTCGAAACCCTATTTGCTTATGATTAAATAACATATGTATCTGAAATTGTACGCTCTGAAAATAAATTAATAAAATCGCTTTTCTTGTGCTATTTTTGTTAATTTTATAAATTTCTTCATTTGGCTGCTATTTCATATTGTATATTTCGATTTATTGACTCTCTGTTAATACTAAGACTAATTATTATTTCTAGCTTAATTATCAGCAGAATAAGTCTTGTCTAATTGCTTTCTTGTTTTAATTTATAACTACTTCCCAACTGGATTTATAATAGTTCGAGGACTTTTTAGAATTTAAGGGTTTTAATGACAGTCCTGGGTCTTATTGAGAATTTTCTATGATCAAAAATTCGATCATATTGCCCACGAGTGTGATCCACTTTTATATCATACATATATATATTTTTCATATGCCTTGATTATTGAAAATTCGTAATAAGTCGTTATAATATATAAATGTATGGCACTCTGAGAAAATAAAATTGTATAGAATTTTAGAGAAGCGTCATAATTTTTGCGCCAATGGCCAATGGAAAACATGGTGTCTTTTCAAAAGCCGGTGTTTTTTTTTTCTTAATTCCAGGGTACATTTTTTTTTAATTGCGATGAAAAGAAAAAGCCAAAGAAACGCGAACATATTAGAGATTACAAATTAATAAATTGGTTTAAAAAAATCTTACCATTTTATAGAAATTCGAATTCACAATGTCAGTGATTTACCAAGCCACGCGGGTATAACTCTAACATTCATTACAATTTTCTGAATTTCATAGAGGATATTTACTTTAAATTTGTTTCATTATTTATAAATATATTTCTGAAAAAAAGAACAGGAGACTTTCTAGTACTGTGAAAATGTTTCTTCCAAATTTAAATAAAATGAAGTATAATTTTTTTTTGTTTAATTTGCATAGTTTCTATGCCTACAGCCTATTCAAGAATATAAATATATTGTATGGTGTCCTTATTTTTCCTATTTTAAGTAACATTTTATTTAGTTTTAAAAAAAAAGGTTAGAGAACCACGGTGCGCCAGCGCATCTGGCAATGCTTGGGGTCGCTCTCTATTTATAGAGACTTTAAACATCTGCTATTTAAGTATTGCTCAGCATCTGCTCTTTGAGGAGCTGAATGCATTCGTAAACAGAATTTGATCATCAGAGTATTCCCGACCATTGCCTAGCAACGATGGCTTCCTTTGGTGCGCGCGGCATGAGTCAGCCGCTTGGCATTAAGATCTGCTGCTGTCGCGTCTTTACCTGCATAAATTTTGGCTTTTTGCTCTCCCGATCAGGACTCGTGAAACTGATGCAGCTGGGTCTGGCCATGTTGTGCGAGGGCCTGCTGATCAAATATGGTGTACCATACGCTGACTCTATTGGCCAGGCGCTGACCAGTTTCTTGGCCACAACTGGACATTGCTTCACAACAATAGTCATTCTTTTTTTATGCTACTGCTTCTCGGATAAGACTTATGGCCTCATTCGCCAGTCGCTATTTGTTAGTATACATAATACATTCATATATATGTACATCTCTCATGGAGCTAAAAATAATTTTGGAATTTTCACAGGAGACGCTGTTCAATGCGATGGCAAGTTGCATGTACTTCAGTTCGGCCAGCTATATGGGATTTGCCTGCGTCGTCTGGTTGCATCCCCAGTTTTTGGTTCGTCCCGGATTCTGGGCATATCCAGCCATGACTGCCACTTACGTAAGCCTCTAATCCTCTAGTGGTATAAAGAAATATTTGAATAATCTTTTTCCCAAATTCTCTGCAGTACATGGGCTATGCGGCAGGTCTTCTACATGCCATCGACTCCTTTCTCGCCTACAAGCATTTTCGTGCCTATCGCTAGACATGGTTATGAAGGACAGCCATGGTACTTTTCAGCACAATATATATATATATATATATATATATGCCAATGACAAAAGCAGAACTTATTTCTTATATAGATAAGAACCAGATAAATTTAATCAAAAACGTAAAGAATTTACATAAATTTTACTATCTTTAAATTGCTTAACTTAGCTTTTCGCATTTTTTTTTATTAATATTATATAAGCATAACAGAAAGATAAGCTCAATTAAAATGATCATATAGTTTTAGTATAATATAAATAAATAGATATATGGTTAAATTGATTCATTGTAGTTGTAGGATCTCCTTAGATACTAGAGCCCAAACAATTTATGTATAGTTTTTGGATGCATTTATGCAATTAGGTACGATAAATAAGATGTGTGTAATAAAAATAAGTGCAGAAAGCATTTAAAGCTTGTGCGATTTAATTGATTGGATTGTTTTATTGGGTTTGACTTGCAGTCGATAAGACACCATGGTTGAGTGAGTCCAATCATCATTAAGACATTTTGTTGGCTGCTTTGAATTTTCTGTAAAATTGAAAAGATAAAAACAAATTGAATCACTGACGTAGGAGGAATCGAGCAGATTGTGATTTACTTGAGCGCCTGGCTAGTCTCGTAGTCGGCCTTGAGTAGTCCAATGCGCACCCAGCGGGGACGCTCGTGAATTGCCTTGTGTATTAGAAACTTGAGGCCCAACAATAAATGCTCAAAGACCACAAACGATAGATCTGGCATAGAAGGCACCCAGTGCGAAAAGAATTGTCTGAAGTAAAGTTTCGTATGTGTTAGAAAAAACTGAAGTAAAACCAATGGTTTTAAACACGACGGATACTTACTTGACATTCGGCTGGAGAAAGAGGATGCCACAATTGCTCATCAGCGACATGACGGAGAGCAGCTCGAAAGCCAACTGCCAGGCGCCAATATTTTTAGCGCGACGCCCAAAGGGGCGCTTGAAAATGTTGCACAGCTTAAATATGTCGATGTGTACGGCAAACACATTGTTGACCAGAGCACCGATGGCGGCGAATGGAGCAACGGCAGCAAAGAGCACCACGTAGCCAAACTGAATGCACACCTGCAGATAATCCTCGTAGGTGGAATGATAGGAATCCAGTCCAGACTCGTAGAATGACTGCTCATACCGTGATTTATTGCCAACCGCGCTTAATTTGTCTGGGTCCACTTCCGTGTGGCGATATTTGGCATACATTTGGCGCAGCACGGCCATCAGTGGAATGCCAATTTCCTGAGCTATACAAACCAGCTGAAAGATGAGCAGCTGCATCATCAGCTGATATTTGAGTTGCTTGAGATCCTGCAGCACAAACGCAATATAAAACTGTGAAAAGAAATTGTTAACTATCTCGAAAATCATCAGCTTATTGACCCGATGGCGATCGAATTGCGAACGTGTTCGATGATTCTCCAGATTGGTAAGGAATGTGGCGAGCTTTTCGTATGCCCATGAAAAGATCGCAATAAGCATGGACTGCACGATGACGGGGATGTAAAGCAGCCAAGAGTCTGCACCGAAATCCGCCAGCACTTCGGCCTCGATTTGGAACTGATATAGTGCAAACCAGGCGGCGGCCACCACACAGCCTAGCACCACCGGATACGAAATGCAATACATTTGCAGGTATGTGTAGCGCATCGGATAATGCAGTGACATTTTGCCAGTTATAGGATCCGGCTTCAGTTGACCTTGGTAGGCGGCACGCGGTTTATCCAAGCTGCTCATCTCAATGGTGCCCCAACGATACGAATAGCCAGCGCACTTACGCTTCCACAGCTCCAGAAAGATCTAAAAAAAAAACGTAGCCACTAAGCAAATATATTTCAAAATTATGTCCCAGCTCGATCACACTTACTGTAGTCCAGATCACATAGAAGCTGCATACCAGTGACAGATTGAGATTCATTAGACATTGCAGCACCCCAAAGATCGCTGGAAACACAAGCGCCTTTGTGTAGAACTCAATAAAGCCAAAGTAAAGGCCAATGCTGGAGCCAAAGTAGCTGCGTATGTCTTCAATGGGCAACGTGGTGCGTTTGAGATTCAGATTAAATCGATCCAGATAGAGCTGTAATATACATAATAAAATTTGATTAAAATGAAGGACTGCAAAAGAGATACACACAAATGCATCTTCAACAAATAATTGAACATCGATACTCCTTTAAAGTGTTATGCAAAATCAAATCAGCTGAAGCTGATTAAAAAAAGATGTGTGAAAGACTCACAGCATTTGCATTTGTAACAAATTAACGGAATTCGAATGGAAGTTTGAAACATCATCTTGGGTACAATTACATACAATATTATGCAATGGGAACATGTCCTCGATGTAACCTTTCTGTATGTAGGATCTTATTTGAGGCTCAATAACATCTTTGATCAGTACAGGCGTCTCGCAAAAATGGAGTATCTGCTCTTTGCTCATGCCCGGCAGCAAGAAGTCAGAGACACAGCCATGATTGAATTTTTGCATGCTGCCCGTTGTCGTCCTTTTCTCCAGTTCTGCCGCATCGGCCAGACGCAACAGTGTATCCAGGTTGGCCGTCAGATATAAATACTTTTCGGTTTTGCTACAACACAATTGACGAATAATATAATAATGAGAAAGAGAGAGAGGGAGAGAAAGAGAAAGTATACTTACCTAACAATTTCCAGTGTCGTTTGAATGCCAAACTCCTGAATGATCTTGACCACATCCTGGCAGTGTCTTAGCTTGGCTTTCTCCGTGAATCTGATGACAACATACGTCTGCAAGAATTGTGCAATGCATTGAAATATGAATATTATCTTTTTCGTTTTTATTGCACGCGAAGCTAACTCAAACCTTGTCCAGCGTCTCCGCTTCATCGTCGCAGTTTTCATCGATGCTGCCAAATTGTGAACGCTGCCTTTGAAGGGCCTCAAGTTTAAGACTGCGCTGACGGCGAAACAATTGATTTTCTATGATGTTTCGGGTGCGAGGACCTGCATCGTATTTTAATATAAATATATCCATCAAAGTAAACATATATAAAATATAAATATATATATGGACATATTACTCACTCTTGGCGTCGTCAGACATTATTTATTTTGTTTGAGTTGATTCGTCGTCGCTGAATGCTGCCGCAGATGCGAATAACTATTACCAAAGCGGCAAGAATGAGTCTTTCAATATAGAATCATATACGCATAAAGCACATGCATAAAGATATACAATATGAGTATATATGCTCTATATTAACGTGGCAGCAAGAAAAATGCTTTAAAAACGCCAAAAGATTCAGAACATGGCCAGCGAAAGTGCCAGAGATTGTGGCTATTTTAATATATCTCTGGTTTTTGCCGGTTTATCTTATTGTTGTTGTGCATTCGCATTTACAAAAACATTGTGTATTTTTGCTTGTGCTGTTGGCTTGTTGTCCTCTCACTCATGCTGACGTCACAGAGTCAAATAAAACAGCTGATCAACGGACTTTATCTCGAGGTTAAGGGACAGTATGGTGATCTACATTAAATGCAAATAGTTCAGCATAATAATGCATTGGTTTTTGGTTAAATATTGGATCAAAACTCGTACAACTATTCTCAGCAGAAAACTAAGCTAAAACTTTAACTTTAAACTTAAAACTTTAAACTAACAACTGTTCGATTCTTGTTTGTCCGTGCCAATAAAATAGCTGGCATATCATTTAACAAGCCATTGGAGTACAAACGCAAGAGAATTATGATAGGAAAATCAATAGGTTGAAGCTCTTTATCTAAGATAATCAATTTCCGGGTCATATCTAACGATATTTGATACTGTTCTGCATACTGGTCCTATGGCAAACGATTAATCGATTATTATTATTTATTTTTTTTAATATTCAATAGGCACTTTTTGTGCAACAAGTTTAGCCATTTCTTAACTTTTCCGAGGTTTTGCCAATTTTGTAACAAAGATAACGTTTATACACACAGACATATATTAATTTGTTAGATAGAAAGAAGACGACTTATTGAACTACTACTTCCAAATCACAGTAACATTCGTATCCTTCTCAATGTCCTTTTCGATGGTGTACGGCGAGAGTCCCGTCTTGCAGCAGATCTCATCGAAACTGATGAGACCAGTGTACATCTTTTGCCTGGCCGATGGAACCGAACCGGTGAATACCGGATATTTGTGTATGCAGCGAATGAACTTGTGCTGCAGCCCAAAAATTACCATTTTACGCTCATCGATATTGTGATGTTGAGGGCACAGACGCTGGCAGATGGCTCGCAAAGTAACGCCGTGCGTCATCGATGCATAGAACTGAAAGATTCTCTGCACACTGGGAAACATTTTGTCCGGTTGCAGTGCGACATATTTGCGACAGGCATTGCTCAGCTCCGCACTCTGGATAAGATGCTTGAGGTTCTGTGTCATGTACACATTGCTATACTTCAGTATGGGCAGCAACTGCACGACGCCATAGTAGACCAGATTCTGTATGCAAGACTTAACCAGATCGGTCTCCACATCCGCTTCGGCGGCTATTCGTGCCACATGATTGATCCCATTGATGTACGGCAAGATCTACGTCGAAATAGAAATGGACAAGCTTATAAATCTAATATTCAAGTTAAATAGTTAGAATCATGGATTTACCTGCTGTGTGGTCAGGTCCCAATTCTCTAGCGGCGTATCACGCAGATTGGCTAGCAATAGGGGCACCATATGATCCTTGACTTGTGGCGGATCCGGCTTATGCATGACAATCTTCAGATATATAGTGTTGTCGCCCTCGACAATGGTGGCCATTTTACGATCGTTTAGATCCCGTAGCACAGTCTCAAAGATGTGTTGCAGCCGCAGTTTGTCGTCTTCGCGCGACAAGAAGCATGACTCCTCTTCCATCATGATGAGATACTCGGAAAGCTTCTTCACCACGGGCTCATATTGCACGGATCGGGAACGCGAATCGCAGACGAAGCACAAATTAAAGATGAACTCATTGCGAGTATACTTCTGTTGATCCTGTATGCCAACGGGATAACCAACGATTTTCACATCCATCACATTTACCGTCAGATTGCAGCGTTGCAGCGGCGGCTTTGGTATAATATAAACGTTGATCGCATCAAACACTTCCTTCGAGATGTAGTTTTCCGGTACCTGTGAAATGAAAATAGCTTTACTGTTTATTCTCTACAGCTTACTGAGCTTACCTGACAGCTGATTTTGAAGCCTGCCGTGGTATCAAATTCACCCAAAAAAATGCAGCGGATTTTACCTTCAGTGCTGCCGCTGCCACTGCCGCTGCCACTGCCGCCGACGCTGTTACTGCTGACAACGGGCCCGCCCTCATTTGTGTGGGCGTGCATAATTTTGATGTGCACCCGTCTCCACAATCACAGCATTTTACAAATATGAACTACGTTTGTAAACCTTTGTTTAAATAAAATATCTTCCATATGCGATTGAGTAAAGGCTAAGGTAATACGCAGTTTTACGCTCTCTATCTCTCGCTGCGCAATACGTCACAGCCTACGACATATTGTGTATACACAATGTTTATATACAATTCTTTTTAAAACTGGAAACAAAGATCATATCATACTTATGTCCTTATGGATGTTAGCGTCAATGGGTTCAAATAATTACAGAACACAATTTGAGACCAGCTTGAAGTTGTGACGAAATCGATTTTGCTTCTAAGCTCACTGATCATTCGCCTTTAAATTTTGAACTAGATCGATCGGTATTATCTTTGGAACTAGAACTCTTGAAAGATATATTTGTACCCGCGTTGAATGAACGATAAAGAGTTTTTGTCAAATTCAAATTTTTAACGGAAAATGTGAACAGGCGAATATTAAATGGAATTAACCGAATCTATTTGACAAAATACGCACTGAACATAATGTACATCTAGTTATTCCTCTACAACAGTCTTCTCATATTTAGTGATTGAAATCATATATAAGCAATACGGCAACGCGTGAATCCAGTCAGTGTTGTAAGATGCTAAGGCCTATTGCCGGTCGGCACATCGATTACTACGATGTGCGATAATTCTATACATGCTGAATTCCTACCACAGTCTAATTAGCATAGTTGGAATAAATAAGAAAGTTAAAAAATGACGAACGAAACCACAAACGTAGCTGAGCGACTAAACGTAGGTCCGCGCGACAATGTCACTTACCCCTTAGTCATGAAGTATTGCGGTCACTGCACAATGCCAATAGAGGTAAGGCGTCCGAAAACTTATTTTCGACTCCAATACAGTTGGGTAATTGTTGAATTTTTTTAATTTATTTATTCATTTGTAGTACTGTGAATACTATCCGGAGTACGAGAAGTGCAAGGAGTGGCTGGAGCACAGCCAATAATGTTGTCAGACATAATTTATGAGTTGAGTCGTCGTCGCTGAATGCTGCCGCAGATGCGAATAATTATTACCAAAGCGGGAAATAAGAGTCTCTCAATATACGCACACATGCATAGAGATGTATAATATGAGTATATATGCTATATATTATCGTGCGTACGTTAGAAATATTGTGTTTGTCGGCAATGGCAAGAAAAATGGTTTTATAACGCCAAAAGAATTCAATGGCCAGTGAGAGTGCCAGAGATTGTGGCTATTTTAATATTTCTCTGGTTTTGGCCGGTATATCTCGTTGTTGTGCTTTCGCATTTACAAAAATATTGTGTACATATTTATATATATTTTTGCTTGTGCTGTTGGCTTGTTGTCCCCCTCACTCATGCTGACGTCACAGAGTCAAACAAAACAGCTGACCAACGGACTTTATCTCGAGGTTAAGCGATAGTATGGTGATCTACATTAAATGCAAATAGTTCAGCATAATAATGCATTTGTTTTTGGTTAAATATTGGATCAAATCTCGTACAACTATTCTCAGCAGAAAACTAAACTAAAACTTTATGAACAGCTGTTCGACTCTTGTTTGTCCGTGCCAAAAAAATAGCTGGCATATCATTCAACAAGTCATTGGAGTACAAACGCAAGAGAATTCTGATAGGAAAATCAATAGGTTGAAGCTCTTTACCTAAGATAACTTTTATACACACAGACATATATTAATTTGTTAGATAGAAAGAAGACGACTTATTGAACTACTACTTCCAAATCACAGTAACATTCGTATCCTTCTCAATGTCCTTTTCGATGGTGTACGGCGAGAGTCCCGTCTTGCAGCAGATCTCATCGAAACTGATGAGACCAGTGTACATCTTTTGCCTGGCCGATGGAACCGAACCGGTGAATACCGGATATTTGTGTATGCAGCGAATGAACTTGTGCTGCAGCCCAAAAATTACCATTTTACGCTCATCGATATTGTGATGTTGAGGGCACAGACGCTGGCAGATGGCTCGCAAAGTAACGCCGTGCGTCATCGATGCATAGAACTGAAAGATTCTCTGCACACTGGGAAACATTTTGTCCGGTTGCAGTGCGACATATTTGCGACAGGCATTGCTCAGCTCCGCACTCTGGATAAGATGCTTGAGGTTCTGTGTCATGTACACATTGCTATACTTCAGTATGGGCAGCAACTGCACGACGCCATAGTAGACCAGATTCTGTATGCAAGACTTAACCAGATCGGTCTCCACATCCGCTTCGGCGGCTATTCGTGCCACATGATTGATCCCATTGATGTACGGCAAGATCTACGTCGAAATAGAAATGGACAAGCTTATAAATCTAATATTCAAGTTAAATAGTTAGAATCATGGATTTACCTGCTGTGTGGTCAGGTCCCAATTCTCTAGCGGCGTATCACGCAGATTGGCTAGCAATAGGGGCACCATATGATCCTTGACTTGTGGCGGATCCGGCTTATGCATGACAATCTTCAGATATATAGTGTTGTCGCCCTCGACAATGGTGGCCATTTTACGATCGTTTAGATCCCGTAGCACAGTCTCAAAGATGTGTTGCAGCCGCAGTTTGTCGTCTTCGCGCGACAAGAAGCATGACTCCTCTTCCATCATGATGAGATACTCGGAAAGCTTCTTCACCACGGGCTCATATTGCACGGATCGGGAACGCGAATCGCAGACGAAGCACAAATTAAAGATGAACTCATTGCGAGTATACTTCTGTTGATCCTGTATGCCAACGGGATAACCAACGATTTTCACATCCATCACATTTACCGTCAGATTGCAGCGTTGCAGCGGCGGCTTTGGTATAATATAAACGTTGATCGCATCAAACACTTCCTTCGAGATGTAGTTTTCCGGTACCTGTGAAATGAAAATAGCTTTACTGTTTATTCTCTACAGCTTACTGAGCTTACCTGACAGCTGATTTTGAAGCCTGCCGTGGTATCAAATTCACCCAAAAAAATGCAGCGGATTTTACCTTCAGTGCTGCCGCTGCCACTGCCGCTGCCACTGCCGCCGACGCTGTTACTGCTGACAACGGGCCCGCCCTCATTTGTGTGGGCGTGCATAATTTTGATGTGCACCCGTCTCCACAATCACAGCATTTTACAAATATGAACTACGTTTGTAAACCTTTGTTTAAATAAAATATCTTCCATATGCGATTGAGTAAAGGCTAAGGTTATACGCAGTTTTACGCTCTCTATCTCTCGCTGCGCAATACGTCACAGCCTACGACATATTGTGTATACACAATGTTTATATACAATTCTTTTTAAAACTGGAAACAAAGATCATATCATACTTATGTCCTTATGGATGTTAGCGTCAATGGGTTCAAATAATTACAGAACACAATTTGAGACCAGCTTGAAGTTGTGACGAAATCGATTTTGCTTCTAAGCTCACTGATCATTCGCCTTTAAATTTTGAACTAGATCGATCGGTATTATCTTTGGAACTAGAACTCTTGAAAGATATATTTGTACCCGCGTTGAATGAACGATAAAGAGTTTTTGTCAAATTCAAATTTTTAACGGAAAATGTGAACAGGCGAATATTAAATGGAATTAACCGAATCTATTTGACAAAATACGCACTGAACATAATGTACATCTAGTTATTCCTCTACAACAGTCTTCTCATATTTAGTGATTGAAATCATATATAAGCAATACGGCAACGCGTGAATCCAGTCAGTGTTGTAAGATGCTAAGGCCTATTGCCGGTCGGCACATCGATTACTACGATGTGCGATAATTCTATACATGCTGAATTCCTACCACAGTCTAATTAGCATAGTTGGAATAAATAAGAAAGTTAAAAAATGACGAACGAAACCACAAACGTAGCTGAGCGACTAAACGTAGGTCCGCGCGACAATGTCACTTACCCCTTAGTCATGAAGTATTGCGGTCACTGCACAATGCCAATAGAGGTAAGGCGTCCGAAAACTTATTTTCGACTCCAATACAGTTGGGTAATTGTTGAATTTTTTTAATTTATTTATTCATTTGTAGTACTGTGAATACTATCCGGAGTACGAGAAGTGCAAGGAGTGGCTGGAGCACAGCCAATAATGTTGTCAGACATAATTTATGAGTTGAGTCGTCGTCGCTGAATGCTGCCGCAGATGCGAATAATTATTACCAAAGCGGGAAATAAGAGTCTCTCAATATACGCACACATGCATAGAGATATATAATATGAGTATATATGCTCTATATTAACGTGCGTACGTTAGAAATATTGTGTTTGTCGGCAATGGCAAGAAAAATGGTTTTATAACGCCAAAAGAATTCAATGGCCAGTGAGAGTGCCAGAGATTGTGGCTATTTTAATATTTCTCTGGTTTTGGCCGGTATATCTCGTTGTTGTGCTTTCGCATTTACAAAAATATTGTGTACATATTTATATATATTTTTGCTTGTGCTGTTGGCTTGTTGTCCCCCTCACTCATGCTGACGTCACAGAGTCAAACAAAACAGCTGACCAACGGACTTTATCTCGAGGTTAAGCGATAGTATGGTGATCTACATTAAATGCAAATAGTTCAGCATAATAATGCATTTGTTTTTGGTTAAATATTGGATCAAATCTCGTACAACTATTCTCAGCAGAAAACTAAACTAAAACTTTATGAACAGCTGTTCGACTCTTGTTTGTCCGTGCCAAAAAAATAGCTGGCATATCATTCAACAAGTCATTGGAGTACAAACGCAAGAGAATTCTGATAGGAAAATCAATAGGTTGAAGCTCTTTACCTAAGATAACTTTTATACACACAGACATATATTAATTTGTTAGATAGAAAGAAGACGACTTATTGAACTACTACTTCCAAATCACAGTAACATTCGTATCCTTCTCAATGTCCTTTTCGATGGTGTACGGCGAGAGTCCCGTCTTGCAGCAGATCTCATCGAAACTGATGAGACCAGTGTACATCTTTTGCCTGGCCGATGGAACCGAACCGGTGAATACCGGATATTTGTGTATGCAGCGAATGAACTTGTGCTGCAGCCCAAAAATTACCATTTTACGCTCATCGATATTGTGATGTTGAGGACACAGACGCTGGCAGATGGCTCGCAAAGTAACGCCGTGCGTCATCGATGCATAGAACTGAAAGATTCTCTGCACACTGGGAAACATTTTGTCCGGTTGCAGTGCGACATATTTGCGACAGGCATTGCTCAGCTCCGCACTCTGGATAAGATGCTTGAGGTTCTGTGTCATGTACACATTGCTATACTTCAGTATGGGCTGCAACTGCACGACGCCATAGTAGACCAGATTCTGTATGCAAGACTTAACCAGATCGGTCTCCACATCCGCTTCGGCGGCTATTCGTGCCACATGATTGATCCCATTGATGTACGGCAAGATCTACGTCGAAATAGAAATGGACAAGCTTATAAATCTAATATTCAAGTTAAATAGTTAGAATCATGGATTTACCTGCTGTGTGGTCAGGTCCCAATTCTCTAGCGGCGTATCACGCAGATTGGCCAGCAATAGGGGCACCATATGATCCTTGACTTGTGGCGGATCCGGCTTATGCATGACAATCTTCAGATATATAGTGTTGCGACAAGAAGCTTGACTCCTCTTCCATCATGATGAGATACTCGGAAAGCTTCTTCACCACGGGCTCATATTACACGGATCGGGAACGCGAATCGCAGACGAAGCACAAATTAAAGATGAACTCATTGCGAGTATACTTCTGTTGATCCTGTATGCCAACGGGATTACCAACGATTTTCCCATCACATTTACCGTCAGATTGGAGCGTTGCAGCGGCGAGTTTGGTATAATATAAACGTTGATTGTATTAAACACTTCCTTCGAGATGTAGTTTTCCGGTACCTGTGAAATGAAAATCGCTTTACTGTTTATTCTCTACAGCTTACTGAGCTTACCTGACCGCTGATTTTGAAGCCTGCCGTGGTATCAAATTCACCCAAAAAAATGCAGCGGATTTTACCTTCAGTGCTGCCGCTGCCGCCGACGCTGTTACTGCTGACATCGGACCCGCCCTCATTTGTGTGGGCGTGCATAATTTTGATGTGCACCCGTCTCCACAATCACAGCATTTTACAAATATGAACTACGTTTGTAAACCTTTGTTTAAATAAAATATCTTCCATATGCGATTGAGTAAAGGCTAAGGTTATACGCAGTTTTACGTTCTCTATCTCTCGCTGCGCAATACGTCACAGCCTACGACATATTGTGTATACACAATGTTTATATACAATTCTTTTTAAAACTGGAAACAAAGATCATATCATACTTATGTCCTTATGGATGTTAGCGTCAATGGGTTCAAATAATTACAGAACACAATTTGAGACCAGCTTGTAGTTGTGACGAAATCGGTTTTGCTTCTAGGCACATTTCACTGATCATTCGTCTTTAAATTTTGATCTAGATGGATCGGTATTATCTTTGGAACTAGAACTCTTGAAAGATATATTTGTACCCGCGTTGAATGAACGATAAAGAGTTTTTGTCAAATTCAAATTTTAAACGGAAAATGTGAACAGGCGAATATTAAATGGAATTAACCGAATCTATTTGACAAAATACGCACTGAACATAATGTATATCTAGTTATTCCTCTACAACAGTCTTCTCATATTTAGTGATTGAAATCATATATAAGCAATACGGCAACGCGTGAATCCAGTCAGTGTTGTAAGATGCTAAGGCCTATTGCCGGTCGGCACATCGATTACTACGATGTGCGATAATTCTATACATGCTGAATTCCTACCACAGTCTAATTAGCATAGTTGGAATAAATAAGAAAGTTAAAAAATGAACGAAACCACAAACGTAGCTGAGCGACTCAACGTGGGTCCTCGCGACAATGTCACTTACCCCTTAGTCATGAAGTATTGTGGTCACTGCACAATGCCAATAGAGGTAAGACGTCCGAAAATTTATGTTCGACTCCAATACAATTGGGTGATTGTTGAATTTTTTTAAATTTATTTATTCATTTGTAGTACTGTGAATACTATCCGGAGTACGAGAAGTGCAAGGAATGGTTGGAGCGCAATCTACCCGATGATTTCGAGCGACTAAAAATCGAGGAGGAGCAGGCAGCCGCCGATGGCACAGACGACGACAAGAAGCGTCAGAAGCGTGGCGGCAAAGGATTGCTCCGTGTCAAAAAGAAGGAGGATGTCCCAAAGCGTATCTGTGTCTCACGTGCTGCCCGCGGCAAAAAGAAGTCCGTTACGGTCGTCACCGGACTGAGCACTTTTGGTGGGTGTTTTATCCATCCGCATGCAGCAACCCAACTTATAACTGTATTTTTTTTTTGCTCACAGATATTGATCTCAAAGTGGCTGCCAAATTTTTTGGCACAAAGTTCGCTTGCGGCTCCTCCGTCACTGGCGACGATGAGATTGTTATTCAGGGCGACGTTAAGGATGAGCTCTTTGATGTCATTCCCGAAAAGTGGGCTGAAATCGACGAGGATGTCATTGAAGATCTGGGCGATCAGAAGCGATAATTAAAAAAAGTCAAGCCTTTCACAGCTTACTTACTGAAATTCTGCTTATTTTGTACGAAAATCACATGCAGTAATTTAAAATAATATAATAAAATCAACAAAAAAAAATCACTGTTGCTGCTCTTGTTGCTGCTGCTCCTGTTGCAATCCATTCTGATCGCCACCAATGAAATGGAAATGCTTGTGCGTCAGCGCAATGATGGTTTCGTTCTCCTCATCGGTCAGCGGCACATTGTTGTCATCGATCAGCTAAACAAAACAAGCTCATACGGTAAAAACTAATGCTGGAGAGGAGTTGGACTAAGGATTACCAGCTGTGTATGCAGCGCATTTGTTGGCGGATCATTAACCATTTGGAGCATTTCGTGTGGCTTCAATCTATAGATGCTTAGATCAAGCAGATAACTCTTGATGGAGTCGACTGTCTGCGTCTTGCACGGCGACTCCTCCAGATACTGCAGGGCCTGAAATAAAGACACACACATTTAGCTTTATGATTATAATGTTTATTATTGTTATTATTACTTCGTATGTAACCGTGGCCAAGTTTCGCATGCCAAACTTCTTTTTGGTGCTTTTGATCGTTTGCAGAATGTTCATCACCTCCAGATTTGTGATGTACGCGTATGTGGCATTGATGCTATAAAAAATAGTGATAATATCACGTTAAGTTAAGAATTATGCTCAATATTTACCACATTACTCACGTTTCCATTTTATTGTTTAGCTCTTAGTGATTTTTATACGGACCGATTGCATACAAAACAACTAGCATCGAGTAGAAATTGCGGTATCGATATGTACCGAGTACAAAAATTTTGGCGCCAAAAAGCGCAATTCAGAATTTTAATATTAATATTTATAACTGTGAACAAATTAACTACTCTCGCATTTAAAACAACAAAGCAATTATTATCATTTGTCACGTGGCATTCCGTATTCGATGTATGCGCTCACCTAAGCAATTATCGATATATCGAGTAATTTTGCTGTATTCCATCAAATTAAAATTCTCGGCGCTGCCTCAACTTCTCCCACCAAAATTTAAGGTAAAAACAATTCGGAAAAATGGGCAATGCAGAGACAGAGAAAAGCGCACCAGGCGGTGCATTCGACATTAAAGCCCAAATGGCAAGAAAGCGCACCTTAAAGCGTCGGCGACTGCGTCGCCTATCCGTGGCGGACAAGCCGAAGCTCGTAAGGGGTGTCCCATGTATCCATGTCCAACGATCCAATCTGAAGCAGAGAACTTGGTCCATTCTTCGATTATATCTACTGCCCATATTTCTGGTCTTGGTCATCAGCATCACAGTTTACCAAAACGAGGAGACCGTCTCGAATTTCGTGCAGCGCTACTCCAGTCAGTATCAGGCCATTATCTATAACAAGCTTAACTACTGCGATCGCAGCCGATCGATACGCAACATCTTTGACAATATTCAACGCGATGTAATCAATCAGGAAGCGGCGCTCAAACAACTGGAACAGGCACTGGCCAATCACACAGCATTTCAGTCCATTGCTCTGGTGGGCACGTCCGGTGTAGGCAAAAGCTTGACAATGCTACTGCTGCACGAACAGTTTCCATGGAAGGAGAACGTGCAGAGCATTGCGTGGAACGACTTCGATATGATGGGGGACCCGGCACGTTATCGGAGAGTGCAGCACTTACTTCGCAACTTGGCGCACTGCGGTCGGAATCTAATAATTATTGACAACATGTACATCTCCGAATACAAATATGTGGCAACAATAAACGATTTGGTGCGTAACGAATCTGACGTGGTCAAAGTGGAAAGCAACGATCTGAACCTGAAGCAGCTGACAATTATCTATGTGTTTAATCTGAACGCTGAAAAGCTGCCAAATGCACAGCAGTTGGAAGTGATACAGCAGCTGCCGCAGACGTCGGTGATAACCTATCGTTCATTTAACAGCAGCGATCTGGAGAGATGTGTGCGACACGAGGCACATTTACACGACCTACGCTTGGAGGAGCGATATGTTAACGAAATGGTCCGCACGTGCAATTTTCCCATCTCCGGATGCAAAACGGTGCTTTCCAAGGTTTTACTCTACGGGAAACCGCAGTGACGAGAAGATTATTGACACAAAAACAAACAAATAAGCTGAATCTATTGCCAAAGATTAATGGGATCCTTCAATTTTTATCGACCTTTTTTAATTATACAATTCTAAATTTATTCTGGTTTCCAAATTTTTTTTTTTTTTGCGTGTTGGTGATATGATAAGCAAGACTGTAAAATAAAAATGTAATTTATAAGCAAAATGACCACTTGCATAGTATTAAGTTAGTTTGACTTAAAATTATATATTTAATGCTTACACAAGTAAACAAACAAAATGTAGTTTATAAGTTTTTTTTTATATTATGTTGATTGACAAAAAAAAACCGTTGTTTTGTTCATAAATGCCTCAACATAAGTATATATCTGTATCAATCTGTTGGCCTTAATAAAAGGCGGTCATATAAAGTTGGCCAAATATATGTAATAAACAGAAATATATTATACTTTATACATTATATATTCTTAATCAATGGTACAAATTTCATGAAGACAAAACAAAAAATAAGAAAAGCTCATACGAAATGCTTACAAATATTTGATTTTTAAGTTTGAAAGGAACTTATGAATACATCTTTAAAAGTGGAAGAATACTCTTTAAAATCAGTGGCGACGAAAAAACCAAAATTGTTCACAATTTTAAGGCTACTTTCTCTAAATTTATTTCTTAATAATATCATATAATTTAATATTCATGAATATTATATGTAAAAGCTAGAAAAATGTTTAGTTATAAGGCGATATTCTACAGTAAAGAAAAAGAGGGAAAGTGTTGAAAAAAAGTTTGTGTTTTTATTGTATAAGGTAGTAGTAGGTAGCATATAAATTTATATAACATACGATATACATACATATATGTAAAAAAAAGAGATTGCTGGCTTAAATACTTTTACTTCCACATACGCTTCTGCTTCCGCTTTCACTTCCGCATTCGCCTTCATTTATCCTCGCTTTCGCTTGGACTGTCCGCTTCATCAGATTTTTTTGATACATTGTCTCACTAATCTTACTTGACGATACGCTGGTGTCTCTCTCTGTGTGTGTGTGTGTGTGTGTGTGTGTGTGTGAGTGTGTGTGGAGGAGGAGGCACCTTTTAGAATCCTGCAACGCCGCCACGCTTGCGATAATCGGCATTTGCATAGATGGCCGTTGCATTCCGTGCAAGCGCACAGACAACGGAGCTTGCGGCGCGTTTCAAGGGCTGCAGGATGTGGCCTCGCTTTTTAAGCAGCTGCAGCAGCGACTCCGAATAATTTCCATCCTCATACTCGATGAAATTGGGGAACAGCTGGCTGTAGAAGCGCGGCGCATCGACAGCCGCCTTCAGATCATCGCCGAGCCACAAATATCGAACAGCCACCTCAACGATACCGGCCAGTATTTTACTGCCACCAGCCGCACCAATTGCCAGTCGTATGTTGCCCTCATGATCCGTCAATAACATCGGCGACTGAGAGGACATGGGACGCTTTTGCGGTTCAATTTGGTTTGCCAGTGACCGTGGCAGATTAAATTGATTATCGCCCTTCAAGGAAAAGTCACACATGCAATCGTTTAATATAATGCCAGTGCGAGGTCCTATCAAACCGGAGCCAAAACTGAAAAAGATTTTTCAAATGAAATTTAGAGAAACTAATTTAAAACCCGGGCTAACATCTCATCTTTTCATAAGTATGTCTCTTATTAAAAAAAAAAGTAAAGATAACTTATGTGTAATTTGTTTAAATAATATTTTTCAAAAATATTGGATTTTGTTCTTAAATATTCTTATATAAAATGATAAAGAATTTGCATTTACCATCAGTACTTACTAGTAATTGATGGAGCTGGTGACGGATACGGCATCGCCATTTGGTGCTATCACTGAGAGGGCTGAAGTGCCATGTGGGTAATCTTCGTAACTGGACTGTGCACCGTAATCTTCAGGCCTACTGAGGACATAACTGTCGTTGATCTTGGCCCGATGCTGGGCAGCAGAATCGGGACCGTTCAGCTGGCTGATCAGTTCGCGCTTATCCACAAATCGGGGATCGCCAAGCTCGGGGCGACGGGCGAATCCGAATTTGAGTGCCTCGGTAATGCGATGTATGGTGCGGGCATAGGATTCATCATCGGCTATATCGGCACGAGTCCAGTTGTACCCATTCAGAATGCCAAGAATGTGGGCGACGACAGATCCACTGCTCACAGGCGGCACAGCATGGAGGGTGTCAGTTCGCAATTCCGATGTTATGGACCTACGCATTTCCGCTGTGTACACTAACAAATCGTCGTCAGTTATAATGCTGCCCAACTCGCGCAGATCCTCAACCAGCAATTTGGACACAGTGCCATTGTAGAAGTCTAGCGGTCCATTGTCGGACAGTAGTTGATATGTGTTGCACAGCTTCGCCGGCGGCTTCAGTAACGCACCCTCCACGTGCTGCTCATCGGTTTCAGCATTCAGGAAAATTGCCCTGCGAAAATCAATTTAAATTGTTTAAATCATTTAAATGCTATGTGTGACAATGTTCTTCAATAAAAGTTAAAGTTACATTAAAAAAAAAATATAACAATTTTCTCTTGATTTAAGTACAACGATGATAAATTGAATTTAATAATTAGGTCTGATTGTACTCACTGATAGTGGGGATTGTCTTTGATATGGGACCACGTTTTGCGGACAGAGTTCTCTTGATGCTTGGACATGTGGTAGCCGTTCTCGCAGATCTTTAGAGATGGTGCCACTAGGTCCTGCCAGGGCAGCTTGCCAAATTTCTGGTGCGCCACATGATATCCCATCACCTCGCCGGGCACCGCAATGCTCAGTGGTCCAGTGATGGAAGCATTATAATCATTATCAAACATGTCCGGTTTGACATTATAGGGTGCTGCAGGGTGTGCATCTATGTAATAGCTTTCCCCGGTTTCACGCACATAGACATTCATCAGGAGACCGCCGCCAATTCCCATGCTCTGTGAGGTGAGAAGGCCGTTGCACAGCATTGTGGCAATTGTTGCATCCACAGCGCTGCCATTGCGTGCCAATATATCGCTGCGAAATAAATGAATACAATGAAATAATTCAGATTTTCGAATAATTGTGGTTTGCTTTTATTGCACATTCAATAAATAATTACATATTAAATTACATTGCACATTTGTGAATCTTTCTCAAGTTACCTGCCAATCTGACTGCATGTCTGCATATCCGAGCAGACGGCTGCACTTTTGAAGACGCCCTGTTTGGAATTGAATTCCTTGCTGTTGTCCACTTTTATTGCTGGCGTCGATGCTGGCGTCGATGGTGGCGTTATTGGGGATGTGGATGCGGCGATGGCGGGTCTACCAATCGAAATCCCGGCAATTGCTTTGGCCGTTGTTTGGTCATTTTCATCCAGTTGCTCATCTGTTGAATTAAATGTTATAAATGTGTGGCTTGTGCTTGGATTGCTTGATGGTGTTGTTGTTGTGCTTTCGTTTATTCTTATTGTTGTTGTTGTTGTTGTTGTTGTTGGTGCTATAGTTGTGCTAGTTGTTCTTATTGTTGCTGCTGTTGTTGCTGTTGGTGCTGTTGCTTGTGATGGGAACTCTGACGATGACTCTGATGCATCTGCAGCAGCATCTATTGCTGCAGTACTGCTGCCAATAATTGTTGCTGTTGCTGTTGCTGTTGCAGTCGTTGCTGTTGCTGCTGTTGCGGCTGTTGAGGCTGTTGCAACTGTGCTGTTGTTGGCTCGCAGGGGCGTTGATTTTGGCCAGTCTTTTGTTGTTGTAGTCGGTGCATTTTATTGTTGTTGTTATTTAGTAGGTTAAGGTGTAAGAGTTTTTTTTTTTTGGTCAATACATTTTTGGTGCCACAATAGAAGAAATTTAACAGAACGTGTACTGGGTACCAGAGTGCAGGATTGTTGTGTATCGGGTGACTGAAGAGGCATGCAAAATCTCTTGTGCAACATTTGTTCATCGTGTTTTGGATATGAATGCTGTATATTGACGCATTTGAATGTGTGTTCGTGTGTGTGTGTGTGTGTGTGTGTATGTGTGTATGGTGATATTAGTTGCCATTTTGCAAGTGAGTGGTTAGAGATGTTGATGCTCTTTGGCCGCTTTGTCAATGGTTACCATATATCACTTACCGCTGAAACAGAGGCTGATGATCACATAGCTAATCAGGGCGATGCCAATGAAACATATCAACACAATTGTCAGCTTCTTCATCCAGGCCAACACATTCGCTCGCCTGCAATATACAATTATAAATTGGCAATTTTTTAAATATTCAAATGTCCATCAAATATTCTCAAAGTTAATTGATATTTTTGAAAAAGTGCTGTACTAATTAGTAGCATTAGCCAATGTTTTATTGTCCCAAAAAAGTATGCATCATTTAATTGGTTGTCGTCAGCAACAATTTCGAAAACTTTTGATTATTTCGCAGGCAAATTCCTATTACAAATTATCATTTATCATAAAAAAAGAAGGTATTAATATGTATAATGAATTTAGGATAATTCCTTTAAATGAAGAAAATTAAGTTTCAATTATCTATCAAAAGTTATTAGGGAAGATTTCAAAAAAAGTTTGCAGTCTAGAATGTTACTTTTTGAGAGTAATTTTGAGAGGGCCAATTTGCTGCGTTTTTTTGGCATTTTTGCATATGTTATTAATTTGTCAGATTTGTGGAGAGTAATATTTTCGAGTGAGTTTCCTTATTTTTAATTTTACTTACATCTGTTCGCGACGTGCCTCCTCGGCCGCGGCGGTGTCCTGTATCAGTTCGCCGCCATTCTTCTCATCGTCATCCAGTCCACTGGGCGATTTGAGTGGAATTTTATTCATGGCATCATCGTTGCTGTGGTGCACCATCTTATGTACATCCGCTGTAGGTGCGCTGCTACTGTTGCAAGTCCTGCAATGGGACAATTTAATAGCAATTTGTAGAATAATATTTGGTTTATGCAACTGTTGCTCTTCCGCACAGCTCGCAAATATGCAACAGATTTTCCACGCGTCCCAAAGCCAACTGAACAGCCGAGCCACAATGACGACAATCGACGCGCCATCAATAACGGCGTATCCCACTCCACACTCCCCTTGACCCGCTAGTCCCGCTTGCCATCTGCAACACAGCGACGTCAACAGCTCTGTTGCCCGACTTTGATGGCAGGATATGGCAGACGTTGTTGTCGTTGCGGTTGCATGTCTGTTGGCGTGTCGACCCCTTTCCTACACTCAGATCAAAGAATGCCCCAAAATAATGGCTTTCGTTTTTTGTTTTAATTTCGAAATAGTAAAAATGTTTGCCTTTCATCAACAATCCCAACAAAATGATTCATCAGATATACAATGTTTTAATATTTTCCATAATTGCCTTCAAATATATATTTCTGAATTGTATAATATCCGAATAGATCAAGTTTACAGTTTCGAAATCACATCTCTAGTTTTATGTTTTGGCATAAATTAGACAATCTGCGATTTTTAATTTCTCTGAGTGCATTTTCATGGCGGAGCTCTCTGTTGCTGTGTGCGTGTGCAGAATATGGGTCACAGACGGCCAATTGCAAACGTTGCTGACGTCGACACAGGACACAGGACGCAGGATACAGGAGGATGGGAAAGCGTTGCATTGTAACTAAATGGCATATACGGCATTTTCTTGTGGTTAGCTGTGATTGGAAAGAAGGACGAAGGTGCCCAGGTTATTGACTGCAAATTGGGTTAACTGCATTTGCGTTTGTGGTAAAACATGGCCACCAAATTATAGGTACAACATCAATCATCATATTTCCCCTCCTCTGGCACGCGCAACATTGTTATTATTGGTAATAAAAAATTTAAAAAGACCACTCACAATTTGTAAAAGGATTCACTAAAAGTGAAGAATTACTTAAGAAATATGTTTTCCAGTACGATTCTAATGTGTTTTTCCTGAGAAATCGATCAAAGTTTGTTATCTTTATGATGTGAAAGAAACAATAATGTATAACATTAAATGTATAAAAGATGAAAAGATGATATTATTAATTCGTTGAAAATAAAGATTTAAAATAATAGAACGATTTTAATGAAATTGTTCTGATTCGAATATAGAGATATGAGTTAATTTGCATATGAACAACAAGTGCAACAATTGTTGTTCAACATTCTGTTTGCTGTTTGTCAGTTGACTGAATCTAGATGCTAGTTGGAATAACGGAAAGTTAATTGCTTTATCGCGATCGAACAGATTATGCGATTATACTCAGTTCACATGCATATTTATACCCAGCATGTTCATATTTATTCACATATTGCATGTAGTTAATTTTTTTTGGTGGGCCGCTCGAGAATTTGCCGCGGTTTGCCTGGCCAGGCTATTAGCGCTATTTTTAGGTCAACTGCATTTAATTTCATTTCATTTTCGGTGTATGGCTGCCTGGGCAAGAGCAACAACAATAATGGCAGGCAGCAGGCGGCGACACCAAAAAAAAAAAAAAGAAGAAGAAGAAGAAGAAAAGCGAAGCAACCGCTACAATTACTGTGTGGCATATGGATTGCAATTTGGGTTTACGACCCGCGTTGTGCTATTAAAATATGAAGGAAAAGGAGAGGGGCTTTTTTAGTGGTGCCAGTGGGTCTAAAGGGAAATTGCATAGCTCCGGGTGCGATCAATCTATTCCGGGTAGTGTCGACGTTGGTCAACGTTGTTGGCAACTTCGATTGGAATTTGTTGGTTTCCAATGCCGCATTTGCATGCAGCTCACCGTTGTCAGTTTATCAAACACTAATTACTCCATCAATCTCCACCTGCATATCTCTCTCTCACTCTCTCACACACTCTATATACATCTCTCTATCTCTGTCTGCGTATGGCTCGTGCCCAGCGCCCCAAACCAAATTCGGCAAACCGATTCCGATATTTGAATTTGAATATGCACTCTGGATACCATGTCCATGGCCAGCGGAATTACTGTCATAATAATGATGAAGTGATGAGCTTGGTGATTCGAGTAGTGTACATGTGTGTATGTACGTGTACGTGAGTAGTGTTATCAATGGGGCAATGATAGCTGTGCCCAACAGTTGTTCCTGCTTCCATTTGCAGGCACATACTCCACATGGCATATTTAATAATAATTTGATTTATTGCGGACGCATTCATCTAAGCCGCTTGTTAAATTGTATAACTATCATTTATAGACTTGATTTTTACTGAATCGATTCAAGCTATCGTCCAAAAATAGAATATGCAAATAAAATTAAATTAGGGGAATACCTTTATTCATTTCTGTTAGATATTATTCGTTAATTTTTTCATATTGTATTTCATGAAATGCTTATTGAGCCGGTACTAAAGGGAATACGCGCTTCGAATATAATATTTGTTAATGGCCAACTCTTCATAATTGTTTCACTGCTCCTCTCTGACATGGGGCTTAGGCTGGCAGGGAAGGGGTGATTATATGCCCCATTGGGGTCAGCTACGCAGCGACACAGTTGAGACTATCGCACAAAGAGACAACTTTTTTTTTGTGCACAGAGACAAAAACACATAAATTTCGTAACAGCAACAAGAATAACAAATGCAAATTACAATTGTTCGTTCGTTGGATTTTTTTCTGTATGTATTTTTTTTTTTTTTTGTATTAATATTTTCACACTTGTTGCACATAAATAAAATGGATGGCATTGCAGTTCCATATAAGTAAGTATGTCATACTAGAGTGGGTCGGGTCATCCATCGTCTGGGAGGCCTGCATTGTCTAAGGTCGTAGCTCAATTGAGTATTTTTTGTATACTTTTTTTTTTTTTTGGGAAATGTTGTGCGTTGGTCAACGCCACTTGACTTGCCCAGACATGTCCGCTCCTTCTCCTCCTACTCCTCCCCCTTCTGTCCACACAATCACCGCCCTTTGCTTTATTTGATTTATTTGCTCGTTTGTTTGTTTTCGTGCATTTTAATGTATTTCTGTCAAATTGTTTATTTAATTGCCACCAAACGTTTTGATAGAAAACTCGAATAGATTTGGGTATCCACTCAAGGCTTGATGATCTATGGCCAATGTACATGCCGTGCGTGCTTATAGCGAACTTCGATTCCTATACCAATACTATGCCCGATCGAAACTTGAATATTTGTCGAATCTTTGCACATCAAATTAGGCAAAAGCACATAACTTTAATTTACATATAATTAGTTTTACTATAAATGACGAACAACAAATGCCAGTGGAAAGATATTGGGATATATACGAACATGCCTGGATATCGGATCAAGTTTAGTTGTGTATTAATATATTAAAAATACTATATGCGAACAATCTATTCAATCAACTTATTAGATGTAATCAAAAACTTGACATAGTAAGTACAAATAAACATTTACAAAGCAATTGAATAATCAGGCAGTGGAAATACCCTTAAATGCATACAAAAAATATATACACTGACAGAAAATTAAAGATATTAAACTAACATTTCTGAACTGAATAAAATGTTAAATGATATTTGTAGAACGCAGTGTAGATAATCAGAGCGAGTTCAACTCGAGATCAATGTTTTTCCATGCATCCTTAAGCACACACACAAACACACACACACACACACATAGATAGAGACTAGACAAGTGAGGGAGACAGGCAGCGACAGAGCGAGACAAAGAGCTGGCATTGATCTGAGAGATTTGCGTGCCAGAAGCGTATATTCGAATTTTGACACATTCGCAATTTGTGACAGTGCAAATTGAGTGAGCCCAAAGTTCAGGGCCGTTTGACAAATTCTCATTCATATTGTGTCGTCCACATATATAGAAATGTGTGTGTGTGTGTGTGTGTGTGTGTGTTGTGTGGGATAGATGGATGGGGGCAGACAGATGCATAGACAGCAGCTTATTAGCTGTCGGCGCAGAGACTCTGTGTGTTATATATATATATATATATATATATATATCTGTATAGAGAATGCCTTAGATTGTTGTACTACTCAAATGTTGATTAAGTTGTCAGCAATCAACGCCGACGCTGGCCAATGCCGATATCATATATGATTCCCGAAAGCCACCGGAGATGCCGTTTAGCTGTAACTACTGTTGATTTAACTGTGTTTTTGCTATTGTCATTGCTGTCCGACTAGATTCAAGTTCTTCAAGTTTGCTCCGATGCAGCTGGCGCGACAGTCTATGGCTGCCATCCAAAATTGTATTCGAGATTTTAGCTAACAATTGACACTCAAGTTGCTGTCAGTTGTTTGCTATTGCTGTTGCTGCTGCTGCTGCTGCTGTTGTTGCTGTTGCTCTTGCTGTTGCTACTGTGTATAATGACTTCAAAAACACACACAGACAGCTTGATAAGAGCAGCTTGGAGTCTCGAAGCTAATAAGCTGCCGCCAGCTAGCATAGTGATAACAAAAAGTTGTCCCTCAGTTTGAGAAACGGACAAGTTGCTGTCGTGACCCCAGCAGCAGTACCAGAACCAGTACCAGCCCCAGCAACATTTGCATTTCCGAGACAATGAGGAAGTCGCAGCAGGGCCTTATCACTTGGACATTGTCGGCAATACTTCGACCAAGCGGCGGCCGCGGCTCGTTAAGCTTGCAACACAGACAGACAACAACAGCAACAACAGCAGCAATAGCAACAACAGCAACAACAGCAGCAACACCAACAGCAGCAGCAACAGATAAACCGAATTAATTTATGCTGTGTCAAATTAGCAATAGAAAGATCATGTCAATTGCTCAACTGGTCACATATATGTATATATAATTTATGTATGTATTTAAATACAAATATAATCATGCAGTTACTTATAATTTTTTCTGTTTAACTGAATGAAATGCTTCTTGGAACTGAACTTCTTTGGAATAGTATGAAATGGTATCTGCTATATGTATATTTGTCTAAAAGTAAAACTGATTAACAGAAATTACTTATATCAAGTTGCAAAGCTGATCTTAAATCATGTTTTGAATTACTAAACTCTAAGTTTGTTGTGTGAAATTATTAAATATCTTGTTGAAGGTTTAATTCAAAAATATGTTTGGAATTTCATTTGACATTTATTTACGTAGTTTTGAAGTTGACGTTGTTTGCTGCACAATTATGTTGGTCCGTTAATTGTAGCTAAATATTATTAACCAAATAAAGTCGAATAAATAATAAAGAAATATGCATAACATATAATAAAATTAACAAATTGAGACTCAACAATGTTAAAAAAAAAAATTATTTCATAATTTAACAAAGTGTTTTCAAATTATGAATTTATGTTGATGTATTTTTTTGTTGAAAACATAAGTGAAATAATCGAATTTCTAATAATTAGCAAATTTTAAAGTACTTATTTTAATATTTAAGTGATATATTTCGAGCAAAACAAAATCACAATAATTGTATAAATCGATGCTAACGAGAAACCTGCTTAATAAATAAAGCCCAAACGGGTCTTACAAGGTTTTCGTAGAACACAAAAGACTTCTACTCTCTTTCTTTCGACTCTTTCGAAGATTGTGTTTTTATTTTTTGACATTCGAATGCTTCAGAAATTGCTCAATGCATCTCAGCAAGAATCTCAACAAGTGTTCTTCTGTCATCTGCCGTTTGCCGGTTTAGCGTCATTCTTCTTTCCTTGGCGTCTAGCAATTTATAAATACATATCTATGTATATATATGTATACAGTGTTTTTTTTTTTCATATTCGTTTGTATTTTGAATTGGATTTTATTCTGGCCATTTATTTATTGGCAGCAACAGGCGAAAGACAACAACAACAGTGGAAGTAAAAAAAAGTGTTGGGCCAAATGAAACAGAAAAAAATTTTTGTTGCCTGTTGCTTCACGCTCAGTGGGGAAAAGTGGGAATAAGGGGATTGCCAAGCACACCAGATGGACTACCCTCATGGGCAATGCGTATTTCTTAATTTTTTACTTGGACTTGGACTTGTTGTCATTTGTTGTTGCTGTTGTTGTTTTTGTTGCTGTTTCTGTTGCTGTTTCTGTTGCTGTTTGCCCGCCAACGTTTGTCGCTATTTCTGTTGGACGTGCGTTTTAGGTGGGCGAACCTGGCGTCTAGTTGTATGCCGATGCCGATGCCGATGCCGATGCTAATGTTGATGTTGATATTAATGCCAGCGTCGATCTCAACGCAATGCTGTGCCCAGCATTAAGCCAGCGAGAACCAAAAGCCTACTAACATAATCGCAACGCACGCAACACAACAGCAACAGCAAAAAGCATTTGCATTCGCTTTTTCAAAACGCACTCGCACAAAAATACAACAACAAAAATTAAAAAACAAAAAAAAAAAAATCACAGACAAAAAAAATAAATAAGTTAAAACATATAAGTATATACACTAATATATATAGAAATACATATACAAATAGCAAGAAATTACTTTTTGTTGTCACCTCTTTGAAATAATTCAATCTTTTGCGTTGGAAAAACAACAACAAAAAAAACAAGCGCGCGTTTTACCAAACGCACAAGAAATTTGAAAAGTTTGCCGTATTTCGAATATTTCTTCTTGATTGTTTATTTATTATTGGTAATTGTTTTTAATGTGCACTCGATACGCGTGACTAGCGGCGCTATTTTTTTTATTTTTTTTGTCTATATAGCTGCGATTATGATCAGATAATTCTCGATAATTTGTTTCTGTTTTAATATTTTATTTTTGTTTGTTAGTCGCGTGTCTCGTCGCAGCGCCGGCTGCTGGTCAACTGAATTAAGAACGGGACGCGTTGTGGCCGCGACTGCGGCAAAGGCAGCGACGACGCCAACAGAGACGGCGACGGCGGCTGCGGCGGCGTCGATTGCGGCTCGTCTGGCCGAGGCACTTCGCCAGCCACTGCTGCTGCTGCTGCTGTGTTATTCATTTTGTTGTTGTTGCAGTGCAAATTGCTGGATGGCATTGTTGTTGCTGTCGTGCGGAAATCACAAAATTTAGTCGGTCTCAATGGACATAGGACGTGATTCTGACACGGAGCCAAGCTGAACAACGAACTACACTCAAAGAAATATGTGAAAATAAATTTCTAAGCTGACAAAGTAAACATCCGAAAACTAGAAAAGTTTGTGAAAAATTTCACAACTAGTTTCTGACTTTAAAGGCTGCTAATTTTTCCATATTTCACCAAACTTCAATTAGCCTGATAAATTATTAAATTATAAGTTTTTAGATAGCAAAATTTGAGAATTTCGATTTTTTTTTTGGAGTTTTCACAATCTTTTTTTGCATGTTAGACAATAGCGAGCCTGTTGGGGGCGTGTGTGTGCGGCAGCCATGGGGCGTCTAAACTGAGTTGCGCCACCGACCCGGCCATTAAAAGCAATTTGTTGACAGTGACACACTAAAAATGGATACATAAAGTGAAGCGACAAGTTGATAAACTGATGACAAAAACCAGGCCCATTTACAGTCCCTGCCCCTGTCCCACGCCCTCTGCCAAGCCCCTGCCCAGATGCTCGGTATTTCCATTACATCATCATATTGATTCGCATGTTTTGAAATGGGAACTTCGAGATTTTGAGTTGAGCATTGTGCCGATACAATTGTAACCAATTATAAATAGATTCTATTTAGCGTAAATCTCATTTATTATTCATTTTTAATTGCAGCTTATTAAAATTTCAACAAATTACCTAAACCCAGTTGAGTACTCCTTATAACCTGAGTCGGTTTGACACTTTTAGTTTTGAACATAAGTAAATTCAATTTCCCACAAAATGGCCTAAACAGATATATAATATTTGAAGATATATATTTCTCATATCCTTAGCTTTTGTAATTAATTCTTACATTTTCGAATTTTGTTTTATTGTTAAGAGTTTGCTGAATCACACTTCTGGTGCCATTTTTTTTTATATAGCTATATAAAATTTAAAATTGACTGCAAAGTCAGATCAAAGCGTCATTGCTGAGCTATGGCGTTTGTGTTCTAATCGCATCCGGCAGAGAGGGTAAACTATTGCTGGTGTTGCTGAGGGGCATCCTGAATTTTAGCTATTTTGATAAGGCTAAAACGCATACCGGAAACTAAGCTGGATACGGCGCCGGAGCACAAGCGGTATGCATATTATGTCAATGACGTGCGAGCATCATAAAACATTGAAATGTGTGTCAACAAATTGCTCAAAAACAGCAACAGCAGCAGCAGCAGCAACAATTGCTGCCGTTGGAGATGCGAGAAGCTCTACTCGAAAACAACGTGGCGGAATTGCTGCGTGGGTGTTTCGGTGTCACACACATCTCTACTGTATGTTTTATGCTAATAACTGTAATTTTACACTCATTAAAATTAGAAGCATGTGTGTGCGTGTCAATAAATCAATGAAGATGCAGCCAGCATCTGACCCAAAGACAAGCTACCGAATAACTACTATTCAAGGCAGCCAATTGAAACATATTTGAATACTGGCTCATCCCTTGTGGGTTGCTGCCATATGCCATATGCTAGTGGGTAGCGGTTGCCATGATGACAACTGGGCTCTGTCTCAGTCGTAGTCTCATTCAACACTCGGCAGTGAATTTACGCAACAAAATTTGCATTTTTAATTAATAATATTGAAAAGAAGTCAGTTCAGATTCGTCAAATTAATTTGTCAACAAGTAAACAAATCGAAATGAATTGAGAGACAGAAAAGTTTGTTGGCTCAAATCTTTTGTCTATATATATTATATATATATATATATATATATATATATATATATGTCATATGGTACAATTTACTTCTTTCAGATTCAATATGTTTATTGTAGGTGTTAACGATAAACTTGCTCTTTGACTGCAAATGCTGCAACAACAACGCGTTGGTGGCAGCTGGCTTTTGGCTGTTGCTGTTGACGGTGGAGCAATGACGTCACCAACAAACAACTGCAACAAACCCGTATGTGTGTGTGCATGTGTGTGTGTGTGTGGGTGCTGCCCTTGGCCGCACAAGCATGGATTGATTTTTAAAGATTTGCCACTCAGTTGATGGTGGGATGGGGAGGGGGTTACGCAATTGAACTTGTCAATGAGCTAAATGACCAACTGCAATGAGCAACAACTTCATTAAAACATTCAACAGCTTTCCGGCGACTTGATACTTTATGTGACACCATAAACATAAATTAAGGCTTATAAATCGGCTGTGCCCCTTTTCACCCCTAGAACAATCCAAGAGGCATCTGTCAGTCAGTGTTCCAAAAATGTCAGTGTGTGTGTGTGTGTGTGCCGCACTTAGAATTCACATTAATTAGTTGAAGAAACATTTTTAAAGTGCTCCACTTTTGCTGTCCGTTGTTGTTGTTGCTTCTGTTGCGCTTTCATGTGGCTCGTTTGCCACGTTTCCCGTTTCCCGTTGCCAGTTGCCCGCCGCTCGCTCATGCCCCATGTTTATCATCCTGCAACTATTTTCAGTTGTATCTGACACACATTGGCGGCAAAAGGCATTCACGCATTTGTTTACAAAAAAAAAAAAACCGAAAAACCGCGCATCTTCTGCTGTGTGTGAGCCAACGCATCCCGCATCACCCTCGATACACTTAGAGAAAATAATATAATAAATTTATCTTATTCCACAGTTTGCATATCACTTTTTTATTTTGTATTTTACTCTTTTAGTCTGATATATTCACTAAATAGCTTATTTAATTTTTTTCGCTTTCAATTTTGGTTAAACTCTTCTTTTAATTTTTATTGTGAAATTTGTGACTTTCAATTTCAATATATCATTTTATAAACATTTCTTAAGATTTGTGAACCATTTTTAGATCCAAAAAATAAATAACTACACACAAGCCCTAAAATGTTAAAAAATAATGTATAAAATAATTGGAAAACTATGATCCTTGCATATTTCAAAATTATTTAAATTATTTATATTTATATTTTGGGCACCTTTTTTTATATTTGTTTAATTAAAATGTTTTAGAGGTTGATGAACTGAACAAACTGTTTTTAGCGCCGATGAATATACATTTTCCAGATTCTACGTAAATATATATAGTTGTTATTTTTTTTATGTGTACGTTTTCCTATTCCCAGTCTTTTTGGAATTTACATTTGTTTGTCTTTGTGCACTTTGATGGATTATCTGTGGTTTATTGAATGGCACTGTTGGCCACAAGTAGATGTTTTATGGCCTGACAGCAAGAGCCAAACAAGTGAGAAGCAAGCCAAAGCAACAAGGCACAAAGGCAACAAACAAGAACATACCGAAACAGTTACTTTATATCTGGTATATAAAGGTATTAAATAATATTTATGAATCTACTTATTTGTTTGTTTTCGAAGAACATATCTTTAATGATCGCACCCAATAATCTTGACGTAATCTGCTATCTAAAAGCTTGTGCGAAACCATATTATTTATTGACTTGCGCTATTTGGCATCAGCATTATATTTAAGGGTCTGTAAATAATATTAGAAGCACTATCTGCAAATAATAAGCGAAACTCTGATTCTAGCAGAAGAACACACAATTAATGTGTATAATATTTAATATCATAAAAAAGCATTTTTCGAGCGAAAAACTAAATTTGTTTATGTATATTTCGATGAGAAGAAGAAATATACAATGTTTAATAATACTAATAATCAAATTTGCAGTCATTCTTTATGCATGTTTTATTCCAAGCAATGCATTTTTTATTATCAATTTGCATTTAATTAATTCAAATTTCATGTTGTGTTGATTTCTTATTAATTGCCTGATTGTTTTGCAGGAACTGATTACTCAATACAAGAAGTGCAGAATACTCATATATATATATATATGTAAGTAGTAAGTAAGTAGTTCCGCTTTCAGGGATGCTGTAAGTACTTACGATTGCAGCGATGCAAGATTTGTGGCAGAGGCGCCAACGCCGCATGTCGTGGAATGCATTTGCCAACTTTTGTTATTGTTAACGTTCTGCAAGCAATTTGTTGTTGCGGCCGTTGTTGCAACAGCTGCACACACTTTTCGCGCGAAATGTTGCAAATGCTTATGCGAATGCACGCAACAAGAACAACAACAAAAACAAAAAACACCCACACACACAATAAAACAGATCCACAGATGAATAACTCAACGCGCAGGCACAAAAGAATAATACAAAAAAAAAATTTAAAATTGATGAATGAGTCTGCGATATGATGGGATATGTAATGGGTGGCTTGGGTACGTCGAAGAAGGGATGCCAGGTGAGATGGTGAAATCTTAGTAACGGTGTTCAAGTTGCGGATTATGCGAATTTACAGCTCGACGCACGACGTTCAATGTCTGACTGAATTTCCATTTCCGTTGAGGATGCTCGGAGACCACCAAACCGGCAGCGACGCAGCGTCGCTGCTGCTTAAGCAGCGGCTACTAGCGTCAGCTACTCCCATCGACATCCACATCCACATCCACATCCACCTCCACCCACGTGGCTGACCGTCATTGTTGTTTTTCTTATTTTTTGTTGTTGTTGTTGTTCTGCTTCTTATTGCTTAGCATAAACAAACAAAAAGATACAAAAAAGTAGGAAATTAAATGCCGCTGCGCTCTGCTCATGTGCTGGCGATGTCTATGTGTGTGTGTGTGTGTGTGTAATTTACCCCTACACACACACACACACACGCTCAGTTGGCATTGCATGTAATTGTGTTCAATTTCAAATTATTTGAAACAATATCAAAGAGATTTCGACTGAAGTCAGTTGCGTTCCAGGAATGCAATGTGAAATATGACAAACACACACAACAAATTTTACATAGTTGATGGTGATGATGCTGATTTATTTTTCAAAACTGACTGTGGTTGTAACTATTTTCTCACATCGAAATATTATTCGAATTCCCAAAAATTTCAAATTCAGTGAAAAATGTGCAAAAAAGACACACACAGGAAATATGTTAATAATAATAAATATTAAAAAGTAGCACATACAAATAGAGTATATATGGTATATATATATATATATATATATATATATATATATATCTTTACATATATATATATATATATACATATGTATAGTATGTGCAGTAAGATTTTAAGTCAAATAAAATAATTTATATTCAAATTGAGATCATATTTCTGGTAACAGGTCATAAATTAATTTTTCATAGAGTACTATAAAATATATATAAAATTCGATTACTTAAGTGGAATTGCGATTTTCCTAATGAATAATGACACAAAAGTGAGTCTCAATATTCGGGCGAATGATTCAATTATCTATCAGAATTTTTGGGTGCTAACCTTTTTATGTGGTAGAGCATCTGGCAAGCGTTGACTGATGTCTCTCGTGAATTGTCGGGCACGTCAAAAGCCCATTCCAGAGTTTCTCCACCACATGTCGTTGTTGTAGTTGTTGTTTTTTTTTACGGCTGCTGCTGCTGCTGGATGCTGCTGTGATGTAAATGAATCACAGCCAACAAAAATATAAAATAGGGGGGGAAAAAAAATCTACATAAAACGAATGTTTAAAAGGCTAGCGCACAATCGAAATCACATACACAGACACACACACACACACACAGTTACACACACCTACAGAATGATTTGGACCTGATTGTTGCCATGCCACTTGTTTGTTTACATACGCAGCAACGTTGCTGTTGCTGCGGCTGCTGCTGATATTGCCGATGCCACAACCTGGCTGCTCTGAGATTGCGTATACGCCGCATATGATGACGACGCACTGGGCCCGTCCCACTAAACTGGGTGCGAATTGAGATTTTCCAGCTGGCAATTAATGAAATCAAGCGGAATAGCCCACAAAAACTATGCCTAGTTCCATGCCACATATATATTGCCACTGATTCAAGTTGTCTGTGCATATATCTGTGTGTGTGTGTGTGTACACTAAAAAAAAAATATATTTTATGCACAACACATGAACATAATTCCGACCGACCACATCATTTGTTCTTAAAAATTCCTAATAAACATGAACAAAAACATAAAAAAAAAATGGAGACACAAATTCTTAAAAATCTATTTTGTGCTTAAAATATGCGATTTAAGTTTATAATTTAATTTCAAACTGATTTTATTCGATTAAGATTCGGTTAAAAACTTGAGCTTTACTGAGCTATTATTATATATAATAACTAAATATCTTATTCAAAGTAATCTATATCTTTATTCAAGAATTATTATTATCTAAACTTTGTTCAAATAAATACAAACGTTTTTGGAGATCCGAACAGAGTTTGATTTATTCTACGATTGTATTTTGTATAATTTCACAACTTTAAATAATTAAGTAAGTAAACTTCATTTAGCCTGTTAGACTTATTTTTAAATATTAAAGATTAACTAGAAAAATCATGTTCTATTCAAAGATTATGGAAAGCATTTGCACTTGATATGGGTATAAAATTATGGACTTTCTTGGCTAGTGTACGATTAGAGCAAAGAAAACTGCGTGGAGGCAAATGGAAGTGGCTGCCATTTGGCCACTTCTCCACTTGGCTACTTGGCCACTTGGCCACTTGACATTGACGGGTCGACAGCGACTTGTGACACTTGCTCAATTAACGCGCTTGGATCATAAATGTTTATGTTGCTCATGTTGCTTACATTGCGTGTGAATGTATCTCATACAAAGTTGCCCAAAGATTGGGATAGCAACCCACTTTGCTTCCACGTAGCCAAGTAGCGGTGACATCAGTGCGACGTATTTAGGCAACAGTTAGCCAGTTGCCATTTTCGGCTCCGGCCAAAATAAAATTTCATTTTTCTTTCCATTAATTTTCAGTTGACACACATATCCAAAAATCTGAAAACCAGCAATCAATGCGAAACTAATGCAATTACTCTGCCAACGATTTTCGAATACGCTTGCGAAAATCTTAACTAACCACAATAAAATAATGCAAATTTGTTGTTGTTTTTTGCTTCTCATTTTACATAGAAAGTGCTTTAATTCTCATTGGAATATATAATACTACAAATATATATATGTATATGTCTTTGGATGTTATTAAATGGAAAAAAAACACAAACTACTAAGATGCCAACCTATTGAAGAGTTTTTGAATTATCCTTGCTCAATAAATATTAATTTAAATAATAATTAATAATTAAAATTATTTGTGATACATACTTCCAAAGGATGTTTTGCGTTTTTCGAATATGTTTTCAATACTGAACAAATTGAATTTCAAACTTAATTACAAAGTAAGCAGGCAGAGAGGAACTTTTTGATTTTTATTTTGTTTTTTTTTTGTTTTTTTTTTTGTTTTTTTGAAGCAGAATTAACCAATTGAAATTGAAGTCGCGTGTCGATTGGTGATTAGTGATTAGCACCATTTGATACCTGACTTCAAAATTGTTTAGGGTGGGGCTTCCGGTGGCAACCGCATCTCCCCCCCCCCCCCCCCCCCGCACTCGCCTGCCTTCTTTCCATGGCCACTTGGGCAACTTCATTTAATGACCGCGTTCATTGGCCTCTCAGTGTGAGTTGGTTTATTTATTCAGCTTGCGGCCACGTCCGTTGCACTTGTAGGGTCATAAAATGTGTATTCACAATAACAACAAGAGCAACAACAACAACAAACATTCTAGTCCAGATAGGGATAGACAAGAGGATCGGGAATGCCGCGCAACACTTGCCACAGATTTTTCTTGTTTCGCTCCCCGATGCCAGCGATGTTTTTATTAGGCTGCTGTACGGAGTACGGAGGCGGACGAGGATGCTGCCGTATGAAACGGCGTCGTCGTTGCCGATGTACCGGAGTTAACCAAAGAAGCTTTGCCTCCCTGCGCTTGCGGCGCTGCCGCAGAGTGCGGGAGGTGCAATAAGGACGGATTGTCACATAGTAGACGATCTCAATCACCGAGAAGATGCTGAAGCCCATAAAGAGGCCCAAAATACCGCCAGTATTCGCTACAAGCAGAATGTAGTCAGAAACATGACTAGGAAGAGACAAACGGACTCCCAGAAAATCTGGATCTTCCGGCTGGAGTCATTTCACTTACAGAGAAACTCGGTGAAGCCAAACATTTCGGACTTGGTGGTGCTCCGAAAGTTGTTGTGGAGATAGTAAAAGTGGAATATGGATAGATCACTCTCATCGCCGTAACGACTCGAATTAAATAGATGCTCGGGCAGATCCTCTCCACTCTTATAGCTCGAGTTTCCCCTAATTGGTGAGCTGGACATGGCATACTTGTAGGTGAGCTCAAAGCAGCCCGGCCAACAGTTCTCACAGGATAGCTCGCCTTTCGATGACTCTATGTCGGTCTGGACGCGATTTGTGCAATTGTTGTCATTGGGTCCGCAAATGCGAGCCATTGGGTCGATCCGAGGCAGATAGTAGAGGACACATCTGCAATCGCGGAGCAGCAGCTTCGCCTCGCACTCCAGCTCACAGTTCTTGCGGGAATAGGTGCGATAGAAGGTCAAATCATTCTCATCTGAGAACAGGCAGCGACGCACCGATTTCTTAACGGATCGAATGCTTGGAGTTGCATCCTCGTATATGGGCTCAACGGATATTCTAGCCTCACGGCCAGAACCAACCACAAAACCGTAGTTGCTCACCTTCGGCAGCTCGGCAGGATTGTGCACCAGCACCTAGATTTAAAGCATTATTTATTCTTTTAATCAATTACACTCTTTTTGAAGAATCCTTAAAATTTTCAATTATATTGAATTTAAAAAATTAAAAATCTTAAACTTATATTAATTTTAATGTGTATTTTGTAATATTGTAGAAATTTCTTAAGAAACAAAAACATCAAAAGCAGATTTCTTAAAATTTATCTTTTCAACATCTTAAAATTTAGAAAAATCTAAGATATTTTTGAATCATCGATTTGGAATGAAGAAAATCTTTAAAAAAAAAAAAAAAACGTTTGTTCCTGATATTACCTACCTTGAAGCCATTACCCATGGACTTGGTGCAGTAATATTCCGCCGTTGAGGTATTCAACACGACAGTCAATCCCATGCGACTGCCTGTGCCACCCGACATTCTGGGATAAAATAAAGGCGGCAGTATTTTTTCATAGCCACGCTCCGGGGTCCAATCAATGGGTTCGTAGGGTGAAAACTCCGTTGCCGGCTGTATGCGCACATCGTCCGAATAGTTGCGAAACAGATAGATGGGGTCCAGTGCATTAAAGGTGCAGCACAATCCATCGTCGGTCAATATCGAATTGAATATCATCGAACAGGTCTCCTTGTGTGACCCGAAACTACAGTACAGCAGCATCTCATCGCAGGGCTGTGCCACCTCCACCAGCAGGGCCTTGAAGTACTTCCAGGTGCCAACATATGTTATGGTTTGGTCATCTCCCTTATTGCACAAGCTCATCAGCAGTGTGTAATTATTGCTGAATCTTCTCATCAAAGAAATTGAACAATATACTAAACCATCAATGAATTAATATATTTGATATTTTATTTATTAAAAAATAATTGATTCTAAGATGTATAATCTGAAAAAAAGTGTGTTCTTTAAAACCTGATTGAAAGTGTTTATTTTGGAACTTGGAATTTTTGAATTTAAAAGAATATAATATAATTATTTCTATGATTTAAATATTAAATAAATAAATTAAATAAAACAAAGTCCACTTTTTATACTCACCTTGAAATGCGCTCGACGCGACTGCGCAACGCCTGGTTGAGATTGCAAATGGTGATGGCCGGAAAGGGCATGTTGCTGGTCAGTAGCTGTTTGGCGCTCGTCGAGATGATGATCGGCGAGGCGCTCCACTTGATGTAGATGTTTGAAATGAAGAAGCCCGATAGGATAACGACCAGCACAAAGGATATGCCAAAGAAGATGCTGCACAAGCATCAATAATACAGATATATTTAATTCTTTTTTCAACACACTTTGTAAAATTTCATTTCCTACTCGAATCAAGAACGAATATTATCCAAAAGCCATAATAAAACTTTATTTCAGTAAGTCTTGCTCATTTCAACAATGGATTTTCAATCCTCGAAAATGGTGTATCTCTCAGTCTTTCTTAATTTTTTTTTTTTTTTTTTATAAATCTTGCAATATTTTATTGAGAATACAGTAAGATGTGTAAACTTTCAGTATATTTCACAAACAAAAATAATATTTATTGTATTATTATCCTTAACTGAAATTGCACCTATAGAATATTTGTTTATTGTGCCATTTCAATACTTAGAGCGGATCTTGTTTTTTAAGTAATTTATATTTATATTTCGTTATTTTACGTTATCTTTCGATTAACACTCTTACTTGTTTTAAAACTTTGCTTTCAATTGTTCTAATAACCTTTTCTTACATACACTAAGCTCATTTCAGATTCTGAATACATAATTGAAAAATTTCAGGCACGCTTTTGGATAAATCAAATTTAAATAAAATATCATATAAAATATTTATATTTTAATGACAGTTATTTTTCTGACTATTCTCACACATACCGCTCCGATATTGTAATCCGCTCATCGGCCAAATACTTGAGGCCATGCAGCGAGCTATTCCTTAGATAATACTTAACACTTTTCTTGCACGACTCAGGACTGCACGTCGTCTGCTCCTCATCAATGGAGTCATCACTGTGACTTTGATTGTGACTGTGACTGTGATGCTCCTTACTGGACACCAGGTGGCTGGCTTTTATTTTGCTATCCCCTTGAATTGTCATGATTGAACTAACAGAAAAGCATGTCACGCAAATGGCATTTATACGAGTTCCTCGAGCACACTTCGATCCAAATCGCAGACCATCAGCTTTAAGCATATTGACCTAGGGCAAATATGACAGCAAATACCAAATTGAATTGACCGAATGCAGTGGCAAATGACGCTTAATGCGCTTTACCGAACTGTGCGTGGGCGTGGCAGGGGCAATGTTTGCCAACAGCGAACAAGGATTTGCATGCACGTCGAACTACGCAAATCCATCAGGTTTACATTTTGGCCATGTTCAATGGCATGCTGGTGTTTCATTTCCATCCACTTGTACCAGCAGCCAGAACCATTTCTCAGTTTTCAGTGCCCGGCCAAGTGGTGCCAGCAACTCTATAAAAATAGCTGACGGCATAAAATACGAGTAAATTATGGTCTAAACAAAGGCCAGCCAAGCAACAAGAACAAAAAATCAAGAACCCCAAAACAAAAACAATCCAATTTCAAAAAGCAAACAAATGAATAAATTCTATACTTAAACGGAAGGACACACGTTGTCAATATCCATATAAATTGTAGTACGATTTATGTTATTTTAATAAAGTTGCTTACAGAAAACATTTCCAGATCAATCAATAACTGAATTAATTTGCGTAAGATATTTCGTAAGTTTTAAAAGAATCCAATTTGTTAAATAATTGGTATTAATTTAGTGTGAATCAAGAATTTATGTTATTGTTGGAAAAACTAGGGTTTCTGATTTATTTTAAGTCAAAAAAAATTTTAATGTTCTTTAATAAATGTTGTTATAAATTATGTGGAAACATCGGCTATATTTAAGAGTTTGATTTTGAGACAAAATAAAACAATTTTTATATTGCTTGGGTAATAAAACCAATTTTTTGAATTATGAATGTGTGTATGTTTCTAGATTTATATATATATATATATTAAGATATATATGTGTATTTAGATATATACTTCAAATCTTTGTGCCAGTTTATGTTTTTCCTAAGCGATCTGATTAAAATGTAACGAATGGAATGTTATGCCAAAGTAAAGTTATATGTGTATTTGCTGGGGAATTACCGATACAAAGTTTTATAGTCTTTCACAGGTAGATAATCTCTGCTGTTGATTCTAATCAAGAATATAAATACATAATGCGGACAGAGATGCACCATGATTGCTTAAATATTTCTTAATCCATTGCAAAATTTGTACTTTAATTTGAAATTACTTTTAACATTCTGAATCGGACTAAAGTGTTCTATAGCAATATCCTTGTGCTGAAACTGTGCTGGCAATCGAATAAATTCATTAGGGATAATCTATTTAATGTTACATAAATCACTTTTACTAAACACAAATAATTTTAAGCACATATAAATAAAATTTTTTTTATTTTTCATTTTGTTCTAACTTTAGCATTTTTTCATTAAATTATATATTTATTTATGTATATACACTCAGGCTTTGAAACAGTTCTTCTTTCTTCATTTCATGATAATATTTTCTTCTTTTTTTTATCCCACAATCGCTTTGCAGATTCATTTAAAATTCGTAAACAATTAGAAAAAATATGCTAATAAATAAAATATGTAAAAACCAGCATGGAAAAATAATTGCTGGAAAATTTGTGTATGTATAAAATCAACTAGTTGTTGAACTTGAAGTAATCAACATTGAGATCCAGAATAGCCGCATTGGGAGTCTCCTTCATGCTGAGCGCCTCGACGGCATTATCGCTAACATGATCATAATGTGGCAACATTGCGCCCGCCCCATGGTCAACAACTGTGGGCTGGGCCACAGCCACCGGTGGCTGCATGAGATCGCTAACATTGCGCAATAGACTTTCCTCGGATGGTGGCAGCAATTTGCCACCGGCAGACAAATTTAGTCGCTGAGCAGCCTCATCAGTGAGCGTGTCATCCAGCGACATGCTGAGGCCCGGATAATCGACCATATTGCGTGCACAGTTGGACGCAGCGCTGCTGTGCAACGACTGCTGCACCTCCGGCTCCGGTGTCGGCGCCTGCGCCGATTCCATAGCCGACATGTCCAGCGCATACTGACCCTCGGGGATGCCCAGAACACGTGCGATGCGTGCATTGACAAAGTGCACACCGGATGTGTTGCGAATAAGGCGCGTGCTACGCAGCTGCAGCTGCTCCACAAAGTCAGTTAGCTCGTGCAAAAAGAGATCGGCACGCTGCTCCTCGCTGAGATGACTATGCCGCTGCAGTTGCGCAGTGAGAAGTCCAAACAATGTCGGCACATTAATCTGCTGTTGTTGCTGCTGTTGCTGTTGCAGCTGATGTTGCTGTTGCAGCTGATGTTGCTGTTGATGCTGTTGCAGCTGCTGTTGCTGCTGCTGTTGTTGTTGCTGCTGTTGCAGCTGCTGTTGCAGCTGCTGTTGCTGTTGCATCTGCTGTTGCTGTTGCAGCTGCTGTTGCTGCTGCTGTTGTTGTTGCTGTTGTTGTTGTTGTTGCTTTTGTTGCTGTTGAACGGCAATGGCGCTGGGCATATGCTCAGGATACTTGACGTAGTGGCGCTGCATTCGACGACCCAGAAAGATCTTGTTGCAGCCCGGACAAATTGCATTCGGCGGCACGGCGCGCTCCTTTTGTGCTTTAGCTTCTAACGACTCTGGAATGTCCGCATTACCTGCTGGCAACTGTGGGGCTGACGGCGCACGATAGTCCTTGTCCCTCAGCTCCGCTACAAGCATCTCCAGCATTTGCGATGAATTCGGTGTTGCTGCTTCAGTTGCAACGGGCGCTGTTGCCAGCTGCGGCAATGCAGAGCGTATAATGCGTCCGGAGCGTGTGCGTGCCATTGAATCCGCATTTAAAACGGACACTGGTTTACCCATTGTATGCCTACTAACAACATTGGGCGCTATACCCGCTATGTCTCCTGTTGCCGTACGTTTTCGTGCACGGCTCACTTTACAGGAAGACGATGAGCGACTGAAATTAGCCGGATACATGCCCATGCCGATGGGATCCATGCAGCGATAGATGGTCTTCTGATTGGTCAATGCATCGGTGCGGATAACCTCATTTTGTTTGCTTTAAGTCAAAAGGTATACTCATTTTGGATAAAGTTACTCATATGTGCGATAGGTGGCACTCACCGATCAATGACGATGTGGTCCTCCTTGGCAAGGCGATACAGATTGTAGGCCAGCCTGGCCAATGAATCGCAATCCTTGTTTGCCACATTAACCATCTCGGTGGCAGCGGCCTCGGCATCAAAAGTATAACATTCCGACAGATCGGTCGATGGCACTGCGGGCGGCAACAGATCAACGCAATTCAGCAGTGATGGATGAAAGTCGCCGCTATTGCAGATATTGTTGCTATTATTGTTGCTGCTGTTGTTATTAATGTTATTTTGCTGCTGCTGCTCGGCTGCGGCCGCTTGCAACTGGATCACAGCGCTGTCCAGTTGCTCATCGGGCAGGTCGAAAGCGAAACCAAGCAGAGCATCTTTGTGAAAGTTGCAGCTAGTGGTGCTTGGCTCGCCACTGGCGCCGTTAAGCGGCATCAGTAGATTTTTCATTGCCGGCCGCCAGTATTCGATGTTTTATGCAAATGCAATGTCACGTTATGTGCTTAGGTGGAGAGTTGTAAACAACAACAAGATATTGCAATTCGTATTTGTTATGTGCATCCATCGATAAGCAATATAAAGTATCGAATTAGGTACTCATCGTATCAAAAATTTAATATCGATTGCTGTTTGCAATATTTTGGTCAGCAATCGATTTTGTTATTACATCGCTATTATTAATATTTGCTTAATTTGCGGCGAAATTTGCAATTTTAATTTATTTAAACAAACACCAAACACTTATTTGCATCTGGAAATACAATTGTAAACGGCTTTTATTTTATTGCTGTCAAAACGACAATCCCCTGCCCTCCCCATCCTTTTAACCGTTGGCGACGCACGACCGCTTGCGAACTATTTCTTTTTTTTTTTACCCCGTGTCAAGATGTCGAAAAATAAACTAAACTTAGTACTGCCGCCGGTAAATGTGGATGCAGCTGTTGCCACCACACAGGTGGCACCAACGCCGCCATTCAAAACGCCATCGGGAACAGAGTAAATATGACTTATATATTTAAAATATGTGTACACATATGTGCGCATATATGTGTTACATTTAAAGATCCCTCCAAGTAAAAAAGTTTTATTGAAAAACCTGAAAAAAAAAAACAAAAAATAAATGTTCTTGTTGTTATTATTAATGGCCAAGTGACGCACACATAAATATAAACAAACACACACAATAACACACACACACGCACACTTGCAGACATATGTGTACGTAGATATACGCAATAGTCGCCCGTAAATTAAAAACTAAATTCGTCGGTGTTTCCAATATGCAAATAATTTCAATTTCTGTTCCCCAAATAGAGTTTTTAATTTATCGGTTTAAAACTTTTTAAATATGATGTTTTCTGTTGCTCAATGTTATATGGCTTTCGCAAATGGATTCTACAAAAGTTTAAGTAATGAGTGCCAAAAGCCACATCCCTATTCCTTTTTTAAATAAAAATGTCTAAATTCAAAGCGACGACTATACTATTCTGTACGTGTATGTGTATGCCGCTGTGTGTGTGTATGTGGGTGTGTGTATGTGTGTGTGGCATATCCACAAACATTGCAACCAGAGCAATCGAAATGTCCACAAAATTGTTGTTGCTACTTTTCGTTTTGTACTGCAAAAATTCATTAAAAAGTTAAATTAAAGAACACACAGCTTGCTGGGAAAGCCAAAAGCATCGAGCATTGATGCATTGACCGAAACGCTGGAGGGCCTGGACATGGACGACACCGAGCGAAAACGAATCAAAGTCTTTCTCAGTCAGAAGGAGAAGATCGGCGAACTGTCTGAAGAGGATCTAGAAAAGTTGGGTGAGCTCGGCTCCGGAAATGGCGGCGTTGTCATGAAAGTGCGGCACACTCTTACAAATCTGATAATGGCGCGAAAGCTCATCCATCTGGAGGTGAAACCAGCGATCAAGAAGCAAATCCTGCGAGAGCTAAAAGTCCTTCACGAATGCAATTTTGCGCACATTGTTGGCTTCTATGGTGCCTTCTACAGCGATGGCGAGATAAGCATTTGCATGGAATACATGGACGGTGGCTCCCTCGATCTCATTCTAAAGCGAGCCGGCCGCATACCCGAATCAATACTCGGACGCATCACGCTGGCGGTGCTGAAGGGACTCAGCTATCTGCGCGACAAGCATGCAATCATCCATCGAGATGTTAAGCCAAGCAATATACTCGTCAACAGCAGCGGCGAGATCAAAATCTGTGATTTTGGCGTTTCGGGTCAGCTTATTGACTCGATGGCCAACTCATTTGTCGGCACGCGCAGCTACATGTCGGTCAGTTATCTTATCCCAATTTTTATTGTGGCCAAAATTACTTCAACAGTGGTCGCACCAAATTAAGAACTTAACATAACATCAATTTATATAAATGTTCATTCAAATCATTGATTCTGAAACACAACTCCACAACAAAAGTTATCATTTTTGATTCACAATCGACTAAGCTGTTTCAATTTATTTAAAAAAAAAAAAAGCTTATTTATTTCGAAATACTTTATATAATCAGTGTCTTTCACTATCTCCTGGCTTATGGCATCCCTCTTAAATATTTTCAATCTCTTCAAAATAACATCGATATTCTCCTATATCTGAGTGAAACTTATAGTTGTTAAATGTGGACACAAAATAACAGATCGCATCCCATGATTTCGCTTTATTATTGTTTACTTAACTCATTATGCTTCCACTTATTAACAAGTTCAAGGAACTCGCGATACTACAGCTGCTGAATGATGAAATGTTTTAATTATGAATATTTTGTACAAATATTATTGCAGCCGGAACGATTGCAGGGCACACACTATTCGGTACAGTCAGATATTTGGTCTCTCGGCCTTTCACTAGTTGAGATGGCAATCGGAATGTATCCAATCCCCCCGCCGGAAGCCTCTGCGCTGGAGACCATTTTTGCTGAGAATGCCAATGAAGATGGCAGCCAAGCGACGCTGGAGCCCAAAGTAATGGCAATATTCGAGCTGCTCGACTATATTGTTAACGAGCCGCCCCCTAAGTTGGAACACAAGATATTCTCCAACGAGTTCAAGGACTTTGTCGACATATGCCTCAAAAAGCAGCCGGACGAGCGTGCCGATCTGAAAACGTTGTTGGTTCGTAAAGATTATGCTTGTTTTTTTTTGTTACTCGCTCGCTATATAAATATATATTTTCCTTTGGCAGAGCCATGCATGGATACGCAAGGCGGAGGTGGAAGATGTCGACATATCGGGATGGGTTTGCAAGACAATGGATTTACCGCCATCGACGCCAAAACGCAATACCTCGCCCAACTAATTGGAATTCCTTTATTTCACGGGCACGCACTCAATACCAATGCATAATGAGTACTCACGTTCATCATTTATACGTTGTTGAATATGTGCGTGCTATATTATACTTGTTGTAACAACTTGCTCCTTCCCGTCCTCCTCCCCGTACTCTTCCCCAGCCTGCTTACCATGCTCTTTGTTATTCTTCTTACTTGTTATTCTATATCTATATCAGGCTTTTAAACTCAATCAATCAAGCAACAAACGCACAAAGAGAACACATTAAATACAACTAATATTTAAAAGAGTCGAAATCAAGTTGACAATTAACAAATCAAAGTTTTTCGAAGTGGTTTGGATTGTAATAATATTAGCAGGCCTGGAGATTTGAGTATTTTATTGTAGTATCTGGGGAAAACTTTAGCCTATCAAATCATTCGTTGTCTGACGATAGAACGTTACCAACAAAATTATCTAGCTTTTGTCCGAAAAAAGTATTATTTTTTTTAAAAATGTCGAACATCCTGAAGATATTTCGATTGGGTCATAGCGTGTTGGCCAATAGCCGTTTAGCCCAGACGCAACGCTCAATCTCGATTGCTTCGCATCTAATGCAAAAGATAGAAGGTGAAGCTCTGCAGAAGAATCTGCCACAAGAAGAGGAGCTAACTCAGATTGAATTAACATCATCACAACGTAATTTGGTCGAGTTTGTTACAGGCGAAATCGTGGAAGAGCGTCGCGTTCAATTGTGCCTGAACTCACCATGCATGATTGACGATTTTATCGGAAATTTCTCTGGTTCCAAGGTGGAGTTTATGAAGCATTCACCCGGCGAACGCATTAACATATTTTTCAATGTCAGCAAGAGTGTGCCACGCCGCAATGATGAGAATAGCGAGCAAGCTCCAGTGCGCAGCCTTCCCAAGTTTGAGGTGGTAATGAAAAGAAATGATTTGCTACTTTCCATATATTGTGAATTTAAGCCATCCGCTTTTGAAAATTTGGATATGGAATTGGAACTGGATGCATTGGATGAGCAACCACAAGAGAATTGTGTATATGAGATAAAGGACCTATCAGTGTATAATAATGTCTGGAACGATGGATGCTTTACCATTGACGCATCACTTATCGATGACAATCTGAAAATTTTATTACTTGAGATGCTTGAAGAGAAGGGCATCACCCATGAGTTTGCCAGAAAGCTATCCGATATATCAACAGCACGCGAACATGACTTATACATTGAGTTCTTGGAAAATCTGTCCAAGTTCACTGTGGGCATACCCAAGCCAATAAAGAAGGAAGAAAACAAAGCACAATAAGAAATACACTAAATACATGATTATATGCGTTTTAAATAAATGTAAATTTAATTCGAGCAAATGTAATTTCAAAGGTTTCTTAACTGCGCGCCTTGGTAAACGCTTTCGACTATGTGGCAATGCCGCGTGCAAAACCCTCACTTAAATGCAACTGTCGAGCTCTGGTTGGCAACGCCGTAACCTGTGACGACAGCAAGCAAAATGAAAACATCAACACTGTTATTGTTGGTATTTGTTGGGTTTTGGTTGGTATACTGCTGAGTGCCAAAAAAGAAAACAAATTGTATCCGTAAATAGGCTGTAGTTATTTTTATGCAAGTGTGTGTGTGTCTCTGCGTTGATTATTATGCATAGTCATGAATACAGTTTCCGTACGCAATTGACAGTGATTATGAACGTATTTCCTGTGTAATTGCAATTGTAGTGAATGCATAAACAAAGCATTTGCAGCGCAGCCGATGCAGTAAAAGTTCTTTGTCTACGCAACGTCAACGCCAGCGACAAGCTGCCGTGTCGTGTTAGTGCTTTGTATGGTATGGCAATGTGCGTTTCTGTAAAATTTGCAGTTGTTCGTAAACAGCGAGCGGGCGACGAAACACGACGTTAACAACGACGTCGACATTGCACTGTTTTAGTAGAGTTGCTATTTTTCCATGTGTGTATGAGAGAGAATGTGCAAGAGTGTGAGCTCGTGCGTGTGTTTCTGTGTGTGTGTGCAAGTATAACTAAACAACGCAACAGCTTACCACGCGTAACAACAAGAAGCCAACAGTCAGTCAAACTACGCGCTGCAACGCAGACGGGTGCGTCGTCGCCTGTAAGCAAGAAAGTTGGTGATGCTGCATGCGCTCTGCTGCACAAACACAGTAAGGTGCAACAACAAGAATGAGATGCACTAAGAACAAAAAGCAGACAAATTACAAAAGAAGAAACAAAGGGAGCTAATTAATAACTGTCATAAACGTAACGTTTTTAATTTGGAAATACAAATACAACAACGAAAATAACTACAAAATGTCATCTGTGAATGTGAACCAAAAAGAGAGTCCCAGTCGAGACTCGACAGCGTCCACATCGGGCCACATATCGATGCTGGCGGAGAATACGTTAGAGTCTCTGTCGAGGGATTACAGTCTGGGCAGCCTCAATTCCGCTGGCAGCCAGGATGAGTTTTTTCGCTGTCGTGATCATGCGGACAGCGTATTGAAGCGAATGCAACTTTATGTGGACAGCCAGCAGCTGTGTGATGTGGTTCTTATCGCTGGCATTGATGGCAAACGGTAAGTGGACAACAGAACACAGTGGACAGCAAAACATATACATACACAACTCACGTGTGAATGGATACACAGAAATTAAAGTAGTTGCAATGCGCAAAAGCCATTTTCTTCACACAACCCACCACACACTCGCCTCCCATTTGCCCCCCTAGCCGCTGACAACGTATTTGGCTCATTAGCAGAGCATCATCCGGCATATGAGCACCGCCTTCTCCGTCTGACCTTCACTTTAGCGCACTTCAGTCGGTTCTTTGTCTCTGTGTCGCATTCGTACAGCAGTTCTACAATAACAGCAGCACCCGTAGCTACTGCGGTCGAAGCAAAAACGCAATTCGAACAGTAAACAGTAAAATTGCGTTTGCTGCATGTTCTCTCTCTCTCTCTCTCTCTCTCCATTTGCTCGGCTGCGAGAGAGATAGCGAATTGAAGCGACGAGCGAGAAAATAATTTGTGCTTTGCACAGTGGTTCATAGTTAAACGAAGCGGGTTTTATAAAATGTTTATCCCACCTAGACATTTTTTAATATATTTTCTTTTACATATTATAACATATATTGATGTGGCAGAAGAAACCAATTAATTCACAACAGACACGTAGATACTCTGATCATATTTTGTAAAGAACTGATCAGATAATCAAAAGAGTTGATTTAAGAGAAGTCGCTCCTGTTTTCATAATCTGCCACCCATTTTTTGAGTTCCGCTTGTAATGCATTTCTGCAACATTTTGCGAGCTAAGCATTTTTCAACCCATGCAAAATGTAAAATTATAGAATCTAACAAATACTATATTTTTATTTGCATAAAATTTAGTTTAGCAAGTAGAAAATTATATGTATATAGTATATAGTAACTATTTCATGAGTCTCAAGAAACGAAAGCAAATGTATTTTGTTTCCAAAATATACAATATATCCCTCCCCGCCCCACATTTTTTAGCTAGAAGAAGACAAATAAAATCTGAATAAACATATCCTTTCCATTTGCTACAGGGTGCCTGCTCATCGCTTGGTGCTATCAGCTTCGAGCGCATATTTTTCGGCAATGTTTACCGGATCGCTGCGCGAGACCAGAGAAAATGACGTGACCCTTGGAGAGGTGAATGGCGATGCCCTGCAGCTGCTTGTTCAGTACTGTTACACTGGATTCATTGAGCTGCGTGAGGACACTGTCGAAACACTGTTGGCCACTGCCTGCCTGCTGCAGCTGACCTCTGTGGTGACGGCATGCTGCAATTTTCTCGCCCGCCAACTGCACCCATCCAATTGTTTGGGATTCGCTTTCTTTGCGGAGCAGCAGAGCTGCACAACACTGCTGCGACTGGCGCAGGCATACACCTGCCAGTACTTTATGCTGGTGTGCCAACATCAGGAGTTTTTTCAACTAAACGCCGATCAGCTGGGCAAGCTACTGTGCAGCGATGATCTCAATGTGCCATCCGAGCAGGATGTCTTTGAGAGCCTGATGTCGTGGGTGCGCCACGATGCATCCACCCGTGAGCAGCACATTGCCGAGCTTCTCGCCCTGGTGCGCCTGCCCCTCTTGCAGCCATCATTTATTATAGATCACGTGGAAACCGTGTGCAGCGCCAACGAGTGTCAGCAACTGGTAATGGAAGCCTTCAAATGGCATTTAATGCCAGAGCGCCGTTCGCGTATTGCCACCGAACGAACCACGCCGCGCAAATCCACCGTTGGCCGATTGCTGGCTGTGGGTGGCATGGATGCCCACAAGGGCGCCATCAGCATTGAGAGCTACTGTCCGCGGCTAGACAAGTGGACACCTTGGAAACACATGACTGGACGCCGTTTGCAGTTTGGCGCTGCTGTCATGGAGGACAAACTGATTTTGGTAGGCGGACGCGATGGACTAAAAACGTTGCACACTGTGGAGAGCCTTGACCTAAACACAATGGCCTGGGTGCCACTCAATCCAATGGCAACGCCCCGGCATGGCCTGGGCGTTGCGGTGCTGGAGGGGCCCCTATATGCGGTTGGCGGACACGATGGCTGGAGCTACCTGAACTCGGTTGAACGGTAAATATAAGATGTCTATCACCAGTCACTAGTCACCCAATAATCAAATTTGTAATGTTGTCAGTCACTAGTCACCCATTAATCAAATTTACGTTGCTGAATTCCTTGCAGCTGGGATCCCGTTGCGCGCACCTGGGGCTATGTTGCGCCGATGTGCTCGGTGCGTTCGACCGCTGGTGTTGCGGTGCTTGGCGGTCGTCTCTATGCAGTTGGCGGGCGCGACGGTTCGGTCTGTCATCGGTCGATCGAATGCTACGATCCGCACACAAACAAATGGAGTCTTCTGGCGCCAATGAATAAACGTCGCGGCGGCGTTGGTGTAAGATCTGGCAAAAAAAAAACCGACTTCAATCGAACTGGCAATCTAAAACACATTAAACGCTGTTTGCTTGCAGGTGACTGTTGCAAATGGATTCCTCTATGCCTTGGGTGGCCACGACTGCCCGGCCAGCAATCCCATGGTGTGTCGCACCGAGACCGTGGAACGTTATGACCCAGCTTCCGATACCTGGACTATGGTAACCAGTCTATTCTCAAATTTTGCATATACCACAACTAGCATTCAATATTCGAGATTAACAATTTACTTTTGCATATTTGGCCGGAGTGTCGTCGAAAGAAATGCATTAACTAATATAATATAATTTTCACTAATATAAATTTCTATAATTACCATTTGTAACAGATTTGCGCGCTGGCCCTGGGGCGCGATGCGATCGGTTGTGCTTTGCTTGGAGACCGTTTAATTGTCGTTGGCGGCTACGATGGCAATCATGCGCTTAAAACTGTCGAGGAATACGATCCGGTGCGCAATGTCTGGAATGAACTGATGCCAATGTCCTTTCCACGTGCAGGCGCCTGTGTCGTTGTCATACCAAACGTTATACCACCAGCAGCTCCACTGCCGTCTGCCAGTGCCACAGTTTAGTTAAACTTCAATTATTGCTGTTGTTGTTTTTGCTATTGTTGTTGTAGTTTTATGTGTATGAGATGTTGCCTACTGTTTAAATGTACAACGACAACCACTGCTGCTGCTGCTGCTGCTACTATTCCTATTACCTATTACCTTTTACTATTCTACTTGTACACCTACATTTACCAAATAAGAGCGCCATGCGCGTTTTGTGTTCTGGTGTGCGATGCGCTGTTCGGGCTTGGCCCTGTTCAGTCCGTTATTTGTTGGTACTTGGTACACACACACACCCACACACACACCCACACACACACCCACACACACACACACACATGCACCCACACACACACACACACATGCACGCACAAACATACAGAATCGACTCATACTCGCTACATTTTAACCGCTGTTGCTCTGCTCTAAAATGTAATCTCATTCGATGTGAATCAAAAAAACAAACAAATAATCAATGTTTGAGCTACTGCCGAGTGTGCCCAGTTGTAACTGATGTCAAATGCATGCCGCGAGTCTTCCAAATGCATTCCCAACTATATATATGAATATATATAGAATATTTTGATATTATAATGTATAATCTTATTTGTTGTATGTAGTAAGTGTGTCTTATTGGTGTCCCTCATCACATGTCGTTTACACATTTCATCTAATGTATGTCATCATCATTCATCATTCTCATGTCTCCCCGTCGTACGTTTCATACACATACATAAATGCATGTTCTGCCGGGTGACTGTCGGAAGTTCATTCATCCACCCACAATTCATAATTAAGTGCTGCGTTTGTATAACAAATTCTAACTCAGTTAATTAAATTCTGCTCATATGCATGCGTGTGAAGTGTACGACAAATACTTTGGTTACTACATATAGACTACTACATATAGTTTATAGATAGACAAAATTTACAACAAAAAATATCACTCACCAATGAGCAATTTTGATAACGAGTATTAGTAATTAACGGCATTGGCTGTTTATTTTGCACGCTCATTTTGTGAACATATTTTTATTATTATAACATAAGTTTATGTTTATTATTACACGCATTTATTTCTAATTGTTTATTATTATTTTCTTTTTTTCCCCTTTTCTCAACGTTTTTTTTCTTACTGCATTTACGCGAATTTTTGTAGAAAAAGAAGAAGTGGAAGCCAGTAAGATTGGATCCAATCTGCTATAGGCGTCGTAGATCTGTCGAGTTTGTCGACTACTATAATATGTAATTACAAGAACTATAATTAGTTAAGCAAAAAACTAAATACGAAATACTAACAAGCCGAAAGCCAACACAAATGGAAACTTTTAAATATTACGTATTATTTTCTACAATCATATATATTTATATTTTTACACAACCAAAACAAAACATACTCATATATGTATACACTGAATATGTATTTTTTTGTAATAAAATATATCCTTTATTTATACGTTGCTAGATGCGACGGCAAAATGTAAATGAAATTGTAACGAAGGTTTTTGTATCCACCGCTATTATCGATAAATTATTGGTATTTTTCTTCTCGGTGTACTTTTGTCAAATATCAGCATGTATCACACAGTCAGTGGTTTTTATTGTTTACCGACTCTTTAAATAGCTGTGTGCGCAGAGTTTTTATGTTTCTTTAAGCTGTTGGTATATTAAGACTTCATCTACTCATTGGTATTTGCCGTCACACAGTTGTGCAGAGAAGGCTTTTGGTATTTTTGACATTTTGGTTTTTTTTCTAATGTTTTTTGGGATATTTTTGCGGTTTTACAATATTGACATTGCCTTGCAAATACAAATCAAATTAAATTCAAATCCAATTAGCAAACATTCGGACTGGTAAGATTCCCATATTTTGCATCATGGATGCGGAGCAGCTGAAACGACTTGAACGGAAGGACTCCGCTGACATTAATAGCATACTCGGCCAGTTTAATGTTAAGGTAATGACTGTGTACACAACAAACCACAGAACCCCCCCATTCTCTTCTTCCACTAATATGTTGATGTTGATAATTTTTTGTATGTCGACGCCCGCAGAACGCGGACCTTCTGGTATTTGACAGCTTTCACACGGAGAACCAATGGCATGAACTATGGCTGGCGACGTTCGGTATACTTGTTGATCCGACACTGGCGCCGACGCACACGAAATGCTTAAACACAGTCCGCATTTTAACCCGCGATGAGTTCAGCCTGCAGACACATTACATCGAACACGAACTGGATACACTTTTATCGCTAGCACGCCTAAACACCAACACCGAGGATGAAACCGAACAACAACAACAACTAAGCGATGCCCAAGCTGAAATAATTGGCGAAGCGCTCAAATGCCTGTGTAATCTAATCTATCAGAGTGGGGACTGTCGGCGTTACTGTTTGCGCCAGAAATCCTGTCTGAATGCGATTGTGAAGCGTTTGTCCAGCGCCTCATCGACTCGTTATCCGTGCACCTTGGAGTACTATGATATGAAACTACTATTTCTGCTCACCGCACTGGAGGCAACAGCGCGCACACGCCTCCAAATTGATCTCAATGGACTGACTTATATGACCAAATGGCTGGGAGATAAGTTGACCGAGTCTGCTGTTGGCCACAGTGACGAGCAGCTAAACATCATCTGTGAGTTGCTAAAGGTAATGTTCACGGTAACCAGTGCTCCGGACAAGAGTCCCAACGAGTACGAAATTCAAAGTCTTCATTTGACCGGTGTGCTGCGTGAGCTGCTGTTGCGTTTTGGCAGTCTCTCCACCGAACGGGAGCGCGCTGTTGTTACGCATGCAATTCACCTGCTCACAAACATATCGAGTAGCTGCCTCACCGAGCTCACGCTCAAGTGCAGCAATGCCGAGGCGGAGCTGGAAACGAAGGGTGACGCTGACGCCGGACAGACTCCGGGTAAGTGCTGTGGTCTGTGCTTCGAGAAGCGCAACGTGCGCTGCCTGACAGTCCTATTGGATTATCTGCGACGCGCACTCGACCAGCAGGAGACGGAGGCCAGCTCCCATGAGCTAGTGTCACCTGTGCTGACGGTGCTGGTGAAATGTGCACGCAGCGATCGCATTCAACGACACTATTTACGAATGGAGATACTACCGCCACTGAAGGATGTCAGTCAGCGGCCGGAGATTGGAAACGAGCTACGCAACCACCTGTGCCGCTTCCTCACGCTGCCAGCGATGATCCTACGCGACCTGGCCGCCGAGCTGCTCTTTGTTCTATGCAAGGAGGATGTTGGACGGATGATCAAATATACAGGCTATGGAAATGCGGCTGGCTTGTTTGCCAAGCGTGGCGTCCTTGACTGTCGGCGTATTGAGGGCACCGACTATTCGTCGGACAGTGAGGACAGCGACACCGATGAGTACAAGCAGCAGCAGCAGTGCATCAATCCAGTGCTGGGCTGTGTTGAACAAACCAAGCCCAATCCGCTCGATGGCATGACCGAGGAGCAAAAAGAATACGAGGCGCTGCAGCTGGTCAATCTGCTCGAGAAGCTGCGCAAAGATGGCATCGTGCAGCCGGCACTAATTGACAAGGATGGCAAACCGCAGCCGCTGGAGCACATACTGCAACTGCAGGAGGAGCTGCCGCAACAGCAGCTTGAGCAGAAGCGCAAAACATAAATTCAGCAAAAGGCAAACCGCAAAAACGTTCAATATGCAACAAACAATCGAAAGGGTTCTTCCAAAGCTGTGGCTGCAGCAACAACACAAATGGATCATCAAACCTCTGTTCCACACACACAGACAAATACATACATATATATTGCGGGTGCAACATTTATTAGCATCGCTTCCAATTAAATAGACAAAGTGTAATTCCAATATACAAATATATACTCTAAATATAATATATACATACAAAGATTGTTAGAACAGGCGGAAATAGTTTGAGAACGACAAGAAAAAGAAAAAGTTGAACAACTAATATGCGTTGGCATTACTTGATTACTTCATTTAAATGTACTGTGTTGCATGCAACAAATTTAATCTGTATTACATAGATGTGTATTTATCAATAACCTTTAAGCTCAACAGCCAAGAAACTAATCAAAATAACCAACTTTAAGAAGAAGAAAAAAAACGAAATGTAAACGAATTCCAGCTATTATTATTGATGGTAAAAACGAAAAATTGCCTAATCTTCGGGATAAACTTCCATTCTGTGTGTGCATCATATAACAAAAATCGATTTATAGAGCTTAATTGTGTTCAATCTTTAATAGTCATCCGGCATAGTTGCCTACAAATTTGCGATTAAAGTTGCATATTTACTAAATAGCTCGATGTATTTACTAAATAATTGATGAATTTACCCAATAGCTCGATGTATTTATTAAATAGTTGATGAATTCACTAAATAGCTCGATGTATTTACTAAATAGCTCGATGTATTTACTAAATAGCTCGATGTATTTACTAAATAATTGATGAATTTACCCAATAGCTCGATGTATTTACTGAATAGCTCGATGTATTTATTAAATAGTTGATGAATTCACTGAATGTATTTACGAAATAGTTGATGAATTTACTAAATAGCTTGATGTATTTACTATATAACTCGATGTATTTACTTAATAATTGATGTATTTACAGTGTATACACAATATATTTAACAATGTACTTGTTGTTGGTACTAACCATTGCTTAATAAAAATTATCCGTGAATTTCTTGCTAGATAACCAAATAACTTGCATATTTTTTAATGATTTGTATTTCAATAATTTAGCACAGGTTGATATTTTTATCAATTTAAATTTAAGTTAAAAAACTTAAAACTAGATTTATCACTCTTGCGTACAATGAGGGATTATATTAATATATATCTATTTTTTCATTTTGCAATTGTTAAATTGTTTGGTTGACATATCAGAAAGTATAGCAAAATCTTTATTATTTCAACATCAAACTTTTTTTAAACAAAACTGATTTATTTAATTTAATCAACGTTTATTGTTAAATTTCAATTCAAATTTAGGTACCCCAAGAACACATCAAGTTTAATAATTAAAAGATTTAGAATTGTTTTGATTTAATTAAATATGATTTTACACACAAGAAGAGTCTCCACATAGTTATAATTTTATTAATATATTCACATACTTATATATTTTAGATATGACACAAATTTAAATAGTTTCATGCTATTCCCAGTTGTCCTTTGGATCCAAGTGCCGAAAAAATGCGTAGAGTCTCGTAATAAGGATCTTATCGCCTCCAAATCTTTGCGCCTTGCAACGTAGATCTAGTGGGATTCTCTCGCAGCCCCGCACGAGTTTTCTTCTGGACGGGCACAGAGTTGCTACTTTTCTTGAGGACTGACGGCAATTGGCGTCGCAAAGATGCTGAGGGCACAGATTTATTGGGCAGATCGGTTTGGGCATGGGCATGACACTGGCAGAACTTGTAGACGTTGTCAAGATTGGGTAGCTCATAGGCGTTGGCGTTGCTTTCGTCGCGTGCGACAAATTCGGAAATTTGCAGCTGCTTCTGTTTGTCGCCCCTCAGCATTGAGTTGCTGCCAGTTGCACCAACTGGATTCTGGTGCGCATCACGACCACCTTCCTCTGAATAAAAAAGTGGCGATGTCAAAGTCGATGTCAAAGTCGATGACGGTTTCGATGTCAATGATGTTGATGACGGTGACTGAAGCAATTTGCCGATCTGGTCGCAGAGGGTCTGGTTAAGCACATGCTGATTGTCCTTTACATAAAGAAATATCTGTCGCTTGCACTTCTCCAAAATATACTCCTGTTCGCTCAGAATCGACATCAGACATAAGTTTGATGTTGACTCAAGCAGTTCCTCATGCTGCTCCAGCTTGCGGGGCTGATCATGCCCGACATCAGCCACATCGTTGCTGTGTTTATTCTGAGGCTGCCCCGGATGATGCAGCTTGAGGTGCTCCAATGTTGCATTTATTTGCAGAGCTGTCGACTGTATTCGCTCGAGTACTTGGTTGCGCGCCATCAACGGATTCAATGGAAACTCGGCCTGAGGTTCTTCGATCTTAACTGTGGCCACTGGCTGCTCCTTGCTTTGCACCAGCTGCGTTATTTTTTTGACCTCATCGAGTGACACTTTAATTTTTTCCAGACGTCGTTGATTGGAGTCCTTACGCACGTTGCGGACAAGCACCCGCTGCTCAACTGTCTGCAGAACCGTTGCTGTTGGTGCCTCCACTGCCGATAGCTCCACCCGATGCGGCGCCATCTGTATGGGTTCTTTGACAGCAGAGCGACGCTCATTGGAATGTCGGTCAAAACGATGCAGGTTCCGCAGCTGCTTCTGCTGCTGCTGTGACTGCTTCTGCTGCTGCTGTGGCTGCTGCTGAACCTGCTGTCGGCGCTGCTGTCGCTCCTGCAGCTTCGGAATCTGCTGTTGGTGCATTCGTACCTCATATTGCTGTTCAGGCTTCTGTTGCTTTTTAATTTGAGGCACCTGCTGGTGCATAATTTGCTTTTGCTTATTCATCCTTAACATAGACATAGACTGCGTGGCCAACTCTGTTTGTACAGCTACATGGCAAATTCTGGCAGGTCTATGAAGTGAACAAATAGGAGGAGGAGGAGGAGTTGGATGAGCATTTCACGTTTAAAAGCTGTGGCAATAAGGAAGTCATTGGCAAAGGTGAGGGCGAAGACGTTGGTGGATTGTTTAAACCGAGTCCATGCCCAGAACGGGCAACACTTTCTTGGTTGTGCGTACAAATAATGAGCTTCTCTTAAAAATAAATACATATTTTCAAATTGGTTTAGTTTGCCTAATAATTCAGGGAAAACAAATTTGTTTTTAATACATTTACAAAGTTCTTGGCAAGTATTTATACACAATTTAATCGGTGTTTTTTTCTTTCGTAAATCAAAGTCTTAATTATTCGAATTTCTTTTATGACTTTAACATTGCTGCTTATGAATATAGATAATATCTCTAACAAATCCCCACTATCTCGAATTTGTGCATTTATGCGTTAATGTTTTGCTTGAGTTTTATACCTAAATATATTTTCCTTATAATTTATTAGTTTTGCGGTCAAGGTCTATACAATGTTTTATGTTTTATTCGTATTGGAAAATCGATCTATTGTAAAGTGTACCTAATCTTGGATATGTTCCTACGAAACATTGTATTTATGTAATTATTTGGTTATTTCAAGTTATTTCACTGATTTCGAATGTTTTGTTTTTATATAAACTAAGCTACATGAAAATAAGGTATTCCAATGAATACACATATATATATATATATATATATTTTTTTTTTCTTCTTATTCTTAGCCCTACAGATGAATTTATTGCAATTGTGGAATGCGACGCGAAAACGTTTGGGAATATGTTTAACGACATTGATTATCTCCAGAAATACGCTGCTGTTGTTTACCAATTTAAGATTGTTTAAGATTATAGATAAGTTTGATGTTGACGTCTCCCGGTCACTTTTGTTGAGTGCCCAGTTTGTGGTTGTTGTGGTTGATGCTGTTTTCGTCTTGACGTTTTAACCGCCAGCGTCGCTGAAGTTGTTGCTTTGGATGACGGTGAACGTCGATGCTAGGAGCGGCGACATCTGGAAAAGCGAGCGAGTAGCTAGAAAAGCTCAGCTCAGCACTCACAATACACAATACAAAATACACTCAACGTTGGCCCTGACCCTACAAATGCTCCTTGCCACACGTAAACAGTAATCATTGCCTTACTCACCTGGCTCTGGAGCCGGATCGGATGTCGTTAGACCTCGATGTTACTGGAGTCTTTGGTGGGCTGGTGCTGTCGTAAGCACTGTGTGCCAACTCTGGCCGAATCATGTCATACAGGCGGTTACGATACTCATTCACACAGTAGCGAATATTATCATCGAGTGGCGGCTTGATGTTGTTGTGCAGCTCTAAATTCGTCGAGGCGCTGCGAAAGCGAATCACATACGGATGGACGAGGGCCTCCTTGGCCGTTTGCCGGCCATCCGGATCGAGGACCAGCAGCGACTTGATCAGCGACATGGATTCGTCACAACAATACGGTATTAGCTCCTCCAGGGAGCTACGAGAATCTTGCCCAATCTGTTTGCTAATCAGAGTTGAGGCGTAGGTGACACCAATCGATGTAATATCCTCTTCCGTTATTTCAGGCAGCACATTCACAATCTTTTCAATCTGCAAAAATATGGCTTATTTGAAAATCTGCCTTACACTTCTATACTTAATTTTAATGCATCCAATAAACAAAGTCTTGTATAATCTGCTGAGTAATTTAAATCCCAATAATCGTGTTGCCTAGTGTAACATTCGCACACACTCATAGTCACAGTCACACTCACACACGCACACACACACACGTACCTGATTATTCGTACTGGTACCCGGGAAAAGCGGCTTTTGGAGTATCATCTCGCCCAGTATGCAGCCCAAACTCCACATATCCACGGCCTTGCTATATCTATATGCAGAATTGGAGAATTATAATTGTATTTATTTGCTTATAGGCAACATTAACCTGCGACTGGACACCAAAATTTCGGGCGCACGATACCAACGTGTTGCCACATAATCGCTCAGCATTCCCCCCTTATCCAGCTCATCATTTTCTTCGATGTCGGCAGTGGTGCGTGGGCTTTCAGGCAATGTTCGTGCCAGTCCAAAGTCGGCTATTTTGAGTCTATATATATATAAAAGAAAACAGCACATTAATGCGTGGTTATTGTGGGACTGCCTTTTTGGCACGGTTTAATAAGTAGTATACATTTTAATAGGGCTTTGAACTCAATTTAAAAATATGAACATTATAATTTTGAAAGTGTACAATCGGTGTTCTTATAAACAATTATCCATAATTAATTATGGATACCATCAAGATCGAGAATCAAATAGGATTCTACTCGGATCGCTAATAAATTAAACTATAGCTGGGCATAGGTAATTTAATCCGTCGAATGATCGTTAATCGATATATATATAACTATCTAGAGATACTTCCTTTTGATTTTGACACTATTTTTAACTAATTTACATTAACATAAATAGTTGAAGTTTTCGAGAAGTTTGCAATTTACCTGCACTTTGTGTCAACCAGAATGTTGCTTGGCTTCAGATCTCTGTGGACAACGTTGCCCGAGTGCATATATTTGATAGCATTGAACAGCTGATACATGACGAATCGCTTGTGTATGGCATCAAGAGCGTTCCCCTTTTTGATAACATTATGTAGGTCACTGTCCATGTGCTCAAACACCAAATAAAAGTCCAAATTGTTCGAAGACTTCTGTGTATCCAGCATACGAATTATGTTGGGATGATGGCGAAAGACGCGTAGAAAGGCAACTTCTCGAAAGGTGCGTTGTGCATCGATTTCATTGCGGAACGCATCGAAGATCTTCTTGAGCGCCACAGTTTTATTTCGCCTCTTGTCATAGGCTTTCCACACAATGCCGTAGGCACCTTTGCCCAGGAGCTTCACAATAGAAATTAATGTGAAATCGATTCGAGCATTCGATAACATAACGATGATTTTAGCGATAACATTTGCGATAAGTATGCTTACCTTGCGTACTTCAAAAAAACGCTCAACATTCTGATCTATCTCATACATGCGTCGCTCGTTGGCCTTTGATTCGACAGACGATTGCCTCTCTTTTCCTACATCCTTGTAAGTTTCCTCGTGCTTATTCATGATCAACGACTTGGAAACTAAATTGCATTTGCGGCACCGCATGTGGTAAGCCTCCTCAATCTCCTGCATCCTGCTGTTGCTGTTGCACTTTCCGATGACGCTGTATCCGCTTTTTCACCTCCAAGTCTGAAACACCAGTGAGACTTTCAATACAATCAGTTGCTTGCTTTAGTTGTGGACGGGCGCCAGTTTGGGATGGTTGTGATTGGGTGGAGTACGGGTTAGGATGAGATGTTCTTAGTGCTTAGTTGGTGGTGTGAATGCATTGAGTGTTAAGCTGTTGCTGTTGGAACTCCGTTATTTAGCATCGCGTGTCGCAGTCGGAGTCGGATTCGCATTTGCATTCGCATTCCCAGAATCGTCTCGCATATGCAAACGGCCCACAAGTATTTACAAACATATATGTATATTGTAAAGCAACAAAGCAACAAAATAAAATCATGAAGCAATTTGATTGAAACTGAATTATTGTTAGATCGATCGAAAAGCGAAAGTGGGCAACAACAGCAAACAAACAGTAAATAGCAACAACAAATGTGAGCAAAAACAAGAACAGAAGCAGAAGCCGAAGCAGGAGCAGGGCAAACAGTTTTGGCCTAGCAATGCCTACAAATGGACAAATGGAACCAGGACCCTCAAGTGCCCCGGGCAATGTCACCTATTGTTGCTGTTGCTGTTTGCTATTTTTTTTTTTTTGTTATTGCAACAGTTGCAACCCCACAAAAAACAATCAAACAACGCCTCAAATGCCACCAGGCGGCTCGTGCATGCAATCGAGAATCGAGCAAAATGAATTTGTTTAACAATAAATATGCTCATACAATATACATATAAATATATATATAAATATATATATATATATATATATATATCTATGTGTGTGTGTGAGTGTTTACACTATCCAGGATAACAAAATAAGATTTTGTTCACGGCTCTTTCAAATTAAAAGAAATTGAAAAAAAACAAACATGTGACAAATATCTTAGGAATGTTAGTTATAGATAAATTCGGTAAAAACTCCAACTTGGTAATTATATGTACCGTGTCAAATAATGAAGTTGTAGCAGAGGGTAATTTGGCTGACAGAGCTACCCGAAAATCAATTGGCAAAATTCATTTCACTTACCTGTCGACTCTGAGGGATTGGGGCCAGCTTTAGCTGCAAACTTGTTGTTGATGGCGAAGGCACCGCGTTTCTGCGCCTGGACAAGCCAATGACAATTGAAATAAGAGCACAGTTCCTAGAAGGTTAAAGTCCCTTCACAATTTACAAAAAAAAATCGAACCAAAAAAACCGCTAAAAATAATAATTCAGATTACACTCGAATGAACCCAACGGAAACTGCGAAAGATACCGATGAAATATGTATTGAAATAATGTTACTTATAAACATGCACTTACCTCTTAGAAGTCTACAATTTAGAATAACGGAACAGCAATGAATCGACACAAAATTGCAGTGTGATTGATTGGTTGTTAGATGGATCCGTATCAGTTTGAGTATTAGTTTTCAATTTGGCTAGTCGTTTGCCGCTACCAGCTATCAGTATTAGCCGAATCGTTGGATTAATGCAGACTTCAAAATTTAAATATTTTTAGCTTAAAAACTTTTGAATCGCGGTCTTCAATTTGAGAGAACAGCACCTAAAATATTCAACCGTATAATAGGCAACCATTTACCGCCACGGATGACTCCGGTTTAGCGATTTTAGAGCAAAGAAAATATAATAAAAAGTTTTGTGTAAAAATACTGTCCGATTTTCGATTTGTGTGAAATATAGATGAAAATGTCTACGACAGACCGAAACGTAAATACGACTAATACACGGCCTATTATGTTCTGACTGCTGATTTCAATCGGAAACTGAATACAAATATTCTGACTTGCATACAGACCCACACACATACACACACACACACACATACACACAACTGTATGAAATATGTATTGAAATAATGTTGCACTTACCTCTTAGAAGTCTACAATTTAGAATAACGGAACAGCAATGAATCGACACAAATTTGCAGTGTGATTGATTGGTTGTTAGATGGATCCGTATCAGTTTGAGTATTAGTTTTCAATTTGGCTAGTCGTTTGCCGCTACCAGCTATCAGTATTAGCCGAATCGTTGGATTAATGCAGACTTCAAAATTTAAATTTTTTTAGCTAAAAAAACTTTTAAATCGCGGTCTTCAATTTGAGAGAACAGCACCTAAAGAACTATATTCAACCGTATAATAGGCAACCATTTACCGCCACGGATGACTCCGGTTTAGCGATTTTAGAGCAAAGAAAATATAATAAAAAGTTTTGTGTAAAAAATACTGTCCGATTTTCGATTTGTGTGAAATATAGATGAAAATGTCTACGACAGACCGAAACGTAAATACGACTAATACACGGCCTATTATGTTCTGACTGCTGATTTCAATCGGAAACTGAATACAAATATTCTGACTTGCATACAGACCCACACACATACACACACACACCCATACACACATCTGTATGAAATATGTATTGAAATAATGTTACTTATAAACATGCACTTACCTCTTAGAAGTCTACAATTTAGAATAACGGAACAGCAATGAATCGACACAAAATTGCAGTGTGATTGATTGGTTGTTAGATGGATCCGTATCAGTTTGAGTATTAGTTTTCAATTTGGCTAGTCGTTTGCCGCTACCAGCTATCAGTATTAGCCGAATCGTTGGATTAATGCAGACTTCAAAATTTAAATTTTTTTAGCTAAAAAAACTTTTAAATCGCGGTCTTCAATTTGAGAGAACAGCACCTAAAGAACTATATTCAACCGTATAATAGGCAACCATTTACCGCCACGGATGACTCCGGTTTAGCGATTTTAGAGCAAAGAAAATATAATAAAAAGTTTTGTGTAAAAAATACTGTCCGATTTTCGATTTGTGTGAAATATAGATGAAAATGTCTACGACAGACCGAAACGTAAATACGACTAATACACGGCCTATTATGTTCTGACTGCTGATTTCAATCGGAAACTGAATACAAATATTCTGACTTGCATGCAGACCCACACACATACACATACACACACACACACACACACACACACATACACACAACTGTATGAAATATGTATTGAAATAATGTTGCTTATAAACATGCACTTACCTCTTAGAAGTCTACAATTTAGAATAACGGAACAGCAATGAATCGACACAAAATTGCAGTGTGATTGATTGGTTGTTAGATGGATCCGTATCAGTTTGAGTATTAGTTTTCAATTTGGCTAGTCGTTTGCCGCTACCAGCTATCAGTATTAGCCGAATCGTTGGATTAATGCAGACTTCAAAATTTAAATTTTTTTAGCTTAAAAAACTTTTAAATCGCGGTCTTCAATTTGAGAGAACAGCACCTAAAGAACTATATTCAACCGTATAATAGGCAACCATTTACCGCCACGGATGACTCCGGTTTAGCGATTTTAGAGCAAAGAAAATATAATAAAAAGTTTTGTGTAAAAAATACTGTCCGATTTTCGATTTGTGTGAAATATAGATGAAAATGTCTACGACAGACCGAAACGTAAATACGACTAATACACGGCCTATTATGTTCTGACTGCTGATTTCAATCGGAAACTGAATACAAATATTCTGACTTGCATACAGACCCACACACATACACACACACACCCATACACACATCTGTATGAAATATGTATTGAAATAATGTTACTTATAAACATGCACTTACCTCTTAGAAGTCTACAATTTAGAATAACGGAACAGCAATGAATCGACACAAAATTGCAGTGTGATTGATTGGTTGTTAGATGGATCCGTATCAGTTTGAGTATTAGTTTTCAATTTGGCTAGTCGTTTGCCGCTACCAGCTATCAGTATTAGCCGAATCGTTGGATTAATGCAGACTTCAAAATTTAAATTTTTTTAGCTTAAAAAACTTTTAAATCGCGGTCTTCAATTTGAGAGAACAGCACCTAAAGAACTATATTCAACCGTATAATAGGCAACCATTTACCGCCACGGATGACTCCGGTTTAGCGATTTTAGAGCAAAGAAAATATAATAAAAAGTTTTGTGTAAAAAATACTGTCCGATTTTCGATTTGTGTGAAATATAGATGAAAATGTCTACGACAGACCGAAACGTAAATACGACTAATACACGGCCTATTATGTTCTGACTGCTGATTTCAATCGGAAACTGAATACAAATATTCTGACTTGCATGCAGACCCACACACATACACATACACACACACACACACACACACACACACATACACACAACTGTATGAAATATGTATTGAAATAATGTTGCTTATAAACATGCACTTACCTCTTACAAGTCTACAATTTAGAATAACGGAACAGCAATGAATCGACACAAAATTGCAGTGTGATTGATTGGTTGTTAGATGGATCCGTATCAGTTTGAGTATTAGTTTTCAATTTGGCTAGTCGTTTGCCGCTACCAGCTATCAGTATTAGCCGAATCGTTGGATTAATGCAGACTTCAAAATTTAAATTTTTTTAGCTTAAAAAACTTTTAAATCGCGGTCTTCAATTTGAGAGAACAGCACCTAAAGAACTATATTCAACCGTATAATAGGCAACCATTTACCGCCACGGATGACTCCGGTTTCGCGATTTTAGAGCAAAGAAAATATCATGAACATAAACACACACACACACACACACTCACACACACACACACACTCACACATACACACACACACACACACATACACACAAATGAATTGTGTTCAATCTTTAATAGTGATCCGGCATAGTTGCCTACAATTTTGCGATTAGCTTGATGTATTCACTAAACAGCTCGATGTATTTACTAAATAATTGATGAATTTACCCAATAGCTCGATGTATTTACTAATTACCTCGATGTATTTACTAAATAGTTGATGAATTTACTAAACAGCTCGATGTATTTACTAAATAGCTCAATGTATTTACTAAAAAGTTGATGAATTTACTAAATAGCTCGATGTATTTACTAAATAATTGATGAACTTACCCAACAGCTCGATGTATTTACTAAATAGATCGATGTATTTACTAAATAGTTGATGAATTCACTAAATAGCTTGATGTATTCACTAAATAGCTCGATGTATTTACTAAATAATTGATGAATTTACCCAATAGCTCGATGTATTTACTAAAAAGTTGATGAATTCACTAAATAGCTCGATGTATTTAGTAAATAGCTCGATGTATTTACTAAATAGTTGATGAATTTATTAAATAGCTCGATGTATTTACTAAATAATTGATGAATTTAGCCATTAGCTCGATGTATTTACTAAATAGCTCGATGTATTTATTAAATTGTTGATGAATTCACTAAATAGCTCGATGTATTTACTAAATAGCTCAATGTATTTACTAAAAAGTTGATGAATTTACTAAATAGCTCGATGTATTTACTAAATAATTGATGAACTCACCCAATAACTCGATGTATTTACTAAATTGCTCGATGTATTTACTAAATAGTTGATGAATTCACTAAATAGCTTGATGTATTCACTAAATAGCTCGATTTTTTTCCTAAATAATTGATGAATTTACCCAATAGCTCGATGTATTTACTAAATAGCTCGATGTATTTACTAAAAAGTTGATGAATTCACTAAATAGCTCGATGTATTTACTAAATAGCTCGATGTATTTACTAAATAGTTGATGTATTTACTAAATAGCTCGATGTATTTACTAAATAATTGATGAATTTACCCAATAGCTCGATGTATTTACTAGATAGCTCGATGTATTTACTAAATTGTTGATGAATTCACTAAATAGCTCGATGTATTTACTAAATAGCTCAATGTATTTACTAAAAAGTTGATGAATTTACTAAATAATTGATGAACTTACCCAATAGCTCGATGTATTTACTAAATAGCTCGATGTATTTACTAAATAGTTGATGAATTCACTAAATAGCTTGATGTATTCACTAAATAGCTCGATGTATTTACTAAATAGTTGATGAATTCACTAAATAGCTTGATGTATTTTCTAAATAATTGATGAATTTACCCAATAGCTCGATGTATTTACTAAATAGCTCGATGTATTTACTAAATAGCTCAATGTATTAACTAAAAAGTTGATGAATTTACTAAATAGCTCGATGTATTTACTAAATAGTTGATGAATTCACTAAATAGCTTGATGTATTCACTAAACAGCTCGATGTATTTACTAAATAATTGATGAATTTACCCAATAGCTCGATGTATTTACTAATTACCTCGATGTATTTACTAAATAGTTGATGAATTTACTAAACAGCTCGATGTATTTACTAAATAGCTCAATGTATTTACTAAAAAGTTGATGAATTTACTAAATAGCTCGATGTATTTACTAAATAATTGATGAACTTACCCAACAGCTCGATGTATTTACTAAATAGATCGATGTATTTACTAAATAGTTGATGAATTCACTAAATAGCTTGATGTATTCACTAAATAGCTCGATGTATTTACTAAATAATTGATGAATTTACCCAATAGCTCGATGTATTTACTAAAAAGTTGATGAATTCACTAAATAGCTCGATGTATTTAGTAAATAGCTCGATGTATTTACTAAATAGTTGATGAATTTATTAAATAGCTCGATGTATTTACTAAATAATTGATGAATTTACCCAATAGCTCGATGTATTTACTAATTACCTCGATGTATTTACTAAATAGTTGATGAATTTACTAAACAGCTCGATGTATTTACTAAATAGCTCAATGTATTTACTAAAAAGTTGATGAATTTACTAAATAGCTCGATGTATTTACTAAATAATTGATGAACTTACCCAACAGCTCGATGTATTTACTAAATAGATCGATGTATTTACTAAATAGTTGATGAATTCACTAAATAGCTTGATGTATTCACTAAATAGCTCGATGTATTTACTAAATAGTTGATGAATTCACTAAATAGCTTGATGTATTTTCTAAATAATTGATGAATTTACCCAATAGCTCGATTTATTTACTGAATAGCTCGATGTATTTACTAAATAGTTGATGAATTTACTAAATAGCTTGATGTATTTACTATATAACTCGATGTATTTACTTAATAATTGATGTATTTACAGTGTATACACAATATATTTAACAATGTACTTGTTGTTGGTACTAACCATTGCTTAATAAAAATTATCCGTGAATTTCTTGCTAGATAACCAAATAACTTGCATATTTTTTAATGATTTGTATTTCAATAATTTAGCACAGGTTGAAATTTTTATCAATTTAAATTTAAGTTAATAAACTTAAAACTAGATTTAGCACTATTGCGTACAATGAGGGATTATATTAATATATATATATTTTTTCATTTTGCAATTGTTAAATTGTTTGGTTGACATTTCAGAAAGTATAGCAAAATCTTTATTATTTCAACATCAAACTTTTTTTAAACAAAACTGATTTCTTTAATTTAATCAACGTTTATTGTTAAAATTTCAATTCACATTTAGGTACCCCAAGAACACATCAAGTTTAATAATTAAAAGATTTAGAATTGTTTTGATTTAATTAAATATGATTTTACACACAAGAAGAGTCTCCACATAGTTATAATTTTATTAATATATTCACATACTTATATATTTTAGATATGACACAAATTTAAATAGTTTCATGCTATTCCCAGTTGTCCTTTGGATCCAAGTGCCGAAAAAATGCGTAGTCTCGTAATAAGGATCTTATCGCCTCCAAATCTTTGCGCCTTGCAACGTAGATCTAGTGGGATTCTCTCGCAGCCCCGCACGAGTTTTTTTCTGGACGGGCACAGAGTTGCTACTTTTCTTGAGGACTGACGGCAATTGGCGTCGCAAAGATGCTGAGGGCACAGATTTATTGGGCAGATCGTTTTGGGCATGGGCATGACACTGGCAGAACTTGTAGACGTTGTCAAGATTGGGTAGCTCATAGGCGTTGGCGTTGCTTTCGTCGCGTGCGACAAATTCGGAAATTTGCAGCTGCTTCTGTTTGTCGCCCCTCAGCATTGAGTTGCTGCCAGTTGCACCAACTGGATTCTGGTGCGCATCACGACCACCTTCCTCTGAATAAAAAAGTGGCGATGTCAAAGTCGATGACGATTTCGATGTCAATGATGTTGATGACGGTGACGGAAGCAATTTGTCGATCTGCTCGCAGAGGGTCTCGTTAAGCACATGCTGATTGTCCTTTACATAAAGAAATATCTGTCGCTTGCACTTCTCCAAAATATACTCCTGTTCGCTCAGAATCGACATCAGACATAGGTTTGATGTTGACTCAAGCAGTTCCTCATGCTGCTCCAGGTTGCGGGGCTGATCATGCTCCAATGTTGCATTTATTTGCAGAGCTGTCGACTGTATTCGCTCGAGTACTTGGTTGCGCGCCATCAACGGATTCAATGGAAACTCGGCCTGAGGTTCTTCGATCTTAACTGTGGTCACTGGCTGCTCCTTGCTTTGCACCAGCTGCGTTATTTTTTTGACCTCATCGAGTGACACTTTAATTTTTTCCAGACGTCGCAGATTGGAGTCCTTACGCACGTTGCGGACACGCACCCGCTGCTCAACTGTCTGCAGAACCGTTGCTGTTGGTGCCTCCACTGCCGATAGCTCCACCCGATGCGGCGCCATCTGTATGGGTTCTTTGAGAGCAGTGCGACGCTCATTGGAATGGCGGTCAAAACGATGCAGGTGCCGCATCTGCTGCTGCTGTGGCTGCTGCTGAACCTGCTGCTGCTGTGGCTGCTGCTGAACCTGCTGTCGGCGCTGCTGTCGCTCCTGCAGCTTCGGAATCTGCTGTTGGTGCATTCGTACCTCATATTGCTGTTCAGGTTTCTGTTGCTTTTTAATTTGAGGCACCTGCTGGTGCATAATTTGCTTTTGCTTATTCATCCTTAACATAGACATAGACTGCGTGGCCAACTCTGTTTGTACAGCTACATGGCAAATTCTGGCAGGTCTATGAAGTGAACAAATAGGAGGAGGAGGAGGAGTTGGATGAGCATTTCACGTTTAAAAGCTGTGGCAATAAGGAAGTCATTGGCAAAGGTGAGGGCGAAGACGTTGGTGGATTGTTTAAACCGAGTCCATGCCCAGAACGGGCAACACTTTCTTGGTTGTGCGTACAAATAATGAGCTTCTCTTAAAAATAAATACATATTTTCAAATTGGTTTAGTTTGCCTAATAATTCAGGGAAAACAAATTTGTTTTTAATACATTTACAAAGTTCTTGGCAAGTATTTATACACAATTTAATCGGTGTTTTTTTCTTTCGTAAATCAAAGTCTTAATTATTCGAATTTCTTTTATGACTTTAACATTGCTGCTTATGAATATAGATAATATCTCTAACAAATCCCCACGATCTCGAATTTGTGCATTTATGCGTTAATGTTTTGCTTGAGTTTTATACCTAAATATATTTTCCTTATAATTTATTAGTTTTGCGGTCAAGGTCTATACAATGTTTTATGTTTTATTCGTATTGGAAAATCGATCTATTGTAAAGTGTACCTAATCTTGGATATGTTCCTACGAAACATTGTATTTATGTAATTATTTGGTTATTTCAAGTTATTTCACTGATTTCGAATGTTTTGTTTTTATATAAACTAAGCTACATGAAAATAAGGTATTCCAATGAATACACATATATATATATATATATATATTTTTTTTTTCTTCTTATTCTTAGCCCTACAGATGAATTTATTGCAATTGTGGAATGCGACGCGAAAACGTTTGGGAATATGTTTAACGACATTGATTATCTCCAGAAATACGCTGCTGTTGTTTACCAATTTAAGATTGTTTAAGATTATAGATAAGTTTGATGTTGACGTCTCCCGGTCACTTTTGTTGAGTGCCCAGTTTGTGGTTGTTGTGGTTGATGCTGTTTTCGTCTTGACGTTTTAACCGCCAGCGTCGCTGAAGTTGTTGCTTTGGATGACGGTGAACGTCGATGCTAGGAGCGGCGACATCTGGAAAAGCGAGCGAGTAGCTAGAAAAGCTCAGCTCAGCACTCACAATACACAATACAAAATACACTCAACGTTGGCCCTGACCCTACAAATGCTCCTTGCCACACGTAAACAGTAATCATTGCCTTACTCACCTGGCTCTGGAGCCGGATCGGATGTCGTTAGACCTCGATGTTACTGGAGTCTTTGGTGGGCTGGTGCTGTCGTAAGCACTGTGTGCCAACTCTGGCCGAATCATGTCATACAGGCGGTTACGATACTCATTCACACAGTAGCGAATATTATCATCGAGTGGCGGCTTGATGTTGTTGTGCAGCTCTAAATTCGTCGAGGCGCTGCGAAAGCGAATCACATACGGATGGACGAGGGCCTCCTTGGCCGTTTGCCGGCCATCCGGATCGAGGACCAGCAGCGACTTGATCAGCGACATGGATTCGTCACAACAATACGGTATTAGCTCCTCCAGGGAGCTACGAGAATCTTGCCCAATCTGTTTGCTAATCAGAGTTGAGGCGTAGGTGACACCAATCGATGTAATATCCTCTTCCGTTATTTCAGGCAGCACATTCACAATCTTTTCAATCTGCAAAAATATGGCTTATTTGAAAATCTGCCTTACACTTCTATACTTAATTTTAATGCATCCAATAAACAAAGTCTTGTATAATCTGCTGAGTAATTTAAATCCCAATAATCGTGTTGCCTAGTGTAACATTCGCACACACTCATAGTCACAGTCACACTCACACACGCACACACACACACGTACCTGATTATTCGTACTGGTACCCGGGAAAAGCGGCTTTTGGAGTATCATCTCGCCCAGTATGCAGCCCAAACTCCACATATCCACGGCCTTGCTATATCTATATGCAGAATTGGAGAATTATAATTGTATTTATTTGCTTATAGGCAACATTAACCTGCGACTGGACACCAAAATTTCGGGCGCACGATACCAACGTGTTGCCACATAATCGCTCAGCATTCCCCCCTTATCCAGCTCATCATTTTCTTCGATGTCGGCAGTGGTGCGTGGGCTTTCAGGCAATGTTCGTGCCAGTCCAAAGTCGGCTATTTTGAGTCTATATATATATAAAAGAAAACAGCACATTAATGCGTGGTTATTGTGGGACTGCCTTTTTGGCACGGTTTAATAAGTAGTATACATTTTAATAGGGCTTTGAACTCAATTTAAAAATATGAACATTATAATTTTGAAAGTGTACAATCGGTGTTCTTATAAACAATTATCCATAATTAATTATGGATACCATCAAGATCGAGAATCAAATAGGATTCTACTCGGATCGCTAATAAATTAAACTATAGCTGGGCATAGGTAATTTAATCCGTCGAATGATCGTTAATCGATATATATATAACTATCTAGAGATACTTCCTTTTGATTTTGACACTATTTTTAACTAATTTACATTAACATAAATAGTTGAAGTTTTCGAGAAGTTTGCAATTTACCTGCACTTTGTGTCAACCAGAATGTTGCTTGGCTTCAGATCTCTGTGGACAACGTTGCCCGAGTGCATATATTTGATAGCATTGAACAGCTGATACATGACGAATCGCTTGTGTATGGCATCAAGAGCGTTCCCCTTTTTGATAACATTATGTAGGTCACTGTCCATGTGCTCAAACACCAAATAAAAGTCCAAATTGTTCGAAGACTTCTGTGTATCCAGCATACGAATTATGTTGGGATGATGGCGAAAGACGCGTAGAAAGGCAACTTCTCGAAAGGTGCGTTGTGCATCGATTTCATTGCGGAACGCATCGAAGATCTTCTTGAGCGCCACAGTTTTATTTCGCCTCTTGTCATAGGCTTTCCACACAATGCCGTAGGCACCTTTGCCCAGGAGCTTCACAATAGAAATTAATGTGAAATCGATTCGAGCATTCGATAACATAACGATGATTTTAGCGATAACATTTGCGATAAGTATGCTTACCTTGCGTACTTCAAAAAAACGCTCAACATTCTGATCTATCTCATACATGCGTCGCTCTTTGGCCTTTAATTCGACAGACGATTGCTTCTCTTTTCCTACATCCTTGTTAGTTTCCTCGTGCTTATTCATGATCAACGACGTGGAAACTAAATTGTATTTGCGGCACCGCATGTGGTAAGCCTCCTCAATCTCCTGCATCCTGCTGTTGCTGTTGCACTTTCCGATGACGCTGTATCCGCTTTTTCACCTCCAAGTCTGAAACACCAGTGAGACTTTCAATACAATCAGTTGCTTGCTTTAGTTGTGGACGGGCGCCAGTTTGGGATGGTTGTGATTGGGTGGAGTACGGGTTAGGATGAGATGTTCTTAGTGCTTAGTTGGTGGTGTGAATGCATTGAGTGTTAAGCTGTTGCTGTTGGAACTCCGTTATTTAGCATCGCGTGTCGCAGTCGGAGTCGGATTCGCATTTGCATTCGCATTCCCAGAATCGTCTCGCATATGCAAACGGCCCACAAGTATTTACAAACATATATGTATATTGTAAAGCAACAAAGCAACAAAATAAAATCATGAAGCAATTTGATTGAAACTGAATTATTGTTAGATCGATCGAAAAGCGAAAGTGGGCAACAACAGCAAACAAACAGTAAATAGCAACAACAAATGTGAGCAAAAACAAGAACAGAAGCAGAAGCCGAAGCAGGAGCAGGGCAAACAGTTTTGGCCTAGCAATGCCTACAAATGGACAAATGGAACCAGGACCCTCAAGTGCCCCGGGCAATGTCACCTATTGTTGCTGTTGCTGTTTGCTATTTTTTTTTTTTTTGTTATTGCAACAGTTGCAACCCCACAAAAAACAACCAAACAACGCCTCAAATGCCACCAGGCGGCTCGTGCATGCAATCGAGAATCGAGCAAAATGAATTTGTTTAACAATAAATATATAAACATATATATATATATATATATATATCTATGTGTGTGTGTGAGTGTTTACACTATCCAGGATAACAAAATAAGATTTTGTTCACGGCTCTTTCAAATTAAAAGAAATTGAAAAAAAAAACAAACATGTGACAAATATCTTAGGAATGTTAGTTATAGATAAATTCGGTAAAAACTCCATAATTATATGTACCGTGCCAAATAATGAAGTTGTAGCAGAGGGTAATTTGGCTGACAGAGCTACCCGAAAATCAATTGGCAAAATTCATTTCACTTACCTGTCGACTCTGAGGGATTGGGGCCAGCTTTAGCTGCAAACTTGTTGTTGATGGCGAAGGCACCGCGTTTCTGCGCCTGGACAAGCCAATGACAATTGAAATAAGAGCACAGTTCCTAGAAGGTTAAAGTCCCTTCACAATTTACAAAAAAAAATCGAACAAAAAAACAGCTAAAAATAATAATTCAGATTACACTCGAATGAACCCAACGGAAACTGCGAAAGATACCAATGAAATATGTATTGAAATAATGTTACTTATAAACATGCACTTACCTCTTAGAAGTCTACAATTTAGAATAACGGAACAGCAATGAATCGACACAAAATTGCAGTGTGATTTATTGGTTGTTAGATGGATCCGTATCAGTTTGAGTATTAGTTTTCAATTTGGCTAGTCGTTTGCCGCTACCAGCTATCAGTATTAGCCGAATCGTTGGATTAATGCAGACTTCAAAATAAAATTTTTTTTTATTTTAACAAAACTTTTCAATTATGGTCTTCAATTGGAGAGTACAGCACTTAAAGAACTATATTCAACCGTATTATAGGCAACCATTTACCGCCACGGATGACTCCGGTTTAGCGATTTTAGAGCAAAGAAAATTGAATAAAAAGTTTTGTGTAAAAAATTCTGTCCGATTTTCGATTTGTGTGAAATATAGATGAAAATGTCTACGACAGACCGAAACGTAAATACGACTAATACACGGCCTATTATGTTCTGACTGCTGATTTCAATCGGAAACTGAATACAAATATTCTGACTTGCATACAGACCCACATAAACATACGAACACACACACAGTCAACTGTATGTGTGCACCGTGTGTAGTTGTATCTATTACGGCTTCCGTGGTTATGGTTATTGTTCTGCATCGTTGTCCCTAAGGACACGTCATTCACCTAAACCTAATCGGCATTTTAACAACAGGATTTGCCTGGCAACCAAACATTTCATGATCGAGCCCAAAATCATTAACAACCTTCCTTTCAATTTCTGTTAAGATTTTATATAGTAAACGCAAGGATTATTTAAATTCTTTTTTTTTTATTAACCAAAATATAATAGAAGAATATTGATTTTAATCAACATTTTAGAGTGAAATATTAGATTATATTTTAAAACATCTATTTTTATTATATACTTGTAAATTTTTTAGTTGAAGCTAAAGACTGTAAATATCTTAGTCATTAATTTATGGTAAACATTGCAATTAAAAATGATTGATTACAATAAAGATTTGTATATTCAAGAATATCTGCTGCTCTTTTTATTCTCGTGAAAAATATCACAAATTAGATCGAGAGAACATATGGTGAACGAAAGTTTTGGATCTCTTATCATTTATATAATTTATGATACTATGAATTGGCTGTACAGCCCAAATTTTATGTATATATAGGATATATATTTATATATATATATAACCATGTTCGTCTGTGTTTTCAATGCAAATAAGTTTGGAAACTGTTTTAAAACTTTTTGGCGAATTTTGTATTTTCCCAGCAGGTTTAGCATATGTTGTAACCAGTAGGAATAAATCACTATATATGGTATATAGCTGACATAGGAACAATCGGTCGAAAAATGCATGAAAAGCTTTTCATTTTCATTCAGACATTTACACTTTATAATTAAATTTCGACTCGGGTTAACAAGCTTCTCCACTTTGGTGTTGCACTTCAACTCATGAAAAAGAGCATATTCATTAATGCTATGTTAGATATTACACGATCTATTTTATAATAGCATATGTTAATATAAAGTTAATTTACATTTGCGATATTATAGATTTTTATCGGTTCTTAAGCAAACTCTAACTCTAACTCAATAACTGCGAAAGAATTAAAATTTGTGAGGTGGACCAACAACGGATCAAACTAATTTGATAACTAGAGACTTAAAATTACAACAGATATTATTTGGCTTTATCGATTTGTTATTCTCGATTTTCTAGCCTCCTAGGGGACGTAGCAATGCAATTTTTATCTTTGTCTGTATCAAAGTATAAAAATGAAAAGCGTGTGCATGTGAATGATATAAGTTGCAGGGGTTAGCACAGTCAAAGCCGCCGACAGGTTATTATCAATAAATATATGTCTGATGCTTAGTTTTCAAAAATAAACAAAGGCGCTCCAGACAATATGTGGCACTCCTCAGCACAGAGACAGAGACATAGACAGAGAAAGGGAGAGAGAGAGAGAGAGAAGGAGTGTATGTGTGTGTGTGTGTTGATCGGGTTGCTGGTGGTAACAAACGGCAAACCCTTTGTTGTTAAAATCACAATTACATATTTTTTATATATCCATGGTGATCGGGTGCAGTGTAAAAGTTCATTTAGAAACTAATGAACATTTTGTGTGTGACAGAGAGAGTGCGTATGAGAGAGAGAGAGAGAGAAAGTGATCTATGTTGTATCCTCCTCTTCGTTCTCGTCCTCATCCGAATTTTTCTTGCTTTTCTTGCTTTTCTTCCTTTTTTTCTTTTTACTTTTTTTATGTCATTTCTGCTTCAATGGGGAAAGCTGCTGTTTCTGCTGCTGTTCCAATAATTCCTGCTGCTCCTGCTGCTGATGCTGCTGATGCTGCTGATGCTGTTGCTGCTGTTGCTGCTGCGCCTGTCGCCGCTTCTCGAGCTCGACAAAGTGCTCCTTCTGTTTGCGAACGAGCTCGTTCATGACATCGTGATTGAAGGTGGAGTGCAGCATCAGTCCAAGCAGATTGGCACGTGAGCTGAGCTGCTGTCTCAACAGACGCTCCTGCTCCATCAAATCATCCATTTTGAGCCATTGACGCACACGCTCCAGGTCGATCTCGGCACGTCTTATTTTCTCCCATGCAAAGTGCTTGAAACAATTCTTTTTGGGCGCACGACAAAATTCATCGTTGCGATTTAACACATCCTGAATGAGCGGCGAACCGCACACATCCGTATCGCCCACCTTGGGATCCTTACTGTGCTCCGGGCAAAGGACGCGCAAGCGCTTGCAATACGTCTTGCTTGCCGGATTGTAAAAGTCACAGAACATATTGTTGCCCTCCATGCGCGTCTGGAAGATGCTGCCGAAACTGGCCTGTGACTCGTATTTGTTGAAGCATTTCTCCATGTGCTTAATGGCTGTGCGCGAGTGTATCTCATGGCCGCATGTGATGCAGTACATGCTCTGCTCATCCTCGGCATCGCCGTTATCCAGTGGCCGGTCATTATCTATAAGGCTGCGATTGGCCCGCTCCACAATCACGTTGAGCTCCTCGACACGTTTCTCGAGATTAGAAAGTGCGATCCTGACAAGCGTCTGCTTCTGTCGTATAACTTCGAGTTGTTCGCGACTCTCCTCGGTTGCGTGGCACGGTGTGAGATTCCATTCCTGCAGACGCTGCGGCAGCACCTGGAATATGCGATTGGTTGCTAGATTGAAACCACACTTGTCGCTGCAGTATTTACTTTGCGGCCGGGCTTGACAACGGCAGCTGGGCCCGTGACACTGCCGCGTGCCCACCAGCTCCGGATGGACAAATATTTCAGGACTGGACTCGCGCACCACTTTCGTTTTACGCTGTTGCTGCTGCTGCAACTGATTGTTCCTTTCGCGCTTGCGACCCGCCGCCGTTGTCGTTGCGCTTGCCGATTGATTCTGGTTAGCTGTCTGGTTCACACAGTTTCGATGGATGCAGCGCGGCTTGTGGCCAACACGTTGGCGGCATGCGTCGCACTGATTGCAGTTGGGTCGCCGACAGCCCTCGCAGGTGCCACATCGTCTCACCGGTTTAGCTGTTGATTCCTTGACCGTGCTATTCTTGCGGCCACTCGTGCTACTCGCACCGCCCGCCGCGCCCGATGCAGGCGTTTGAGCGGCCGTCGCATTTGTTGCGCCCAAATTGGCATTATTTGCTGGCACAGCGGCGGCAGCGGCAGCAGCCGTGGCCGCAGCACGCTCGGTCGCAACCAATCGAAATACGGTCTGCAGCTCGGGATTCTCCTTCTTGCAGCGCTGGCAAAAATACTGTTTGATGTGTTTGGCCTCCTTTTCGGTAATGCCAATGCAATTGCCATGATACCATTCCTCGCAGCCATCGCAGCCGCTTCCAAAAACGTAATAAAAACACAACGAAAATAAAAATAAACGGAATTGAATGGCAATTAGTTGAGTGAGCTTTAGTTATTAACACTAACCAGACAACACACCGACGCGCCAAATCGATATAAAAGGGCATCAGTAACGAGAGATGACTGTCTCAGAACTGATGCAATGGAAATTGATTTAAAATCTACAGCAACCCTTTTCATAATGTCTGTCCGTCTGTCGCAGCCTGAGCTCTGCTAAGACCTACGATCTGAGAAAACAGCTGAATCAATTTTTTTTTAATTTGACGCGTCTGCAGTTCCTGATTAGTGTTATTATCCATACACTAACATCATGAATCGGGAGCAGTCGGATGTGCGGCAGACGCAGTAGGCCTGATCTTCCTGCTTGAGTATTGTAGCTATTTTGGACTTTCGCTCGGGCAAGTCGAATTCCCGGGCAATCTCCTCCTTCTGTGAATGTTTTCGCATATGCGTAGTACATATAACTTGACACATATTTTCAGGATTGTTTCTTTTTTCTTTATAATTACCGATCTCTTATATTTTCGCTTCTCCGTCATATTAATGCCAGGCAAACTCATTTACTCACAAAAAATGGCGATGACCACTGAAGATCTATCGATGAGTCAGTGCATCGATTATGCATATTTAATAGCATCGTGACGATGACTGTAATTATAAATTAATACAATTATATTAATTACATAGTTTAAAAAAAATGAAGTATAAAATAATTAGGAAAATAATTGTGTCATCATTTAACAAATAATGCCAATGGTACATTACTATTAAATTAATTATTTTATTTCCTTAAGAATTACAAGTGTGTGAATGTTGCCAATTAATCAAAATATTACCAATTTGTGGAGGCCAGACGATTTCACAGAGTATTTCATATTTGTAGATATTTTTTTGTGCTTTGTACCATATGCAATATACGGTCACATCTCGTTCAGTTTGCAAAAATATTATAAGCAAACAAATAACAAACAACAACATATAGCTAGAATCCAGAAGCAGTATCATGGGAGTGACAGTGTTACAGCCGTATCCATTACCCGACGGCAAATCAGGGGCCCACATCATTGATCATTTGGGCAAGCGTTTGCTCTCACTGGGCGCCACACATGCCGGCCAATTTCTGGTGGACTGCGAAACGTTCATCTCAACACCGCAACATGGGACACCAGCTCGAGCCGTTCATGTGCTCCACGACTCGGAGTTCCCAGCATCAACTTTCTCCATAATTGACAATGGCACTGGTAAGCAAGTGGCTCTTGTAGCAGATGCCATCTTCGATCTGCTAATGCTGAAAATGACATCGACATTCACATCCAAGAAGCAAACGAAAATCGAGTCACGCGGCGCCCGCTTTGAGTATGGAGATTTTGTGATCAAACTAGGATCCGTCACCATGATGGAGCACTTTAAGGGCATACTGATCGAGATTGAGTACAGGCCATGCATAACCCTCTCGTATTGCTGGGAAATGATTCGCGAAATGCTGCAGGGCTTTCTCGGCATCAATGTCACCAAGGAGTATCCCACATATTTCACACAGACGATCATGAATGCGATGGGGCAACAGCAGCTGCACGCCAAACAGAATGATCACTATGAGCCGATGGACACTGTTAAGCAGTATCTGGAACACTTCACCAACTATCGCAAGCATGTCCAGCTGCACGGCGGTATGGGCAGTTCTGGGCTATCGGTCAATGGTTCGGTGCTGATGCCCTCGACGGTTGTCGGTGTTGGCATGGGGCGTCCCTGATGCGAGGTAAAGCTGGAGCCGCCAGATCTTAGCTAGCAGTTTCCAGCTACAGATTACCCCCTCTCATTATTCTTCAATGAAATAAATAAACAATTAATCTGAACTCAACCCGCGACTTGAATATTTCTGTTCATTTTTTATTATCATTGTTATTTTATATGTATTTTTAACATAATAGTTGTATATAATATATATATACATAAATATATATATAGTATATGTATCTGTATGTTAATATCTTATCATTTGTGTATATGCAAGTTCTCGCACGATAAACTTTCTTTTGCAAAGTACAGTTTTAGTATGTAAGCAAAACTAATAAAAAAAATTGGAGTTTTGATATTCATTAAGCAAGCGCAATATGCAAAATGTAGTTAAATTATTTTTACAGTTTTACTACAAATTGTCTACGTATTTTCATTAATGTACTTTTAAACTGTCATACAAAACAATAGATGAAATAAAAAATATATCAGAATAGCTTAAAAGTTAAAAATGCGAGCCAGAAAAATTAATTTATTTAATTTGTATATTTATTAAATAATAATAAAGTTTGAAGTCTTCTTACAACAACAAAAATCATGGCTTCTGCGAGTTGGAAATTTCAATATTTCTGCAATTGTGTGTTATTGAAACGAAAAAAATATAGTTTGAATTTAAATTTGTATTTTCATTTTTCAAATGTGCCACAAATAGTATATTTAAGCATTATTATTATGCATTTAATGGTGATTTGCTTATTTTTTTTGCTGATTACTTTTGCGTAAATATTTCTCAATAATCGTAATTTATTTTAATGTAGCATGATTCTTCTTAAATGTAGTTGTATATCATATTAAATGGTAGTTGCGTGTAACGCCTAGTAATAATAACGGTGTCTGTGTATTCATGTTATGTGTGTTTATGTGTGTGTGACTGTTTGTGTGGGTGTATAACAGTTCAGTATAAGTATTTATGCTTGCATTTGCATTATGCATTTGCAGTTTCAGCAGCAGCTCCGACGAAATTTACTCTCAGAATGTTTCGTGTGTTTAACGCCGGATCCCAGCTCTTCTCCTCTTTGCTTATGTATGTCAGCTGTCTCTGTCTGTCTGCCTATAGATGTGTGCTTGGGTATGTAGGTATGTTTGTCTGTTTTACTGCTGCTTTATATTACTCTTTCGGCTTTTGCCTATATTTTTGCATTTTTCTTTTGTTGCAATTGCCGCTGGTCTTTCCTTTTGTTTTTACAAATATTTTAAAACAAATTTTATATGTATGTATGTATTTATTATTCATATAGTTTAAACGGAGATCAATTTCCGATTGATGGTTTGTTGTTTGTTATGTGTTTGCGGTTCTTTTCTTCTTTTGTTGTTTTTTTCCTCTTCATATTCATGCTTTTTTTGAGGATGGATATCCACATTCTTTTTTAAGAACAACACTACATACACATTTTTTTGCTCCTCTTTTAGTTGTTTCTCTGCTCTCTTTTTTGCATGTTATCTGCTGTTTTGTTGTTGTTGCTGCGAATTTATGAAATTGTTTAATGTCGATGATGTTGTTTGTGTAGAGAGAATTCAATTCACGCTGATTTTTAGTCGTGCATCGACAGCGAAGCCGGCTTAATGTGACCGCCATCGCCCTCAGAGACAAAGCGCTTTCGTCCACTGAAAAGAAACACAACAAATAATAAAGAAACTAATTTAACATATATTTATGTGCTTCCAGTAATCTTTAAATTGTATGCATACACGCATACATACGTACCATTGCAGCATTATGCAATGTCAAAATCAAATCAAAATCGGAATTACAGAAATGCATTTGAAAAATTTGGCAAGCCAAATGAAATCTGTATGCGTTAAGCGAATTTGCAGCAGAGTTCATTCAACCGTTGACCCTTTTTCTCTCTCGCCACACGCCTCTCTTCACACTAAACGAAAAACAGCGGCGACAAAAACAGCTGTGCGACGACAACTAACGTGCTTTGTCGGGGGTGGGAGTGGTTGTACTTCAAAACTAGTTTCGTTGCGTGCACACAAGCCAACAAACAACAACAAGCCACTGGTTTATCTGCGGGCCAGTATTAAATTTTAACCTACATCAACATGAACACTATATTTACATACAACTGCGGTCAAATTAGTAGTAGTACCCACATAAGTTTTGGAAAATTAGGAACAAATACTTAAAGTATAAAATAAATACTGAAGATATAAAAACATTAAAGAACGGATATAAAATCAACAACAAAAAAAGCAATAAGCAACCAAAAAAATTTTTCTAAATTTCATATTTTATTTTAATGAAATTATTATTTAAATTTATCGTTATAATAGTAGACAAATCATAGAAGTTTTCTTCTTTCTGAAAACTAAATAGGAGTGTTCCTTTTTTAATATGTTTAGTATTTGGAAAATAACAGTATTTTAAAACATTTCCAAATGAGAACCCAAATATTTTTTGGTTTTGCAACATAGAAATTTTTCTTCATATTGAAGATTTCGAAGAGGTCTCGATTTGATCACCATAAAATGAGTCAAATTTTTATTAAATGCTTTGAGAAACCACAGTACTATTATTTCGACCGCCAGTGTACGTATATATAAATTGTACATACATATGTATATGTATGTCCACACATAAAAATAAACTAAGTATAAACAGCTGGCAGCAAATGCTATTCGTTGCCTGGCGGATCGGCTGTGAATATGACGGAGAGAAGGGGAGAATGGAGGGGATTGTGTACGATATTGCGACAGATAGAGCTACAAAAATTCAAAACATTGTCTTAATTCGGTGGCGTTCACAACTGCAGAACACCCTACATCCACCGCCTGAATTTCATTTAATTTGTAACGAAAGGTACCAACAAATAAATTAAATCTTTAAGTAATTAAAACGATATTATTGAAATTTCAAATATGAACTGGAATTAGAATTTTTAATTTTAAGTCTTGAATTCATAGAAAGTTTCTAAGTGAAATATAAATTGTTTTTCTCTATTGTTCATTTGAAAATTGTTGTATATTTGTTGTAATCATTGCAATTATAAGCATATTTGTAAATGTATATAACCCTCTATGCATTTGCTAGGGTATTATGAGCTAAGATGTCGCGTCGGCGTTTATTGGTGTCTGTGTGCAAAGTGAATGCTTCTGTTGATGTGGCTATGTTAAGTGCCAAAGAGCAACAGCCGCAGCCAAGGCGAATGCAAAATGCAGTTACAACAACAATAACAACCACAGCAACTGCTAAGCTAGCAGCACAACAGCAACTACAACTGTTCATAGACCGATGACTGTCTGCTCGTTCCTGCATTTTGCTGTTGTTGTTTCTGTTTTTTTTGTGGGTGTGGCAGCAGGTCGATAACAGCAGCAAACTGCAACTGCGACTAGCAGCGGCAACAACAACAAAGGCAACGACAGTCGCCATTTTTTTTACCTTCACCACACCACTTACGACGATCTTGAGCCACATGCAGGCTGTTGCACCACCAACACCACCCATTGACTTAACAACAACTACTTGTAACATCAATGCCAACTTTGCATGCATACATATATACACGTATGAATATTGTGTGTGTGATGTGTATTTATGAGTCTAAGAGATACGCAATCGATAAGTGTTATCGATAATAAACAAACACATGTTAATTGACTGAAAATTTTAATCAAATTGCTAGCTAAACAATCGGAAGATAACGGTAACTAGTGCCTGTGCTGCGTCAACAACGATAAAACTATTTGTCTCAATCTTCAAAACGCCCACCTACATAAATATTTACGCTTTCAATGCTTACCCATACACACACATCTATGTTTGTTTGCATGCAACGCTTTTCTTAGATAACCATTTTCTATGCAAAGTAATACCACTTCTATTTAATAGAGATTCTTAAATTAATTCTTTTACATTTTGCAAGCGAACCGTTTAAAATGGCTCTGGATATACGCATACGCATTATATGTCTATTTATTATTTGAAAATACAGCTTACTCAAAAATGTGCGATTGTAAATTTTCTAATAAAAAAAAATAATATATTGCGTATTTTCGTGTGTATTGTGTTTGAGTTATGTATACTTTAAAAATTTCAGTCAATTAATTTGGTCAACATAACATCATGCATATGTATTTTTACACACACATGAAAAACAAAAACACACACATATAGACATAAGCACACATAGCTAACCGGTGCCTGATAAACCGGCCCCACAGTCAACAGCGACTGCCCCAACTTAACGTAGACGCCGATGCCAACGCCGACGCTGACGACGGCGGTGACAGAGACGACTGATTACGCGTCAGCACAAAACCAAACTGCGCAATAGAAAATTTCATAAACAAACAGTCACACAAGCACGCACACACACACATACACACACACACACACATACACACACACACACATACACACACAAACAAACACACAAACCATATAAAAGTGCGAAATTGAGCCAAAGGAAAGACAAAAACAAAAAAAGAAAAAAACGACGCGGCGCCCGTCACACAAAAAATAACAAACCAGCAAGATGCAAAATGCCGGCAAAAAAAGCTTTACGTATACATACATATGTATGTATTTGAGTGTGTAATGTATAAAAATAAATACATTTATAAATGCGCATATATCTATTCATGTGTATGTGCAAGGCAGACAAGAGCCAGAAACAATAATATTTACAGCAAGAACAAACAAAAAAACAAAAAATAATCTGCTATATAAACACAACAAAGATTACGTAAAAGCTCATTTTTTTATGCTTGTTTTCTCTTTTTATTGCCATGCCTACTAATAGTTTGTTGTTGTTGCTGACGTTTTGTTTATTTGTTATTTGTCTGGTGGTTTGCAGGTGTTATAGTTAATTTATCAACACACATACAAACACATACATTCTTCGTTAAATAAGGGAGTGGGTGGGGAGGAGGAGGAGGAGATACTTACCGGGATGGCACATTGTTGATTATCTTGTCGGTTAAGAAGCCGGCGAGATTACAGCGCTCCACAAATCTATCGAGTATTATATACGCCAATGGCACGTCGAGCACAATGTCCGCCATATCGTCGTAGACGCGCATGAACCCCTGTTGAGTAATCAAATCCAATAAATATTATACATAAAAGAAAAGTAATTATATTTTTCTTTTGTTGTTTATTATTTATATTAGGTGTTGTTCTTATATTAATTATAGAAGATTCAATGATTAGATTTTATAGAAAGAAATTGTTATTCATATATATATATATATTTATGCTTATTCAACATTTATTACTATTGTAAAAAATTGAGGGAAGATGGGGGAATGAGAAATGGATGATGGATGTATTTTAGTAAGACAGCAACTAACCTGCTCCATGCCAGCGGGCAGAACGAGACATGTTAGATCCAGCGATTTGAGCAGCTCGCACATGGCCTCCTCGGTGGTCTGGCTGAGGGATTCGAGAGTCATAACAATTGCCTCATAGACGAGCTCGTGATGATAGTGGGGCACCTCGAGGGCGCGCAGGCAGCGTTGCGCCTCGGCAACGTCACGCGACGACAAATATTCCTTAAGGAGGAGCGTCATCTGCTTTGTGATGGTCTTAACCGGACGCAGTGGGCCACCCATGCCCCACACATTGTCGAGATGGGCCCACACCTGCTTGTGGATGAGAGCGTCGGCACGTCGCAATGCCTGCTCAGAATACACGCTCAGATGCTGATGCTCCTCCGGCCGGCTGACAAACTTGGGCGGCATACAATCATCGGCAATGGCCCGGGCCATAAAATTGGCAAGCATTACTGGTGCCTCGGGCGTATCCAGTATGAGATCGGGCAGATTGTCAAGCAGCATATTGAAGCCCTTCTCGATATCCTTGCCGGTGATGACGCGACCATATAAATCGGAGATCAACACGGATGTCATCTCGCGCTGTGAATCCTTATGGTCCATGGCAATCTCGACGAGAATGCTGGTGATATGCTCCCGCAGCGGACTCTGTAGAATCTCATCGAAACTGACGGCCACCTCATGGGTATCCCCATGCTCATAGTATTCGAGAACGATGGGCTCGGCAAGCTTGAAGAACTCCTCGGGCGTCAGCTCGGTGATTACTTCGCGGAGCTCCACATTGCGATCGTTGCACTCGCTGTCATAGTTGGGATCATTCTCATCCTCATAGACCTCGGCGAGCGCCTCCGACCCGGGCAGTCCCCACACCCCCTTGCCACCGGCTCCGCCTTTTTTTGGCAAGCCCCGTCCCCGAGTCAAATTCCGTGATCTGCGGCTATTCTTCCAGCGGCGATGCGGCACCACATAAGTAGCGCCGGCGGGCAGTAGACCATTGGCCAGAATGGATACCGGTGCCGTATTATTGCCACCAGCATTTGGTGAGCCACCGCCAATAGCAGCAGCGTGGCCTCCATTGGTCAGCAGCGCTGTTGTGGAGATGCCACTGCCACCGCTGGCACTGCCGCTGCCGCTGTTTTGTCTTTGGATGAGGCGCTTTGCCTTGCGCTTGATGCGGTTATCGTGAGTACCAGCATCGCCAACGGGCAGCGTTTTCTTCATGTGCCCGCCATGAAGGTGATGGCCATTGGATGAGCTACCATTGAGTTCGACAGCCTCAATTTCATCATTTAGTTCCCGTTCCACGGAACTCTCCTTGGAATCGGTGCCGTTGCAAACGACGCCATTGGCATGTTTCTTAAATCTCGACTCCACCTCCATCATTGCGTATATCTTCTCTCAATATCCACCTCTCTTGATCTATCTCTGTAACTTATATGCAATGTATTTTTATCAATCTTCTGAAGATGTGCTGCTTTGGAATTCTTTTCTTTATCTGTTTTTTAGTTTTTGTTAATTGATTGAGTGTTCCTTGTTGTTGTTTTCTGCTTCTGATCAGCCGAGCAGCAGTTCTGTATATATATATAAATAAAATATAAAAATATCGTGTTGACCTGAATTTTTATAAAATTAGAATCTTTTAAATATCACCTAAGTTTATTATGAACGTCTACAATACATTCTTTTAATTGTGAATTACAAGTTAAAACATTTTACAGACATATTTTGTAAAACTAACTTGATATTTGTTCACACTTCTCTCATTCAACGCATACAAATACATATACACACACATATGGATGTAACAATTACACACATGCAAAGATCTCAATGTACATTTTGATTTGTATTCCTTTATTAGCAGAACGACAGATGACACAGTAGATTAAAAAAAGATAGCAACAAGATTAAAACTAAAAATAAACAAATATTTTACTATGTGTATGTATGTATGTTTGTACATATGTATTTCCTATTTTCCACTTTTATTTTTTATTATTACATGTATGTATGTATGTTTGTACATATGTATTTCCTATTTTCCACTTTTATTTTTTATTATTACATTCGTTTATATATTGCTGCCGATTGAAATACAAATGCGTAAAGAGAATAATCCTAATAATATTATATACATATATTTATATATATATACCTATAACACATACTACCATTGACTTGTACTTTGTCTGTCAAATGACACTACATCTTGGTTGTGTACACACACACACTTACACTTAGACTACATACATTTAGTGCTTCAAATTCCAGCTACGCATTTAAAACTCCCTTATCTCTGCTAAACAATTTCAAGGTCACACAGACGCACACTTACACAAAAATAACTGCCACTGTTAGCTTTACAACCCTTAATGCTTGCCCAATTGACAAACATTCTAGGCATCTCACTCGCACCTTCTAACAGAGCTTTAATCGGAGTTATCACATACACTCACATTTGTGTATATATACCCACATATATATGTATGCTTGAATATAAAAAAACATGGCAAAACAATGCCAGCAATATAACAGTTTCTCTGTTTGTCTCTCATGCAAACCTACCATGGGCAATACGTACAATAAATACAAAAAGTTCATAAGTTTCTATATGTGTATGTATATAAAATAAGGCAAGCCTATATACATATGTTATGCTTCGCAGTTATCGCATGTTTCTCCTTTTCCTTTCTAAGCATATGCGTACATAAACATTATATTTTATATATGTATATATATACATGCTGTGTGTTTGTGCTGCTGTAACCGGTTTTATGTTTGTTTTGCCCGGCTTAACCTTGAAAATTTTCCCCTCACAAACTTTTTATGTTATTATTGTAGCATTGGCGGCGGCTTTTGTTGTTCTTGCTTACACTGTTTCTGCTTCTGTTTTGCACTTGTTGTGCGCACCCTCGTTGCAATGTTTACAACATAACTACGCAGTATATAAGCACGTTTTTTGTTCTTATATATACATGTTTTTTTGCTGCTTATGTGTATGTAAATACTTCCAAAATATTCCTTCCAGTTGCCGAAATTGCGTCGCAAAAAACTGGACCACTGATTGGAATAAAAAAACAACAAGAACCATATATGCTGCTGCTTGGAAAACGAATCGAATGTTGCTTCTAAATACTACTTGCCCTTTTTTATTGATTGCGTTTTTTTAATGCACAGTTCAATTTGAATACCGATATTTTAGCTGTATTCTCAAAAGTTCCAATACTTCCAGCGACAGTGTAACTCAATATAAAAGCATGCATACATACATGTACACACATACAAACAAACATATATATATACGTGCGTATGTGGAAATAGCATAAACCGAATTGATGGTGGCCGATCACAACGTCGACGAAAGCAGTACTAAAAAGAATTGACGAGAAGTACAAAAACAAACTAGGGACAACACAAGCATGGAATTGGAACGAGCTGAAAGATAACCGAAAAAATAAGAAACAAAAATAAATGAGGCAAGCAAAGAAGGAATAGGAAAAACTAGTCGGCGTGTATGTGTGTTATCGTTTCGCCCTCCCCCACCAACATGTTTGTTTGACAGTGTGTGCATGCACAACGTATAAATTTTTCACGTACGCATCATACATATATTGAAATCTTGTTGGCCCTTCAAATCTGATTGGATTGCGTAGATCCTTTCCACATGCAAATTAAGAGACTCACACTATTGCACCTTAAGGTTACTGTATTAATCTAGATGTTTCAATAGAACATATAACACATTTGAGTGTTTTGATCTTATTTTTGTAGTTGGCATTGTTGGCATATGTTGCCATCGTATGGGATTCTTTATACACTTACCACAGCGTGTGTACTTTTCGATTGTCTTTAGTGCTCTTGTCCGTCGGCGGCCTACACTGGCGGCGACAACAACAACTATACCAGTATGTAGCAATTTTAGCACACTCTAAATTGCTGGAGCCTGTTTTATTTTATGTTTGGCAACTTGCTTTTGGCGTTGAAATTCGTAAGTACATAAGTAAGTTGGTTGGTTTGGTTAAGTGTGTGTGTTTGTGCAGTGTTCGTTCTCTTCTTCTGCGCGGCGATAATGCAAATGCACACAAAATGCAAATGAAAAATATCGCTCAGGCGGTTAGCAAGTATTTGTGTATTTCAAAAATTCACACTTTGTACAAACTTTCAAAAATTAAGTGATTTATAATTGCAAAAAAACAACAAAAAAAAATATTGAAATGCATATAAAAACACCCACGACGAATCAAAAACTTGGAACCTGCAATGCACTTATGCACACCTCCGATAATAGGATAGGTTTGTGTGAAGGGCTGGATTTGCGCGCTGCAGCTCCACTTTCAATTCGAGCTTTTGGCAATTCAATGTTTTGTATGTGTCTTCAATTTATTGTATTTTAGCTTTTAAGTTGAAACAAATTTTAAAATTGTAATAGTGTTTATTGGCTTGAGAAGTAAGAATTCAATTCCCGTAACGAAGCACACACGACGAAAAATCTATTGAGAGTGACATCTGTTTGCCAGTATGACTTCAAATTGCTACGGATAATATACAGATTCATAATACCCAGCATACACAATAAAAATACTAACACAAGTGTAAAACACAAATAATGTTCCACTAGTGGTCACACTGTTTTTGGTGTTGCCATATGCAGCCGCTCGCCAAAAGCGTATTTAACTTTATGTTTATAATATTTAACGATATATGTAAATATAATTTGGATATATATGATGATGACAAAATATGTGGCTCTTCGCTTGTACATTTAGCTGCCATTTAAATATTTATAGTTTAAGTTATTTAAATTTTTTTTATCTCTTGTATATGGCCGAGACATTGGCGTTGGCTTTTCTGGTACGCTATACGCTGAGATTTTGATAAGCCATGGGCAATGCGTGGGATGTTATTCTTCTCGCAATAGTCCACTGGATTATAGGAAGGAACCGGCGGGTCATTGTCCCAATTTTCCATCGTATTGACCGGATCGAACATAGAAACAGGTGTCTTCGATTTGCTTGCAATTAGAAAAAGATCGATAGAAAACTCGCATTCCTTGATATGCGCCTGTGATAAAGGAAAAAAAATATATATAAAAAATATATATGTGCGTGTGTGCTTGCTTACCTGCCATTCTTCAGATTTCAATAAGTGAATACTGTTAAATGGACAACGCATCAATTTGATGCCGGGATTGTTTCGAGCACATCGAATCAAATGGGCATTCAAACGGTTTGGCAGCATGCGATGCGATTTGTCATATGGACATCCTATTAGACCATTTGTTATTATTGTATAATTTATGGGATCAATAGAGTTAATTGGTGGCGGTACAGGTGCCCCAATCTTAACAACCAATGGTATTTTAGTGTTATCAGAAGAGTCCGACATGGCGTCTTCGGTGACTAACTGCGAAACTAAGAAATGATTCAAATAACGCGATCAAGAAAAATTGCTCTCTGAAATGAGCTAGATTTTTGTTGCATAAATATCGATAGTCAAATATATCGGCTAGGTCTTTTATCGGACAGTTATTTTCTTTATTATTAAAGTTAAGCGGAATATATGACATAAAACACTTGTCCGGAATTAAGACTTTTTCCCAAAATATCAAGAGTCTGCATATATAAATCATTTAAGTTTCTTTCTCACACAAAAAGCTTTTGAGGTGGCTGCATTTATTGAATTTATTGTACATCATGCTGTAATATTCATTGAGCGAGATGTGAAACTCAAGAAGCATAGCTTCATTTTATAATCTACCCATTTTTTAACATTTTTTCTAGATGATCCTCGATTTCTGTACTCGATAATTGTCAACACTGAACAGATTGGATACATATATAGTATCTCTGGATGATCATGTCGACATATCGATGTTTGTTTTTTTTTTCCATCCCTAATTGTTTACAATTTGGACGCACGTGCAAAAAACACGAGGAGGATTTAATTTTGTTTTGTTATAAATATTATTTGCAAGCATGCCGCCTGTTTCACAAGAGGGCAATTGCCTCATTTATCGAGGTAGCAACTTTCTAAAGCAGCGGCTTGTACTGTCCTGCCTGAGCGGCAAGCCAGTGAAAATCACACAGATTCGCGCCGAAGATGAGCGTTCGCCCGGTTTGCGGGAATCTGAGATCAGTTTAATTCGTCTGCTCGATAAGCTAACGAATGGCACCAAAATTGAGCTCAATCCCGCTGGCACCAGTGTCATGTTCAGTCCCGGTCTGCTCCATGGTGGTCAATTGCATCACGATTGCTGCGTGCAGCGCGGAATTGGCTATTATTTGGATGCACTTATTGCGCTGGGTCCATTCTGCAAATTGCCCGTGCATTGTACACTACGCGGCGTGACGAACAGCAAAGACTCACCATCGGTGGATCACATTAAGGGTGCTGCATTGTCACTGCTGAAGCGATTCCTGTTAGTCGACGATGGATTGGATTTGCGTGTGGTGCGTCGTGGTGTTGCCCCGCTCGGTGGCGGCGAGGTGATTTTCAGCTGTCCCGTACGCAAGAGTCTGCGCGCCATACAATTCCAACAGCAGGGCATGGTGAAACGCATCCGTGGCACAGTTTACGCGTGCAAAGTGTCACCGGCGATGGCGAATCGCACTGTGGAATCGGCCAAGGGATGCATGCTCAAGTTTTTGCCAGATGTGTACATTTATACGGATCAGAATCGTGGCAAAATGTCGGGCAATTCACCGGGCTTTGGCATCTGCTTGCTGGCTGAGACTACAGACGGTGTTTGTTTCGCTGCCGACTGCATCTCGAACACCAAAGAGGAGTCGGTAAGATAGAACTATTGATCAAATGATCTGTAAGCTGTGTTCCTTTCATCATCGTGCTTGCCTATACAGGATACGCCTACCACACCAGAGGACTTGGGGCGAGATGTCGCCATGCGTCTGCTGGATGAAATCTATCGCGGTGGCTGCTGTGATGCCGCCTATCAATGGCTGGCCGCTCTCTACATGGCCCTGGGCCAAAAACACGTATCCAAGTTTTTGACAGGTGCGTTACATATATATATATATATATATACATGTATTATACAGTTTTTCCATACTTTTAATCACATATATATTACAGGTGCCTTATCTACATATACTGTGCACTTTCTGCAGCATCTGCGTGACTTTTTCTCTATAACGTTTAAGCTGGAGAATCCCGAGGCCGATGACGACGATGATGACGATGATGTGCGTGGTGCCCAAAAGGTTCTAATGACATGTGTGGGCATTGGCTATACTAACATTAGTAAGCGTGTCTTGTAAACCTACTCATGCGCATAGCTATAATCTAGACACATTGATCTAAACAATTAAATTTATTTTACATATTGAATGTAACAATTATAATTATGTACATATAATTATATATATATATATAAATATACACATGTATGCATATATTAAGGTTAAAGTTTCTTGATCAAATCTGCAAACCTTGCCTTTAAGCTATATATTTATGTACACTTGATAGATCTGTTTGAAATTAGACATGTATACGTTTACTTATATATTTTTCTAAACCGAGATAGATTTTGTTCTTATCTAAAATATTCTCTTATGCAATTTGGGTATATATTAATCAAACAACAAAAAAATTTTCTTATTGAATTCTTGGCTCTGATAAGCAAACTATTTAATTTATGTAATTAATGCGCAATTTTTAAAGTTATGCAAGTTTTTGTTTTGCTTATTCGTAATTTTTTTTGTTGGAAAATGTGTTGGGACATGATAATTTGAACGCCCTGTATGCTTTATCTTCAACTCCAGAAAGTCGATATATAGGCAAATTTTAAATATATATTCAGGCAAATCAAACAGAGCAAGTTTATCATTTTATATATAAATCGTGTTTGAGAAACTACTATCACGCGGTTCTTTTGTGTGTGTGCCATCTTTATCTGTGTTTAATATATAAAGCAACTAAGCTTAGAGTATCTGCTGGTCATTCTTGCCCGACTTATTATTTTTTGACTTAGACAAGCAAAACGAATTAAGCGTTTTATGCGGAAGTGTATATAAATACATATAAATTACAGACAACACAGCAGTTTTTTTTATTACTCATATATATAATATGAATGTATATATCTTTTTATATACAAACTATTTATTTATGTATTATATATATACAAAATGTTGTAGGATATTAAAGTAGGCACAATAATCACGTCGAATCTTAACGGATAGAAATTTTATACAAAGAGACTGATTTATCGGCTTTGATAACGATATTAATATCGACAGACGACATATCGAAACACTTTTGGTTGATTAAATTGAATCAATTGAGATTTACTGAAAACGTGTTACTTAGTTGCAGGAGGCATTTTGTACTCAGTTTGTAATCAGTTCCAAATGATCGAGTTCAAACACCTAAGCATTCCAAGGTTTCCAAGGGCACTACGATAAGAACCCCGTTGTAGGCTGCTGCAGTTGCAGTTTATACCCTGTACCTTATTGAAAAATAAAGGGCTTAATGTTGTTTAAGAGACAAATGGAATTCACAATACAAATACAAAGCATTTATTACAATAAAATATACTTAAATAATGTTTTCTTACTTTATATAAATATATATATCCCGTGAATTAAGATTTATATTAGTGCTGTGTTGTAATACAACTCCGATCATATTAATGCTGTAATTGAAGATGGCGGAAATGGCTCTGTGCTCTGTGAATGCAAAAAAAAAAAGAAATCAGCAAAGAGGATTAAGAAAAAATAGCCGCCATTTTGGATTATTGCACCAACTTCTTGCCGAGCCTCAATTTGTTGTAGAGAACGCTGCTTGTTTGCTTGCTTGCAAGCATAAACAGTTTTTGGTAGACGCAGTCGACGCTTGCAAAGATCAGCAAAAATGTGAAACCAGCTGACACACGAGAGACGTCAACGTCGCGTTGCGTCGCCGTAGCGCTAGCTATAAAAAGCAAAAGATTTGCTACAGAAATTATCAAACGCCGATCAACGTTTGAACACCTTTCATCTGTCAGCTGTTAGAGCCGTAAACAAGGACCTCCACCATGAGCCTGAGACTGTGTCTGCTGGCATGCCTGATTGTGGTCGCCAGTACCAACAAGGATAATCTGAAGCCCACGAAATGGCTGAGTGTGAACGAGCTGGAAAACCTGCCATCGTTGAACGACATTTCGATGGAGCGTCTGGAGAATATGCCACTGCAAAAGGGTGCCCAGTTACTGGAGCGGCTCTGTAAGTGATCCAATTTCATCTTTGGTGGCAATCTAAACACAAATCTTTTCTGTATCTCTTTCTCGTCAGATCACATTGCGCACATTAAGCAGGATCTCATTCCAAGCTTTGTGCCCAGCCCGAGCAACATTCCAGTGAAGATTATCAAGTCGAATGGCGACCGTATGGAGGCCAAACTGAACAACTATGTGGAGAAAGCCATGGCTCAGCCTGGTTTCGGTGAGGATGAGGTCACCATTGTGCTGACCGGTCTGCCCCAAACGACGCCAACCATCAAGAAAGCCATGCGCCAGCTGGAGCAGGCCTACATGCAGCGTTACAATCTGCAGCAGCGTCAAAAGAACTCCCAGCAGAACGAACAGAGCAAGGATTACGAGCCGACCTCCAGCGAGGAAACTAACGATCAGTGGAAATCGGCCAAGAGCACCAGTGGCAATTTGATCGTAAGTTTTCTTGCCACAAAATATCCGTTTTTCCCCCATTAATTAATTTTAATTGAATTTGATTTGCGCAGATTATTGAATTGGGTTCCACATTGAACAGCCTTAAGCGCTTCGCCCTGTTGGATGTGGAAAGCACTGGCGCCATGATTGCCCAGACTCTGAAGGATATGACCAATAAGGGTGTGCCCAATGAGATTATCCATTTGATTGGACAGGGTATTGGTGCTCATGTTGCTGGCGCTGCTGGTCAGGATTTTACCGCACAAACTGGCAAAAAACTGCGCCGCATCACCGGTCTTGATCCCGCAAAGATATTGTCAAAGCGTCGCGGTGTCCTTGTCGGTTTGTCCCGCGGCGATGCCGACTTTGTTGATGTCATCCACACATCCAGCCTGGGTATGGGCACACCAATGCGCTGCGGCGATGTTGACTTCTATCCGAACGGCGTCACCCAGGGTGTCCCCGGTGCTCAGAATGTTATCGAAGCCGCTATGCGCGCCACCCGCTTCTTTGCCGAGTCAGTGCGTCCGGGCAATGAGCGTAACTTCCCTGCCGTTCCCGCCAATTCGCTGATGCAGTACAAGCAGAACAATGGCTTCGGCAGGCGTTGCTATATGGGTATTGATGCCCATTTCGATCTGAAGGGCGATTACATTCTGGAGGTCAATGAGAAGAGTCCATTTGGCAAGCGTACTCCTGCCCAGAAGCAGAGCTCTTACCACAGCATGCACCAATCCAACTAATTCAAGCTGAAACCTTATTAACGACCCGGTTAACAAAAAAAACATATAAAAAATCCATAAAAAAAACATTTAAAAAAAAATCAAATTAATAAACGAGCATATTTTCTAAACTAGAATACACCAAATTTGCTTATTCCAAAAATAAAATATATAAATATTAAAAAAAAGTCTTTTGTGAACAAATACAATTCTTGATTTTACAGCTCATTAAAAAGTTATTGACTATCAAGTTGACTTGATTTATTTTTAATAATTCTACTTTTTAAAAACAATCTTGGAAAAAGGTTGTGAATAATTTGTATAGAATTTTCTGATTAGGAAAATAAAAACTTGTTTTATATTATACAATTTTTTCAGTCAAATTTTCTAATTTGTAAAATAATTTTGTTAAAAGTGATTTTTATAAGCTCCAAATTATTATCTAGGAAATATAATTAAACAAAACTTTTTCCGAATATCAACACATTAAATACTTCCTTTTGTTTTTGCACTCCTGTTAAAATATACAATTGAATCCACAAACCTTTATAGTAAATTTTGATTATTATATTGTTTAGTGGTTTAATCCTTTTGGAAACTAAACTTTCTCTACAAGTTTTTTAACAGTGCCCTCTTTTTGCTTTTTAAATTGTTCAGCAATGCTTTTTAAATACTCACCTTGTCATTCTTCTCGATTTCCATATTTATTTTCGTAATAACTGCTCAAATATAATCAACAAAAAAAAATGTTCAAAATCGACCTACATCACATCATTATTGTAATCGTTAAAAAATGACAGCAATATGGTCAAAAGGTCAATAAGAAAGTGCAAAATAGATCCATTAAGAAAGATGTTTCGCGCACTGTAACATAGCTCTTATCGATGTATCGATAGAGACTCAATATTATCGATATAACTAGCAAAAAGGGGCAAAGAAGAACATCAAACGAAACTAAAGATACAAAACGCAGCTCAACAAATAATAAAAACAAAGAAAAAATGCACACCTAATTCAAACAAAGTGTCCAGCGACAAATTGCTGTTAAAGGATATAGTGAGAAAAAAGCGAAGACTCACCCGACGCTGGGCCTTTGGCGAATAAATACGAGTCGAGTGCTAGAATAAAATCAATACAGGGCCAGCTCAATGGGTGCCGAGCAATCACAGTCGCGCATCGATGGCCATGAGATCTTCGAGAGGCGTGACCCGACGTCTGTCGACTCACACTCGATGAACGATGGCAGCGCCTTGGCACTGGCAGCGGCTGCCGCAGCAGCTACCAGCAAGCGTCGTGGCGGCACTCTCCAGCAGCGACAGCAACAACAACATCAGCTGCAACTCCAGCAGCAGCAGCAATCGTTACCGCATGGACCAGCAAGCATTGTGATTGCCAGTAAGCAAATCATTTCGGATACGGCATCGCCGACCAGCTCCGAGCTGAGCCGGCCCCCATCGCCCCCACTAAGCGTGTGCTCGGATCTGCCGTATGTGTCGTATACGGATCGACCCATCGGCGATTCGCCCAAGATACGTAATCGGCCCGCCCATATGCTGCAACAGAGCAGCGCTAGCCGTGCGGCAGCACGCAAATCGCATCCGGGCGGCATCACAACAACCATCAAGCCGAAGCGTCCACAGTCGACGGCATCAAGTCATAGTATTGTTATTGTCAAGCCAGGTGCACGTGATACACATGACGATATCGATCCAGATTTGACGCGTCTGCGCAGCATACCACAATTTTTGCCAGTGCTGCGTGAGTCGATCAGCTCAGCGACATATACACGCGATGCAGAGATCTTGGAGCGTTTGCAATCGCAGCATTTGCTCAATATATGCGGACGGATGCAGACGCATTTGAATTTGTGTGCCAGCCATGTGGCCAGCGAACAAAATCATCTCGTGGAGCGCACCAAGGTCGTTAGCAATTCGATAACGAAACTCTTTGCCAGCTTCGTCGATATGCAGAAGACATATGCATCATATGCGGAGCAATTTGCCAAAATTCGTGGCGTGTCGCAGCAGTTGAGCCGCTGCAATTCGCTGCTGCATGAGAATATTGCCAACCTGGAGGCAATCAATAATTTCCTAGACGATGAGGATCGCCTGGAGCCGTTCGTCTGGCGCACCGATGACAACAAGCTGCGTGGCGAGGCGGAAGGCGCCGCCGGCAGCAATAGTAGCCGTCTCTGGCGTCTCTAGGCGCTCCAATCGGTCTCCTTCCAAACATTGTTTGTTATTAGTCTAACGCGTAATTCTATTAAATATATATTTTATCTATATGTTTATATTGTGTAAATTAACTATATATTCTTCAATTATATTGTTTGTATGTTAAATTATGAATTGCGTGTATTGAAATTATTTTTTAAGTCTTATTGACAGATCTGGTGGTCTTTTAACGCAGGCCACACCCAGTAATAGTTGCCTTATCCTTATCGGAACTGAAACCAGTACGCCTAACTAAATATTCAACAGTTTATAGTAAATGCCAAATTTCCTATGACTAACCAAAATTGGGGACAAAAAAAAACATTCAAATCTCAACTTGATGGGCTTGGTTAAAATGCATAAGTGCAAAATATTCAGTTTAAAACTATTTTGTTACAAGCATGTAGAATTTTTAATCTGCGGCGAGACGTGTGCTTAATATAATATATAATCTTTCAAACTGCGAACACTAATAAATATTTCGGCAGATTACCTCCAGTCTACAAGGGAATTTATTATTTGGCCTGTCCTACGAAACCTACGAAATTTTATGTTTAATTTCAGCTTATTTCACACATACAAAAAAAAAAAACAAAACAATTGCAAATTTTAGTCGAATCGAATAAGTGAATATATTTAATTATTCAATGTAATGACACATTTAACAATAATTAAGCACACTCACAATAGACATGCAGATATATGTATAATTATATATATCTATATATATATATATATGTATATATATATATATATGTATATATATATATATATATATATGATTAGAGGAATCGTGTAATTAAATATATTTAATAGTCCAATATTATTACTTGAATAATGTATACAATTATTATTAATAATAATCATTTTTCATTACACAATTTTTTGAGTAATTTTACTTTTAGCGCAAACACACAATTGAGTTAACAAAAGTGTTGCACAAACTATTTTCTATTAGATGAAATGCACATTTCTGATACAACATTCAAAGTAAGTGCAACTTGTTGTCGCTCATTTTCTTTGGTGGTAAGTTGAGAAATCAAGGAAATAAATCGAGATAATATAAATATCTATAATATTTATTACACATGCTTACACACATAATTAGCTAGATATTAGTAATCTATATTAAACTACGACTAGTACACATTAACAAATAAATTAATTATACATTTAGCATGCATGGATTTCAATTTGTTTATGGTTTTTTTCCATTATTTTTTTTTTCTCTTCTGTTTTATCAACATTAAATACAGTTATGTTGCTGTTACTTATATAATACACACACATATACATCCATCAAATATATTCATCAAATTTAAAATAGTTAGTTGAGTCGCCTTAATTAATGGTTTCTATTTTCTGTGCGGAAAGAAACCGTTTTGCATGGAAGTCCGAAATGAAATCGACAGAGAGAGAGAGACAAAGAAAGAGCGAGATAGATAGGTGTGCGAAAGAGACAGAGCGAGCGAGAGATGCAAGTGTTTTGAAATTTCATTTGCTCCGCTTAAGTCGAAGGAACACACGCAATCCTCGTCGTCGTCGTCGTCGTTGGATCTCCAGTCGCACCGTCTTGTATAAGGCTAAGGAGCAATGATAGAAGATGAATATCGACGTCACCACAATTATGATGTGTATGACAATTTGGAAAAGAAAGTCATTCATCAGGCGTGCGATGAATGTGAGGGCTAACTGTTAACGCTGCGTATAGCTGCTCCAATAAACAAGGATCATGAGCAGTACGTTAGCGCAACTTATATTCTAGAAGAGTTTCTGCATTTTAATGCGATCCTGAAAGTTGCGCTGTTGCTCCTGCTCATCAATGGACTTCAGTTCCCGGGCTACCGTTGACTTGAGCGATTTATCCAATTGGAGTGCACCAACAAAATCGCAACGGGCCTGCCTCGGATTCCAGGCGCCAGCATGGGCTTTGGCTCGCCGAAATAGCGCTTTCACATTGTGCGGATCAAGATTGAGGACCTCGTTGCAATGCTCAATCACGGCATAATAATCACCGGCAATCAGACGGCATTGGGCATAGTTCAACAGCAGCGGTTTCTTAATTTCAGCCAACTGCAGCCACTCGCCATCGTGCGGCTTCTCCTTGAGCATCAGCTGCTCGACCATGCCGACGGCATCGCGATAGCAAATCTCTGCAGCGGCATACTCAGCCGCCTTATAATGGCGATTGCCACGCTCCTTCAGCGAATGGGTCGCAAGCATTTTCTCATCGTCGGTCATTTGCCATTGCTCCTTCTCATACTCCTCGGGCAACTCAATCGAGATTAACTCAATGATGAACTCCAAATCAACGGGATGTTTAAGTAGCTGGTCCAGATCCTCATAGCCCATGCCTTCGTTCTGTAGAGTCATGCCGCAGCAGTGACGACGCTCCTCCGGTTTCTTGCCAATATCACGCAGTGTCTTCGATATGAATGGATATTGTACACAGAACTGTAAAATCAAAAATATATGCGTATCAACATAACATAAATATAATCTTTTCATGTGGACATTCTTTAATTGGTTAGCATTTCTTGGCTGGCATTAAAATGGTATCAAAGTATTTCGCAGTCGGAAAGCATAAATAAAAAAAGTACACAAGCAAGCATGATGAAATATTGGACATACTACAAACAAATTGACTAGATAGACATAAATATATATATAATCATATCATAGGAGCGATCAGGTTTCAGAAACCTATTGCTTATATAAAGGTCAAAACATTTATTAATGTTTGCAATTGCTGCACATATAGCAATTTTCAGAAACTTATTCGTTGCATTAAATAAGATACACACAAATTCTAAACACAGCTGCCAGTCGGGCAGATTTATATGATGAGTTCCTTCCAGGATTGCTGGTCAGTGGGTGATTGACTTGCGACTTGTGCGAATGTGTGCACATAAAAAATAATCATTTTATATCTTTTAGTAGGCACCTGTGGAGATGAGTGCACTTACCGATTTGTAAACTGTAAATTTGGCCACTTCGTCGAGTGACATCTTCTGCACGATGACCTCCCAGACTTCCAGTTTGAATTTCTTGCCCAGAACAAGCTCCATGGGCTTATCCATTTTCCTGCTGTCGTCGATGATTCGGATATCGTTTGCCCGACGCGTTTGAAAATGGAATTTTACCTGTAAAAATTAAACTGTGTCACTTGCAGCCTGGGACCTGTTCTGGCCTTGGCCTAGATTTTCTTTTCTGCTTTGCGTGGGAGTCCCTTTGGAGCCCAACTGTTGCCTATTGCAATTTGATAAGTTACACTTACCCTGGTTCCTGGTATAAGTTCGACGTATTTATTGCCAGGATTAAGCACTTCCTTGTGTATTGGCTTTTCCTTGCCAACTTTATTTAATTTCTGCTCCATTTTAGTTTTTTTTATAGGTAGGTTTTTTTTTTTTAATTTTTGCAGTGTCTGCAACGAATCACTCACAATTTAGCTCCGCTCTCTTGCACCTGCCTCTCAACAATAAAGGACAATGAGTTGCAGTCAAAACAGAATGCATATATTCCAGAAATAATTCCCGTAGATCAGCTGATTGCCCGCTTAACAGAGTGGCAGCATTAATCTTACCAAAACAAATCGGTACTATCGATTAATTTACATTTCGTGTTTATTGTTGGCGATTTATTATTTAAACTTAGAAAGTTCCTTTTAATCAGTCAAAAAACAAATAATTATTCCGGTCTGTCGGTTTTTTTTTATATATATAGTTGATTTTTTTTAAATTTGTGCGTGATGTAAAAATGTTATCGAATAGCCGCAATTTGAAAAATTTACCACCACAGTTCTGAACCATCAACTTGTTATCGCGCCTTTCAATAAGAGTTGTCTAGTCGGTTGAAGTCCGCCATCTGACCCGCCAACTATGAACATTGCTTCGTTGACTTTATTCGGTCGCGTATAGCGGAACCTGACAGTTGTGTGTGTGCGCGCTTAGCTCTTGATGCGACACCAGTTTGTTTGGGCGCAACTATTTCAAAATTCTTACGAATACTGTAAGAATTGAATTGAAAATTGCTTGCATAGTTAAATGCATTTCATTTGTTAATGTTTCATTATATTTCCATCTGGGTGTCGATATTATTTTTTTTGTGCGTGTGTGTCTGTGTCTTAGTGCTAGTGCAAAAATTAATTATAGTTGATAATAAACAAATGTTTCATCTAAATTACAATCTCAACGACCGCATTACAGTCAATTACTTTACACTGCCCAAACCAGCAGCTGCTTTCAATTTGATCGTCAAGTATTGCAATTTATACTGTCAAAGCTGCCCGCATTTGCTCAAAGATCGAGTCGCGCCCAGTTTTGCATTCCATGCACCCTTTGCAATCCCCTCGGTATCCTTCGCACTCGTTGGAGCCACCCCCAACATATATCACATAACACTGTTTGTGTTGCAGTGTAATAAGAAGATGCAAACATTTAAATTTATCTCGTTGCTGTTTCTAATTTCATATTTTTCCTTAAACCCATTACATATGCGTTATATCTTTGAGAAATACATAAAATATATTTGATATTAAAACACAATTGCAAAAAGTAAAAATAAAAAAATTGTTATACAAGTTTTGAGAGAATTTAAGCTTGTTGTCTTTCATTTATAAATAACTATTTTCAAACAATCCAAAGATGAACATTAATCAAATTATATATTCAAGTATAGAATATTCTGAAGTATACAAATTTCTTATTCAAGTCTTCCTATAACAGATGTCTCTTTGAATTCTTGTAGTTGGAAAATTTTTGTTTACAATTACTGTGCTACTTATTTATATAAATCTTTAAATTTGATGACAAATTAGAAACATTAGCGAATTGAAATTAAATTTGGCAACGCATCGATGAAAAACATTAGTAAAACCTAAAGATAACTATTTTCAGTTTGTGTTGGCGTTGCTAAGCTCTATATATAAATTATATACATATATATCGCGACATATTTATACAGTAAGAAGTTCAAACAGCTACCTCAGGGACGTTGACTAAATGATATCTACATGATATATAGTGATTCAACCTGGTCATCTTCGATATGTTAGAGATTAAGATAGGTAGACATTCAGAGGGATTTGCCTATATTGAGAAGATTTGTGATTTTGTTCAAGCGAAACTTTTGCTTTAGTTAAATACATTCAGATGTTGGACGGCCTGCCTACTCAACAATAATAATAATAACAACATGAAATATCTACATATGATTTTATGTGCACAGCCCACACGGCAGACCCAAACAAAATCAAAACAAAAAAAATCTACCAAATTAATATAACTTTTGCGCTTTTTGCTATGAGTTTTCCGATCGTTCGTACTCACTCTTGCCCTCTGTCTCCCTCTCTCTCTCTCTGTGTGGCGCTCTCTTTCGCTCTCTTTTACTATTCCTCCTGCTGTTTTTTTTTTTGTTGTTATTTGTAAGTAGGCGAACGCTGCTAATTGCACAGGTATTGAAACCAAACTCACAGCTACAAGTGCAGCATCATCAGTAACCGATACACATACAGATACAGATGAGAAAAATCAAATAGATAAACTTGGCACGTTTTTTTGTGTGTTCATTGACGCTTGTTCAAAAACGTTTTTTGCCTGCTCGGCAGTCGTTTTTGAACTTCTGCTGTGTTCTGACGCTTTGCATGTCAGAATTCGAGCTGAACCAAAAAAGAAAATGTAATAATCAAACATCAAACGAGACACGCGGCGCGCAAATCTTCACTTTCAAATGTGCATCAATGAAAACGTTTTTTCTTTCTTTTTTTTTGGTTCTAATATATATATATTATAAATTACAGAAATAATCTGAGAAAGTGCAAATGACCTAACACACCTACGTAATCAATGACATATGTAAATTGTGTATACACACATACACATACACGTACACACACACACACAAAAGTGAATATAATTAAAAAATGTTCAACTACCAAAATATGATGTGAGGTTTAATTGTATTCAAAGTCAATGCTTTAAAAATGCAACAAGTTTTACTGAGTTTCAAATCTGGATAAATAATCTATATATTTTAGCATGAGAATAAGAAGATGCTATTTCAATTCACAAAAAAGATGAAAATTAATTAGTAATATAACAATATATAAATTTATAAACCTTAAATAGTAGAACTGTTCTCAATTTAAGAAAAATTTCAATATTGTTGATTGTTTTATTATTACTGCAACCTGTGGTTTTTTTTTACAGGGTACAAATAGTTGAGACTAGAAATTCTGTTTAACCTTCACAAGCACCCTCACACATACACATACATATACTGCTAGCGATTATTTATGAGAAAAATGTAATTTGTTTGTAGTGCTTTTAATTTCGATATTTATATTTTGTGTTTAATTTGTATTATGTTTGACATTGTTTTCTTTTTGTCTGGAAAAAATGTTGTCTCAGCTGTTTGGTTAATGGAGGAGCCTCAGCGCACCTAGATAGTTGGGCTAATTGCCAACAATTTTCGTTGCACACCGTAGAGTTTGCCTCCAATTGAAGCGTTTATCTCAAGATGCTTATTTTTAAAACAGTCTCGCTCACTAATGGCAGAGAGTTGCTCTATGTACACACACACACACACACACACACACTTATGGTGTATATTATATATGTAAGTATAGACAAGTCATGTGTGGCTGCGTGTATACAAATATAATTGTCTGTGGAATATCTTTACTAGGCGTACGCATGATATCTTTGGGATCAGCGATTCTAGCATCTGGCCCTCATTTCTTCCATGCTCCCTCTCTCGCTCTCGTATTTATTTTTAGACTAGCGATCGTGTGTATTGACTTTGTGTGAGTGTGTTTCTCTGCTGTGAAGCTAAGCAGTTTTTGGCATTTAACGGTATTCTCAAAAAGAACATGCATACAAAATAAAAATAACACATTTGTAATTTTTGCACTTATTTGCTTCGTTTTTTAGCTTATAGGTTTTTTATTAACACAGTCACGCCTTCGACATCCCCAGCTTATTTATATTTAATTCGCGTATACATTTAAATAAATGCATATGTACATATATATAACGTATAACTGAATGAAATTGAATGTCGTTGACCATCTGGCGTATTTGGCACAAGTCAATTTTTCCAATTTTAGCCGCAAGCGACGCTAGTATTTTAAAATGAATGACGGATATCAATGTGAGCTTGAAATTGTTTCTGTGGCGCCCACACAAACACAAACACATACACATGCACACTCACTCACACATGTGCAAAATGTGCATGTTGCCCACTTTTCAAATGTTGCGCAGTCAACATTAAACCAAACGCCAACGTCAAATGTCGACGTCTAACGTTAACGCCAACGCCAACGTCGACGCCTACTATGAACACCTATTTATGTGCGTATGCATGTGCAGGCATATGTATGCATGCAATTTTTTTTAGTTTGCAGCTTGACTAAAGGGCGCTTATCATTAGATTTTGGCAACTTGTTCATATACATATATATGTGCTTGCGTGTGTGTGTGCTGAGAGCAACAAGAAGAGTCGAGCGACTGCAGAGCACTTCACAAATAAAAAACAAAAAGGCCAAAACTATTCTCAAAAAACTTGATTTTATATTATGTTGTATGCGTACATATACATATACACCAGCGTACATATAAACGCACACAACATAATGGAAAATCAAGTTTTTTGGGAATAGTTTTGGCATTTTTGTTGTTTATTTGTGAAGTGCTCTGCAGTCGCTCGTGTTTTCATCCGTCTCAATTTTTGGCGCTTTTTTAATTTAGTTGAGCTGAGCGTTTTTTTAAGTCAACGCAACCAAGGTTGCTGATAAGTGACAACTTAAGATCACAATCAAATAAAACTAAAGGCAATTTATGTTTTTGTGTTTGTGTGTCTGCGTGGGTGCATGTGTGTGTGTATGTATTGACCATATGCGAGATTTGCATCGTTTAATGTTCAATTAATTGCAATAGTTCTAGCTAATACCAAGACCAACAACAACAATTCAAACGAAAATGCAATAAAAGTGCCAAAAAAACAACGATATCCGAAAGAAAAGCAATCAAAACAAAGAAAAGTACAAACCAACACGAGCAGCCAGTGAGGCAACTACAACAAAAAGAGCAACAACAACAATATCAATAACGAGAACAACAACAAGCCACATCATGATCAGCAGTTGGAGTTGCAGGCTGCTGCTGCTGCTCATGATGATGATGATGCACTGCAGCAGACACCTGGGCACAAACGCCTACAACATCGATCTGCCCAGTTACGTGCGGCATCGACAAGCCGGCCACTCCATGTTCGGCTTCAGCATAGCCCTGCACCAGCCCCGCAGCGGTTTTACCAATTCGTAAGTAAACCTAATTTTAAGCTTTCAACTTTATGAAATCAGACATAAATATTTGCATATACACTGCTCGAAATCCAAATTAAAATTTATTTTTGAGTTTTATATTGCATTTAGTATGGTATTTTATATAAACATACATAAATTAGAAAAATTTTGAAAGTCCAATATATATATAGTAATATATTGGACTTTCTAAAAAAATTATTTTTTTTTTTCTTGTAAAAGCATTTTTTTGAGTTAGATAATCTGGGCAGAATTTTAATAATGTACAGAAAACTTTGTAAGTTATTTAAAATCACCTAATTTAATAATTTATTTAAGCTTTTCTGAATTTAATGCCTAATTCGTAGACAAGTTTCAATTAGTGGTTCGCAATTCATGAAATTTTTGATTATTTGTTTAGTTTTCGCAACTTGATCTTTCGCTGAAAGAATCTGAAGAATCTAAGACTGCCTTATACAAACAAAAAGTTCAACTCTCACATTACAAATGAGCTTAAAAATCGTATTGTTTATGTTTTGTGCTCCGTTGAATTCTTAATCGACTTAAAAATATACAAATAACTGTGTCTATTGAAGAAAATGCTCGCTGTTCGTTAACCGTTTACCGAACTTTATGTAAATCGAGCGAACGACCTTCTGTCACCCGAGACAGAGCAACGGAGTGACAGTGACATATGTATCTATACATATACATATACATATACATATGCATATATACATATGCATATATATACATATGCATATTATGCGCGCATACATTCAGTGATATTTCAATGGCACAGTGCGCATGCGAGCCGGAAACAATCAGGCATGACAATAACAAAATGTATGTTATACTTATACGCTCACCCCTCCCATTACCCACCTCCCGCACACACGCGCACACACACTCACATACACACACACAGAAAAGATGCACTCAAGAAGAACATGGCATGGAACATCTCAGCACAAACATCATTTTCTCTTTGGATAGTCAGTTATCGTTATCGATTTTTTTTTATTATGTTTTTTTCATTCTTATATTGTGAAATAATTGCTGTTGTGGAAGCTGAAGACTCTGATAGCGTTGCATAGATAACCAGTGATAAGCGTAAGTGACTTTTATCACAAGGCATACAGCCGTCGGTTCGTTACACAACGAACAGTTACACACATACATGCGAACATGCGTATATGTGTACAAGCCGAATCTGAATCAGAGTTTAAAACTGTGTCTTCAACTTCAACAGCAACTGAGAACTGATAATTGCCATAAGAACGCATAAAAATGAATGTATCAAGTAATAAAGAAAGTGCTGACAATCAGCTCATTAAGGGATACAATATTATGTATATATTTACTGCATGTTACAGTAATTTAAGCACAACTCAATGATCTCAATAATGCTCAAAAAGTACACACTTTGATTATACAAAACAAAAAGGAAAGAAAACACAAATATGGATGTAGATCTTAACTTGTCGACTAAGAAAAGCGATTAACCCAAGACATAGGTTTAAAATCAGAAGACAAAAGTAGTATTTAAAAACATATTTAAAAAAAAAAAAACTGAAGTCAGTTTTCTGTATTATATAAAATTTCGCGAAACTGATGCAGAACGCATTTTAAAATAAAATGAGTAAAATGTCGATTACATATATAGAATTCCTTTTAAAATAAACTAAAGTTTTCTATTAAAATTTGTTTGCCATATCTGCAACCCTTCTAACGTGTTTGCCCTATTTTCTTAAGATATTTTCCATTTAGTTCCATAACTGTCTGGTGTCTTGTGTCAACATCATAAAAATCCTAAATGCCATTAATTTCAATCAGAGGTGCGCAATCAAAATTAATGGCTGACAGCGTGTCCTATTGCTCCAATCATAGATATGTATATGTGTGTATAAATATAAACTATTTTAAACCCGAGAGTGCCATCGGTTGGGAAGTGGGCCATTCAGCCTTTGAAACGAGACGTTATTAGCCGAATGCGGCTGACCCGTGGCAAATAAGGAAAAAAAAAAATGTATAAAAGAAATTCAGATTCTCTTATGCCAGTCTCTAGCTGGGCAGTCGATTGATCAGTTAATCCATCAGTTGCCGCCCACCAATACATATACGTGCCAACTTACATATTCTCATTGTGGCCAAGATAGCCTATTGAACTTAGAAAGTTCGTCAACGAGTACGCTGCTGCGGCCAGCTCTGCTCTCGCAGAGCGTGCTAATCAAGCGGCAACAACAGATGCAAAGATGCCTTCTCTTGCTAGACTTTTGACTTTTCGCACGTTCACTTGCTGCAACAGCACAGTGCAACAACACAGTCGCCGACGCGGACGCAGACGCAGATGACGACGACCAAGAGGCAGATATTGGAGCAAACGATCCCAGCACACAACAGTCAAAGGCTGCTCAACTCACATCCGATAAAGATGCGCAGAGCTCGACAGAGTGAAAGAGAAAGAGAGAGCGAGAGAGTGAGATTGAGCTCAAGCTGAGAAAGAGATGAAGTGCGGGAGAAGGGAAGACAGCCGGCCACTAATAAACAGATTGCAAGCTAAAAGCAATCAACGTGTATGGAAAAATGCTCTGCTTTTGTTCTTGTTTCTCTTCTACCCCAAAATGAAGAATAGGACAGTGGTTAAATCATTTCGTTACATTTGCAATGACAATTTGATAACTATGAAAAATCATGTATATGAATAATTATATTATATGAATCATTTTATATATCTTATTATTTGGTTTTGGTTTTATTGTTCTTATTTTGTTTTTATACAAAAGAAGTGAAAAAAGTTTGCTTATACAGAGACCAACCTGTTATTATTGAAATACCTTTTCAAGATGTGTAAGCTTGTCATTTTCTAAACATAAGTAAAACTTAAAAAAAAAAATTTTCCATATACGAATTAAGAGTGGGTTAGTTTACGACTAGATTTTGCATTAATTTATAGCCAATTTTAATAAACCAAAATGTCAACGAATTTTGTAAGTTAGAACTCCAAAAATAACATAAAATAAAGGTTATTTTCTTATAGATATGGATTAAATGAGAGTGTACAAAAAATGCATCAAATCTGGTATTTATGTTTAATAAATTGCCAAACTGCATTCTGTCAGCAGAATATTTGGATGAGTAATTTGCATAATTTCAGGTCAAATCCAAATATGGTTATAAAAAAATTAAGAGGTTAAATGCACTAAAATGCTTTTCACACGAAAAAAAAAAAAAAAAACAAAACAAAATGCAGCACAAAATGTAAATTGAAGTCAACACGTTATTTAAATGCAGCGTTAAAATGTTTACAATACAGTAAACAGATAATAAACAAAAAACACAAGAAGCGCGATGCGTGCTTGCTTGAAAGGCCTCCAAGCTTCCATATACAGATAAAGATACAGATACAGATACAGATAGAGATACAGATACAGATACAGATACAGATACAGATACAGATAGAGTTAAAGATATAGATACAGATACAGATACAGATACAGATAGAAAAATAGATACAGACACAGATACAGATACAGATAGAGTTAAAGATATAGATACAGATACAGATACAGATACAGATACAGATACAGAAATAGATACAGACACAGACATTATTGCTCAACAGTTGTGCCAAGTTGCAATTCACAAGCTCGTCGCAGCTCAAATACTTTTTAAGTATGCAAAGATTTTCACTATGTGTTCATTTCCATCGAAAAATTCTTAAGTAATAAGTATAATATTAATATCAATGGCCATTCCGGCCATTCGTCATACAGAATTTTCAAACTTCATTAGCAATAACAATAAAATGTTGGTTAATATTTTTTCTTGAAATTATTTATGTTTTGTTTATGAAAAGCTTATAAAGAAATTATAATAAAAGCTGAGTTGGTCGACTATATAATATTAGGATTTGTATTAATCGGTATATATTTTTAATCTAAATTAATAATAAAATAACATTAATCAACAACTTTGACTTTGACAAAGTCATTTTCTCTTTTGTATGTGCTCCAACTGCATTTATCCGTTCTTCACACTTAGATCATATTTTAAGAGCTGGAATACAAATAAACCAAATGTGTATTCTTATTATTGTTTATGTTATCTGGTTTTTCTTAGGTTTTATTTTGGTTTGCCCAACAATTAACACATAAGTTTGTCTGACACTGAGACTGAGACTGTTGTTTGTTGTTTGTTAAGTGACACTGTGGCACTCTGGGCCGTAAGGGCATACAGCGATTGCCTTCCGCTCTGCCCACGCCACCACTCGCTGTCAATTCTGTAAAGTGCACTAAAAGCTGAAAATTACCTGACTTCATCTGCTGATGCTGCTGATGTTGATGCTGATACACACAATATAATTGTGTGTTAAATGCGCACAAACAGAGCCATTGCCAGATCCCAACCCGAGACAGGCTTCACACATGGAGCTGGAGGTGAAGAAGGAAGGGGTGGTGTTCGTGTTGGTGTTGGTGGAGGCTTTGTGGTTTTGTATTTAACTAGTTGTTGGTTACATTGTTAATAAGGCAAGTCATTGGCCAATGTGGTTTGCCCTGAAGCATTGTCGCCGACAATTACTACACATGAACATACAAATAGATATATATATATATATATATATATATATATATGTATATATACAGTAGCAAACATTTATATCTTGCAACTGGTGTAAATGTATCTGCATCTGTATCTATATCTACAGCTGACACAGTTAGAGCTGAGAGCGTTCTATTTACGGTCAAGTGTTTGGCACAAGGTTGACCGTCCGCTTCACCCAATTGGCCAAATAAGTCATCGACATCATCAACATCATCAGCGGCTGCATCAGCAGCCTCTACGGACCGTTAGTTTGGCTCAGCCACTTGTTGAGATGCACAGGTTTCCTTATACTACTACTACCACTACTACCTATTAGAACAAACGGCATTCATCGGCTCATTCGCTCATTAGCCCGGCCCCGTTCACAGTGCCAAAAGTGGGTTAGTGCCATGCATATAGGGTGACATCGAGATCCGTCAAATAACAGCAGACTGTGTTTTCTTTCGTTTATCTTATCCATAAGTTGACATATAGATATATTCAATATATCTATATTACCCAATATAAATGTGTATAAATCAGAAAGATAAATTAAACGTTTAAGCTTTCCAATGTTAATTGTATAATCATCCAAATAATTCTTTTTTTCTTCCATATCTGCTATTAATTCATATTTAAAAAAAAAAAACCACAGTTCAGCTTAGATAAGGTTTTGGCAGTTTAAAAACGTAAGAATCATTGGAAACTTACAGTTTGCAAACAGTAAAATGAATCAATTTTGACTTGATGTTTTCCGATTCTTTTTTAAATTTTAATATTACGCTTACTGCAAAAAAAAATTTTATGTAAGCTAATAAAAACAATTAACTATTTAGCGAACAAATATTTTTACTGTTACTAAGAGCGTCGTTATTTTTGTGGGTGTACCACAATGCTACAATCTTTGCAAAAAAAACAACATAAAATAAATAAAAATAATAATCATAAATTGGGGGCAGCAATAAATAATTTTATCTTCGTGATGATCATTTTGAGGAGCTGCACAAATTCTCTGCTATCCACCCATTTACCTCGTTCTCTCTCTCTGTCTCTCGCTCTCTCCCCTTCTCTTTTACACACGTCTCTGTCTTATAAATGGAACTCGGCTACAGCATTCGACAGCTGTCTGTTGTCTGCTGTCTGCTGTCAGCTGTCGGCTGTCGCTTTGTTGTGGTTATGAAATTGCAAACAGCAGCAGCCCAAGTAGACAATGAAATGTAATTGATTTCAAATATTTACTGCATTTTTATGCAATTTGGCATTTGGCTGGCAGTTGTTAGTTCTCGCTTGGGCTAACGGTTTCTGCGCTCTGTGTTTTAATTGATTGCCGCTTGATTGCGGAGTCGATGAAGATAAAGATCGGATCGAAACGGCTCGAAATGATGTGGGCTGGCAGGACTTATAGATAGCTAGATGGATAGCATTTAAGACCACTACTGTGCTACTGGGCCTTTAAGCGAGCATCCTGTGTGTGTGTGTGTGTGGAAACACATTTGTATGGAAGTGTCAATGTGTAAAAAAGGTGTTGGAAAAACACACACAAATAAAATGGCTCAATGAGCTGCCTGCCCGCACGCAAGCAACAACAGCAAAGCGCGGCGCGACAGGGGTCGCACGTTGGGCGCCGGCGCGCAGCTCGTCGCAGCAGCGTCACGTGTGAACAGTTACTTTTTTCCCAGTCGGAATTTCGTCAGTCTCTGGCCTTAAAGAGAGCAGCACAATGAGGCGCGCACATGTTTAGCGCCGAAACGCCCTCGCGTTGCCCCTCAACATAATTGAACAAAAAAAAGAAAAGAAAAGAGTGGAAAAAAAAGAATAAACGGGAAAACCCTAGGCGCAGACCCTCGGACTTACTCTCTCGACTGACTTTAAAATGACTTAGCGATTTTGGTAAATTAAATGCAGCCCATTTTGTTTGTGCACTCCGCATGCGTTGCCCACCAGCGCTTCACTCTACAGTGCGTGCTAAAAGTGTACGTTGCTCATTTAATTTGCTTTAGCACCACAGCTCGATATAAGAATCCTCCATTAGATTCTGCCTTTTTAGTATGTATTTAAAAACTTTTCATACATTGATAAATTGTTAAATTTGTAACATTGTTTATTTTTACTTTAAAGATTAAAGGCAAATCTTGTTCATTAGTTGAATTTGTGTGATTCATTTATGATAAAAATAATAATCTATTTCAACCAAATGCATATGAATCATATATTATGAACTATAATTTGTTTTGCGGAAAGGAAATGACAAAAAAGGAAATGCCTAGTGAACAATCAGTTACTGTTGGTGATACTGCAAATAGTTGGCAGTCACTGTGCACGTGGTTTTCATTCACAGTCCGGGCACAGGAAGCATGCGCAGCTTCACACGCAGAGCACCCACATGCGTTAGGGGTATTCACTGCGGCCCGTGCTATCCTGCAGAACGGATGTTGTGCATGTGTTTTTGCCCCTCTTGCGGCTGTCGAAGTCGAAGTCGAAGTCGATGTTGCAGTCAGACTCAGAGACAGTCGCAGGTACACTCAACAAAATTACAAATACCCCAGACAAAACAGAAAAACAAATTAAGATCCGTAAAAATAATTCTCAAATTAATATCCCTTAAAATATTTTTGAAAAGTAAATATGCCAAATATCAATTTAAAAATTAAAAGAATAAAATTGGTTTTCTAATTTATAAATAAAAACCAGTTGCTTAATAAAATGTCTGTTTTATTTTTCTTTAAAACAACATCAGGCAAGTTGCATTTTAAACCAAAACAATGAGGATTTATAAAATTCGATTTATTTAAGTACTTTTTTTTTGTGTATGCATCTGAGTACGACAAATTGTTAAAAAAAATGTAAGTTTATTTTTAACATGATTTTTATTGCAACTGCTGCACGCGACGATCGATGGCCATTTAGAATTCAAAACGCGATGCGGCTTTAAGCCTGACCAAAGGTTCTTGTCTTTTATAACATTCGATTTTCTTTTCTTTCTTCATCTTCTTTGCAGTTCCAGTTAAATTTTCTTCAAATTTTCCCCTTGATATTTTGTTGCACGTATGAGTATATATATATATATATATATCTATGTGTCGATAGCCATGTGTGCGGAAAACTGTTCGATTTGTAATGCATTGTGCGGCTTTTCACGCTTCGATTTCCATGCACGGCCTTGCGGCCCATTTCTGGCTATTGGCCATTTGAAATTGAGACATTGCCTAAGTCCCCAAATAAAAATGGAAAACAATAAAAACAAAAAAGATATAGAGAATTGAAATAAATTTTTAGACACGCGTATTTTCACGTTTTGTTATTTGTCGCCTTTCTCACTGTTCTTTTTGCTTTATTCAATTTTCATTCTTTATTCATGATGCTATTCATTCGGAGGTTTTTTTTTCTTTTCGTTTTGCCCCTTTTTTAATTGAAGCGCATTGATTTTGATTAGTGTTGTGCACTCTGCTCCATAAGGCCCAGTGTGAGTGCTTTCTGTGTATGTGTGTGTGTGGTGTGTGTGATGTGTGTTTATGGTTTTGGTTCATTGATCACACAACTCTGACGCGTGCTGCCTAATTTAAAATTTACGCCAGCCACGTTTTATTGTGCCGTACAACTATTTGCTAAAGTTGTTGTTATAAAGCGATTTCAATTGAAATGTTTTTATAATATGTTGTAATATTGAGAAAATGAGATGCGCTCCAATTTAATTTGCAAATTTCATTACTTTTTTATATATCGAATATAATTTTAATTTTTAAGAATCTTATTTTTTTTATTAAGTTGATAAGCCAATTTTTTTTTTTTTTATAAATAAATAAGCTTCATAAATATAAAAATTAATTTTATCATTGAATATTTTAGACTTTTGTAAGGTTTTATGAGGCCTTATTAGAAGTTGAGTGAAATTTTTCGTATTTTCTACTATTTGCTACTACTTTTCGTTAGCGCCCATTCGCATTTTTTGTATATATTTTAAATAATTATATTATAATAAGAATTTAATTTGAGACGGAGAGTTGAATGTGGCATTTGATTGGTGTGAGTCTGTTGAGAGATATTTAGATAGAGAGAGAGAGAGAGAGAGAGAGAGAGCGAGAGAGCGAGAGAGAGAGAGAACCTGCTTGCTCTCTTGGCGCCTCGTTATGTTAATTGTGATTAATTATAGATTTTTTATGACGATGATGATGCTGAAATCGATCGAATATTATGTCAGAAATGTACAGTCGTATATCGAATGGACAACCAGAAAAAAAATTCTCGCTGGTGTATTTCATTGGGATTTTTAAATGCTTATACGTGGCAAACCTTGAACCGCCGGATTGGAGACTGGTTTTTAAACTATTTTTAAATTGTGTGCGAATCATGAACGAATGCAGTTATTGATCAACACACTTAGCAGTTAAGAGAGATATTCGGACAAGTAAGAAAGGTATTCCAAATCGAAATTAATTAGATTGGAAAGATAAAGAAAATGAAAATGAAAACAATGCTAAATTTGTAATTTCGTACAAGTATTAAATTTAGATGTTCAAACAATTTAAGTGAAATTCAAAGACTGGCTTTTGATCAAGGACTTCCTCAGCTTGGCACTAAAGGTGGTTGCCCAATACCATCCAGCTGCATTGTGTGGCACCCTCAACGGACTAAGGAGTTCTTCGTGCTCTGTTCTCTGTACTCTGTTCTCCATACTCCGTTGTGTGTTCTCCCTTTGCGATGGGTTGTAGTAGTAGTATATATATATATATATATATGTATATACAGTTATAGGAGTAGTAGTACATCATGGCACGCACATTGACAGCTGTCATTAGCATTCATTGCGGAAGCGCGGCAAAAATCCATTGAAGGGCCTGTGCCTCTCGGCTGCTGGGGTGCTGCTGGGGTGCAGTAAATGGGCCTTCTTTAAAATTGAAAATAATAAAACGGAAAATAAATATAAGCAATGAACAACTGGCGGCCGCAAACGGCAAATCAAACACTTGAAAGTTGATTAAAATCGGCCCTACAACTTCTTTTGCTACTGCTGCTGCTGCTGCTGCTAGCATCTCTGCCCCTGCCCCTGCCCCTGCCTCTGCCTTTGCCACTGGCACTGTCGTCCCACACTAACGCTGCCCACATGCAACAATTTGACGTTTGACTAAAGTAAAATCAGCACAGATGCGTGCAACATGAAATCGGCGGGTTTAAACACTCAATGAATGATGTTGCTCTCAATCAAAGTGAATGCAAAGTGAATAAAGTCTGTTAATGGAATCGCAATGGGGTATTCAAGTGTTGATATAGGTCAGTTGCTTTGATCTTTTCATCCTAAACGCAGAGCTTGCCACATTCTACAGAGAAGAATATTGTGGAAAAAGAGGCAGCAAGTTTAATTAACATATATACAGTAGGTCAAAAAAATGTTTTTACACACAAAAAAAAAAAAAAAATCCAATCTAGATCAATTTATATATCTATAACGTATATATGTATATCTATTTCTTTTCGGAACTTTTATTTTGTATCTAAGCAAAAAAAACCAAATAGTTTAATTTTTGGGAATTACTTAGAAATAGTAGAGAAATTCGAAATGAGCTGATGGATAGGATTTAAGAAAACTGATTTTTAATCTGAAATATTCAATATTAATATAAAATATTAATATTATTTTCCCTTGCAGATTAATAGTGGGTGCACCCAAATTCGACACATCTGGCTATCAGGAGGGGGTTAATGAGGCTGGTGCCGTCTTCAAGTGTACGATGAACGATGATGACTGCCAGTTGATAACCTTCGATTCAAAAGGTAAGCGAATAATGCAAGTGAACACAATTAAACTGTCGCAAATGACAGTTGGGATTGGGATTGGGATTGGGATTGGGAAATGGACTTGGCGCCACTGTAGGGACCAAAGTGCAATCTGTATGTCTCCCAGTCTCCCAGTGTAAGCCAGTGTTCTTTGTCTTAGTGAGTTTGTGTTGGCGCCAGCGACAACAGCGCCAATTGCAATTAGTTATTTATGGCTCAAACGCATGCGCAGCGTTTTTAGTATGCAAAATGCGAGAATTGCGAAAATGCAAAACAGCAAAAGCAGCAGAAATTTTTGCATAAAATTACGCACGGCTGACGTTTATTATTTTTAGAGGTTTTTCGCATTTGTTTATTTGTGGCCATTTCACCGGGGCACATGCACTTCCTTAAGCGCAAACGGAAATGATAAACAGGCGGCCTCTAAAATAAACAGTCGCCCATTTTCAAGGTCCTCCCCAGCCACCACCACACCTCCCAGTCAATTTGTCATCCCGGCAACAAGAAAACTGCTGCCACAATGAGTCGTCTCTCCCATCGTCTCCCTGATTTGCAAGCAACGGATGCTCAAATAAAAATTATTCGCTTGGTCGACGATGACGATGACGATGACGATGACAGTGTCGATGTGAATGTTAATGTTAATGCCGACGATGGCAATGCGAATGCAGTGGATTCTACTCAAGTGCTGTGCCCTTGAGTGGTGTAATGTGGTGTTGAGTCCAACTTGACCTGGCTTCCTATAAAAAAAAACAGCGGAACTTCTCCACAAAGGAACTTCAAGATTGCATATGAGAATTAGCTGCTACAATGAATTTCTATGTGGGAGTAATCGAAAGAATTAAATAAAAAGTAATGAAACATTAGGAGGAAGTTCTAGAAAGTAATTTATCGATGCCTAAAGACAGTTTAGAGTAAATTAAAAATTTCAGAAATTAATATTCAGCTTGTTACAGTATATTTTATAATATATAAAATATAAATGAAATACATTTTGAATTAACTATAACAACTTGTTGACGTATCAGAAGAGGTATTATTTTAAAACAAAACATTTCATTTAAACAATATTTTTTTTTTATTCGAAGCCTAATTTAACTTAGCTCTTTTAAATCAATTAGTTAAATTTCTTGCAAATACGTAATCAGAAATTAAACCGTCGACGACTTAATGAATTCAAAGAAGTGTTTAAATAATTGTAAATATTTGTGGCACACGGCAGGCAGACAGGTAGTCTGCCATATGCTGGGCATCTGAGATGCCAGTCATAAATTTGCAATTTTATTTTGCGGTTGCTGCGGCCAACTGCTGGCAACACCTCAAAAATCAAATTGCTCACCCGTGCTCAGCACAGAAAGCAAGGGGAAGGAGAACTGGGGAACGAAGCCACAGGCGAGAGGCAAGGGGCAACTCAAAACTGGTAACTCTGGTGTTGATGGGCAGCTCTCGAATTGAGATCCATAAATTGATCGGCTAAGTGGCTGGGTTAGTTTACTATTGCTACTCTTGCTTATAGCCATTATCAACAAATTGTTTAAATGCTCGTCTCAATTTTTATAACGTATGCTTGCTAAAAAAAAAAAATAATAAAACAAAACAAAAAGGAGTCAACAGGTGCTTCATTCAGCTCGCAGGTTGGTTCGCTCATCCATTAGAGATCGCACACACGCACACACACACACACACACACACACACACATACACACACACACTGAGTGATGAAATTAGAAATTACAAAAAAATCCATCTGATTCATTCAAAAATGATTACTCATCTTAATTATTCAAGCACATTCATAAATACTTACAAGCTTCTAATTCAGCTGATGATGCAAAAGGCATTTTATTTATTGAATTTCCGGTTATTGTACAATATGATTTATGAATAGCTGTGATTGATAGTTAAACAACTAAAAATTTGTTTATCAATATGTTTTGAATAATTTTGCGATTATCAGCAGCATTTAAATATTCATATGACTCTAATATTTTTATATATATATTTTATTATCACATTTAAATATATTGTAATATGTATTTATTGATGTATTCAATCATCAACCGTAGGCTACAAATAACCAATTGCACATCAATATATTTTTGCTTCCATCACATACACTTTTAAAGGAACATTGTTTCATTGTAATTACATAAACAATTTGTGTCGTCCTCATTCAATCGCAATTCAATCAAATTAGGTACTTCAATCATCAGTACAGCACCCTATAAGCAATTTTTTCGTGCATTTTTCGTCTACCTTCGCACATCCCTCAGAGTCGGAGACTCTCAGTTTGCTTATACCGTAATAAATCATTGCCAAACATCAACGGAAGTGGCCATTATGCCGTTATTTGCCAAGTGTCTTGTTTAGAGCAACTTAATTAGTTTGCTTTTATTTTTATTTTTTGTTTCTTTCATTTTCCTATGCCCGTTCACCCCTCGCCATCGCCTCCACTTTAAAATACATCTGTATCAATTTCAGCAAATTTTTTATTTCCGCCGTCTTTATTTTTTTTTTTTGTGTCTCCCTCTTTCTGTTAAATGTGCGACGCTTATGTTTTTTTTTTTTTGTTTTCTTGATGATTTTGCAAGCTAAAAAAACTATCTACTAATATCGTCCGAGCTATATCTAATTTGCTCTCTATCAAATTCTAGGCAACAATCATAATACATATGGCAAAGTCATCGATCGCAAGTCTTTTCAGTGGCTTGGTGCCACTGTGGCCACCGGACGGAACAGCGACTTGGTTGTGGTGAGTATCTCTCTAAGAAATATTATGTGCAGCACTCATATTTTCGCAAAATATCAATATTGTAGTGCTGAAATGAAAGAAATACCATGAATACATATATATATATATATCAACTTTATATCAACTTTATAGTCGCTTCAAATTCAATAAGGACTTGATCTGTCGGCTATTATATATTACTGTTCTCATGTCTGGTTCTTGGTCGGTGAGGTTTTAATAACCAAATTCAGTATCTTCAAGGCTTCATCAGAAACGATGATATCGCTCTTCAAATGGCGAAGTTTTCCATAAATATTGCTCAATGGCACTGCCTAACGAACACAACTTTTCTATACTTGTTTTGCTAGATTTTCAGTCAGCCCAAATAATATAAATTATTAATAAATAAATATGTTCACTAATGTGAACAACTGTCAACTATGTAGATTGCTGGTGCTTTTAGTTTCAATTAATCCACATTAAGTAAACAGGGAAACTGGGAAAGTTCTTAATAAAATGAAATATTTTCGTCTCAATACATTACATTAATTCGTAGCTTTTTAATGAATGATTATATTGGACAAGTTCTTAACTGGGATATAAATTGGATCGTCAACCCACATACAAATTGCATTTTTTTTTTTATCGCTTGGCAATGTTGTAAAACCAAAGATTAATGTGATTGAGTGACCCACCAGCACGGCACACACCTCTCAGTCTCTGACATGGTTAAGTCGGTGACTGTGTGATTTTAATGTGCATTGATGGCTTCATCACAGAACGCGATAGTTTGTCAAATGGCCAACAGCACATCCCAGGGGCACACTGAAAGTGCAAGCGTAGCCGGGACAAAACCAGACCAGACCAGACCGGAACGAGCAGGTGGGCGTCAAACTCAAACTAAAACTCAAACTCAAACTCAACCTGAAACTGTTAGCTTGAAAGAAAAAAAAAATCGAAATGACATTTTATATGACAATGCCGTAAGCCAGTTTCGTTTTTTATGTCAACTGTGGTGGGTGTGCAATGCCGTTATACTTACACACATTTGAGAGCGTGTGTGTCTGTGTGTGTGTTCATACTATATATATGTGTTCATATATATATATAAGTTTTTGTTTATGTTAATTACTGCTGAGGCTTATACCCTGCACACAAAATGGGGTATTTTTAAATTATTTTACAATAATTTCAAAAACAATTTGTTTTATTTTAAGTTAAATAACAAAGTCTAAAAATTTTTCTTTTTGTAATCGAAAAGTGATCAATTAAAAGTAAACTTGAAGCTGAATTTGAGATTGAGCTATGCTGATATTTCTGCTGATTTATCTGAAAATGGCAAATATCGATTTATTTATTAAATGCAGAGCTGTTATTTTATTTTAGTATCGAATATGGGGTATCTTATAGTCCAGTGGACTACAAAAAATATCTTTCATATTTGTTATGATTTGATGTAAGGTCGACAAGCGACAACAATTGGAGCAACAACGCGCAGTTAAAGCAAAATTCTGAATACGTTTTGAATACGATTTTAAAGCGTGTTTCTATTTTTGTTGTTGCTGTTGTTGTTGTTGTTGTTGTTTTTGTTGTTGTTGTTTTTGTTGTTTTAATCTTTGTGGTCGCTATGAACGTGGCCATTTCTTGGATTGCGTCAAGTATACCACAATCACACACACACACACACAATCACACACACACTCACACACACAGAGTGGCAGTTAGCAAGTATTATACGCTGTGCGCTGTTTAAGGTGCGTCCCAGTCGCGACTTTGGTTAATTGCGTTGGCGTCGTTGGCCAAGCCAACAAACTTAAAGATATAGCCACAACTAAGCCACCCACCCAACTGGCCAAGAGAAAGACAGAGAGAGAGAGAGAGAGAGAGAGAGAGAGAGGGGAGAAGCGACAAGAGCAACATTTGATTTTCACTTTAGTTCTCAATTAACTTTGATTTGGCCCATTTGATTTGGCAAGCATACCAAGAGCCGTTAACATTGATGGCCCCGCCACGGAACCCATTGTTACGGTTACTGGTTGCTTTGGTCTGTTCTGGTCTATTATTGTGTTTGTTGTTGTGTTTGTTGTTGTTGTTGCAGCAGTTAACTTTTTGTTGGCCATCCATGTCCATGTCCATGTCCATGTCCAGGTCACTTCCGCCACGCGCGCACCCAGTGCCGACCTGGCCTTCAAATGGCCATTAACAGGCCATCGATTTATGTTTGCACCAAGTGCGCAACGGGACTTGAACTACATCATCATCAAAACCACCCGCAACAACAAATCATTGTGCAACATTTTGGGGCATATTAAAGAACTGATTGCTAAACTCGATTGTCTGCTCGAATTTCGTCGCATTCTTTCGAGATTTTCGCTGCAATATCATTTTTTAAAACCTCAACTAAGCAAAATGCATTTCTTGATAATGATCCGATAATCTGTAAATAGGGTTTTTTCATTAAATAAAAATATATATATATAAAGATTCTTGCTTAAGAACTAATTGCTTAAGATTAGTAAAAATATTTTTGAACTTATTTTTGATGTGTAAATTAATTGTGTGTGAAAAAAATACAATTACAAATCTTAAAGTAGTACAAATATTAAAATATTGAAATCTGCCGTAAGACTGAAAAAAAAAAATTATTTTAAAGATTAGCTGACAGAAATTAGTATTTTGATTAAAGTTTCTTTATTCGAATTTATGCGTTTTGAGTATTTATTTGATGTGCATAAAATTGTTAAATCCATTTCTACAAAATATGCGATTAATTGGACGAGCCTCATATATTTTATTGATGGCAATTTAACTTGATGTCGCCCAGTTTGGAGGATGGCCATGAAAATGAATAGTTGGTTTTGTGTTGCTGGGCGAACTGATGAATGGGAGTCAACTGAGCTAAATTCGTTGCAAGGTGAACCCGATCGACAATTGGCGATTGGATGGTGTTGTTGGGAGTGGTACGTTGTACGTTCTGTGAGTGGATTGTGGTTTGTGGCAACTTTGCCCCGGGTGCTCTGTGGCTCTGGGACTTTGGGGCATGTGCCGCATGTCGTGCGGTCTCGTTTCATTTTTGTGTGTTGTTGCCATTGCGACATGATCATCGACACGATCTGTGAAATTGCCAGCGCTATTGAACTCAAATATGGCCAGGCAGACTGGCAGGCAGCCAGGCAGCGCACAGGGCCACGGATCGGTCTTTCCGATCTGCGATCCTTGCTTGAAAATTTTGCATTCGCAATGATAACGTCTGCATGTCGACCATGTCAAACGTGTTGACTTTTGACTTCTTGCTGTTTGTTGTTGTTGTTGTGTGTGTGGCACCCAACAACGTGCAACGGCGGCTCCGTTCTCCGTTTGCTGTGCGCGTCTACCAAAGTGCAGTTTAATGTCTCAAAAATTTATCGCTGGCATTTCGGTATGCGCTCTGTGCCCAACATGGTCACAAACATAGCCGCAGACAAAAATCGCCAAAAAAAAACAAAAAAAAAAAAAATAAAAAATGAAGAAAATAAATAATAATAATACATAATATGAAAACTATTTAAAAATAATAGTATGCATGGAAGCACCGTAAAGGAGTGCTTCAAATGTACCTGAACTCAACTTTTTTAGTCATGCTTTGAAGTTGATCTTAAGACCTAAAAAAACTCTATTTTGATTTGTGTGTATTTGATTTGGGAATACATACAGATCAATGGATTGACTATGAATAAATATGTTTGAATTTATGCTATAATTTTAATTATTTTAATAAAACTATTTTTTTGACTAGTATAATAATTTTGTGAGCTATAAAATCCAATTAACAACAATTAATGAACAAAAAATATAATTTGCTTTAAATGAAGAACATAAAATTTTTAAGCCTTGCAAAAAGAAAAAAAAATACCACATATGATTTACACAAATTTTCACAGGCCCCACAGATTGTTAAGTTAACTATAATTGAACCAGAGTTTTGGCAAAAAAAAAAAAAAAACAAAAATAATAAAAAAAAAACTGGCAAGAATTTAGCTTTGGGGCAAGTTCCGCAAACTCGCTTGTCTCTTTGGGGCCCAGCTGCCGATCCTCATTTCGACTGCAGGCAATTTGCATATCTAACTATTTTACCGCGAAAACCACAACTCGAGTCAAAACTCGACTCAATTCTCTCATGGATGTTGCACTGAATGCGACTCTGATAATAAAGTTTTTAATAGGAAAATGCTATTAACTTATTGGTCGCACGCGGTGGGCCCTGGTCAACTGGGGACCAATGCTCGAAAGCTCCACGCCAACAATCGTGTTGCAACGTTGCCTGAACGATGAAGCTGCTGCTGCTGCTGATGTTGCACATTATGAATTCAATTGAATTGTTCAATGGCCTGGACCTGGACCTGGACCTGTACCTGGACCAGAGCCTGGGCCCATGGCAAGCAGATTGTCTTTATTTTGATTTTATGGCCGCTCTGAGTGCACCTGAGGCGCTCCAAATAGCGATATGAATGCGACTAGGCAGATATGTTTTGACAGGGTTGCAACAAAACACAACTCATCTTATACTATACCAAAAAAAAAAAAAAAAAAAAAAACAAACATATATACGATTTCTAATTTAAATTCTAAACAAAAACGCTTCTTGAGTTCTTCATTGCAATACAGTAGGAAAATCTGAAAATCGTTGAAAATTGTCACCCAAATTTGTCTAAAATTGCTAGTGAAAAAAGGTATTTAAAGAATATATGCTTTAAATAATGTATTTAAATTTTTTGTAATATGCTTAGCCAAACGAAAGCTGAGTTCAATTGGTCCAGCAGAATGTCAATGATGAAGTAAATCATGAAAATATTGTGCAAATGCAATCTTCAGCATATGGCAGACATAAGCATTTCATAAGATTGGGCGTATGATGTGTGCGGCCCTGGTCCATCTCCATGGACTGGTGTGGGTTGATTTTCGATTTCGCCGCTTGCATAATGCGAATAGATTTGATATTGTGATTCAATGGGTATTTGAATGAGCTGGGCGTGTCTGCGGAGAGCACCAGACTTGGAGCTGCAATGATGTGATCAGCATGCATTTTTGGCGATTGCGCGTCATTTTGGAGTTGATGTCAGAGTCAGAGGTGTGTGCGCGGCATGAATGTGGCATAGAGTCGAATCGAGACGAGTGAAGTGGATTGGAATGGAGTGGAGTGGAGTGGAGTGTAGTGGATTGGAGTGGCATGAATTGAAGAGGGGAAACGTGCTGCAGGAGCAAGTCAATAGAGCTGCTGGCTTTGCGATCCTGCCACTGGCAATGCCATAAAAGGCACAATATGTATAAATTTGTAAAAGTAATTGCAGGCATATGTGCCACAGAGCAAGCATCAAACAATGCCAGTCCGAGCCGAGCCAAACCGTGCCGGTCCGGGCCGGGCCGGGCCGGGCCAACTGCATGCCAGCCATATTTGGCATGGGCCATAGGCCCAAGTATTGCCGTCTGTTGAGCAGCGCCGGCAGCGTGCGTGTTTTATGTCCAACTGTCAGCCATTTATACATTATAAAACTATATGTACGTTTCCACATTTATCCAAACGGACAGACAAGCCAATGAAGATGGAGACGCAGCTCCAGGGTCGAACCATGCCGTACACTGAGAGAACAAAACTATGCACAATAACGTTTCATAAAGTATTTTTACTTTTTCTTTGAAATTTTTTTTTAAATTTTATTTTACGATTTCAAATAGTTTAATGCGTCTCCTTTAAGATGGATTCAGTAGCTAAATTTGCTAGCTTTGTATTTTGTTGTAACAAAAATTAAACATTTTGTTAGTCATTTAATAATAAACAAAAATTAATTGAATAAAATTTTTAAGATGTGAATTTGATTCTATGTTGCTTATTAGATTATTTTTTTGTTGGTTTTTCTCCGTGTACCGCAACGCACTGAACCGTTCCGTTTTGTTCCGTTCATGCCTCATCTCGTAATTCGCCTTGGCCATTTTTGGTATTCTGCATTTCATGATCTGTTGGATGCTGCCATTGTTTCGCATTTTTACAACTTCACAGCGAGGCATTTGTTGCTGTTGTTGTTGTTGTCTTCAAAAGTTAAATAATTCTCATGTTCTCTCTCTCTCTTTCTCTATCTATCTCTATCTCTATCGCTCTTTCTCTTTGCAGGCCTGCGCACCACGCTACGTGTTCCATTCGATGGATCCAACGACGGTGGAGCGCTATGATCCGGTCGGCACCTGCTTCACCTCGCACAACTTCAAGCAGTTCAATGAGATATCGCCGTGTCGCACAAGTAAGTGGGTCGCCCCGAATTAGACCATTGTTGGTTTCCCTTCCCCAACCACTCCTTCAGCCCCCCCCCCCCCCCACCAATAACCAGTCTTTCTCCACGGTCGAAAATCACCAACACTACTAGTGATTTGTAAGTAATTTGACCAGGGAATCCCTTTAAACGCAAAACAACACAAGCAACAAGAAACAACAAGGAAAGTGATTACCACATACAACGGTATTGGTATTGGTATTGGTAATAAGCCAAGGCCAGGTCGAAACAGTGGTGTCCGATAACCTTCAAGGAGAGCATTTCGCTTCCATCACTTTTCATGTTCCCCAATTTCTGATATACAAATTTCATTTAATTTCGATTCAAATTAATCAAATTTACAGTAAAAAAGAAAAAGCTGCATGATTCATATAAATATGATATAATCCAGAATCTTTTTCGAGAGAAAGATAAAAAACATTAAAAATGTTTTTCAATAAAACGTTTTCTGTGATCCGTACAAATCTAAATTTATTTCTCTATGCGACGTTCATTAAATATATTTTCTATACATAATATATATCTTGATGTCAGACCGATCAGGTCTCTGCTGTGATTACGAAACCAAAAGTTGTCTTATAGACCACATAATTAGCAATCGATCATATTATTTTTAAAATCACTATCGCTGGTTTTAGAAAATTTGATATATTCACTGACAGCCTTAATTCTCTAAACCCAATTGTATCCCAAGAGATCTTTTATGTATGTAATATGCTATTGAGAAAGTCCTAAAACCATCGCCATATTCTTCTTTTTATATTTTTTTATTATTATTATGCTTACCAAAGTCGAACAGGCTGCACAGGGCACATGAGGAGAGATTTATGGGTCATAACAGATTGTGACTTGAAATAAAAATGCATGCCCCAAAGCTAAAACATGTCTATTAGTGTATTTTAATGTCGTGAAAGTGGCAACAAAATATTTTATATGTGTTGCTCAACATATAGGAAAAGCATGCTGAACTGCATTCTACATATGATATTTTTGGTAATTTCGGAACTGGCCGCCAATTTGTTTGCTTAGTCATATATAGCATCTATATATATATATATATATATATATATATATGCGAAGGTAAACACATACATATATATATAAATATATATATAGCATTTGTATAGCCCCACATATAGCTGGACATGTAGACAAACATATGGCAACACCACAAGCTTATTTTTAGCATTTTCAGCAGATGCAGAGCATCTGATATATATATATATATATATATATATATAGACTTTCATCGCGTAGACTATATATAACATACATATTTGTTAACATATGTACATACATATGTTCATAGATGCTGTACATACAGTTATATCTTTAATCTATGATTAAGTTCATTAACTGAAATCTGATTATTATATATGTGAAGGCTTATTTAGGTGAATTACTTGTCTATTTATTAATTTTTTTTATATCTTTTTATTTAGAAGCTATAATCTTTACTATTGAAGTTCTTAATTTTGCGTGTATTTTAAATTTTTTTTTAAATATATTCAAATAGACAATTTGATTATTGTAACATAAAATAAAACTGCAGATAAAATTATCGTTAAATAACTACAAATAAGCAATTCAAGCAAAAAGAGCTAGAAAAAAGCTTATTCAGTTTTATTTGAAGATGATATTAAAATTAGACCATTTTTTATGATGCATAAGCGACAAAATACGTTTTATAAATATGATGTTAGTTGGTTTTCGATTTGAAATCAACTGCTGGAATAAGAACCGGGCAACATGTTATGTACAAAAGTGTAATGAAAAAAAATACGATATATAAAATGTTGTCGAAGTGGATGCGATCAGAAGCTATTTCTGTGTGTATCGAAACGATTGCTTAATTGTTGTTGCCTCCAATCGAACCAAGGCCAATTTAATAATTCTAAGCGCATTGCCCGGCGCTGCCTGATTCCCATTGCTATGGTTGTTGTTGTTGCTGTTGCGTTATTAATGTTGTAATGTAAGTAAAATGTTGTACTTGTTGTTGTTGTTGTTGTTCTTGTGCAATGATTAGCAGCAGCGGCAGCAGCTACTCATCACATGACAGTTGGGCTAGCACATTCCGACATTACTGAAAGCAATAAATACCAACTTAACGCACAAAATACCAAACTAATAGTTAAGACGAATAAAGCAAAAAAAAAAGAACAAAAAAAAACAAAAAAAAAAAGAGAAGGAAAATGAAATACAGGAGAAAAAACTGAATAATTGAGGAGGCAAAAAAAAAAAAAAACAAAAAGGGCAAACATTCAAACAAACAGGCGGCAACACACACAGCAGCGACAATCGTTGAGCAGAGCTGATTTGGTGTCCAAGTGTGATTCGAAAAAAAAAAAAAAAAACGAAGCCCATGTCCGTGCCGAGCCGGCGTCCAAGTCCGAGTTGGAGTTGGAGTTGAAGTTGAAGTTTGAGTGCGATTCCGATACGACTTCTGCTGCCCTTGCGCAAAGACTAATTGTAATTCAAGACGGGGGCGATTTTATTATGGGAATTACTACAACTTCACAACGCACAATGCACAGGCCAACATGTTGTTGTCTCTCTATGCGTGTGTGTGTGTGTGTGTGTATGTGTGAGTTTGTGTCAACGGTGTGTTGACTTATGAGAGAAGGTTGCTCCGCCGTGAACAACAGCAACAAACACGGCAGCAACATGCTGCTGTTGCTGTTGCTGTTGCTGTTGCTCCTGCTGTTGTTGTTGTTGTTGTTGTTGTTCTCGCTGAACGTTCAAATTGAAACACTTCGGAGACAAATTGTAATCGTTTAATTTGATCAAACGCACGATCTGGCTGTTGATTTTGTGCTCAGCTGCAAAAAAAAAAAAGGAGAAAAAAAAACAAGTTGCTGTTGTTGGAGGTATTGCTGCTGCTGCTGTAGTTGTTGCCGCGAGCATTGCGTGATTTTTATTTGGTAGCAAACATTCGCGAACAGTTGGTCGGACAAAAGCACAAAAGCAAAAGACATCCAACCAAAGGATGTGGAGCTTGTGGTCACCACCGGGTTGGTTTTTTGGTTTCGCCTCTTTTCTCTTTTCTTGTTGTTGTTTATTGTTGCTGTTGTTGTTGCTGCTGCTTTGGCCTTTGGCTTTGGCCTGTCGTCTGCAGGCTTTTGTTTGGTGATCTGCCGCTGTAGTTTATTGTATTCTCATTGCAACGTCCAACGTCCATCGTCTGGCAGTTGGCAGTTGCCCCAGCTCTCAACTCCTCTCTTTTTTTTCTTTGTTTTTGTTTTTTTTGTTTTTTTGCCCCTAAGGCGCGATTGCGCTCTAATCCTTTTATGTTGTTTGTTGGTTGTGTGTTGTCTGTTTGAATGTTTGCCCCATCGCCTGACAAATCACTGGCGCAATTTATTGCTTTGCTCTGGTAATTATTTGCAATTTATTGCCACTCCCTCCCCCCGCACAACTACATCTTATGATACAACTTCAATCCATACAGGCATAGTAAGCATTTACCTTAAAAAATAAAATTAAAAAAAATACAAAAAAACTAACAAAATTAACTCAAATTGTAACTCTTCATTTTGTTGCTTTCCCCCCTCTCGTTGCAGATTTTTGGGGATATCATCGACAGGGCTCGTGTCAGGCTGGCTTCAGTGCGGCTGTCAACAGTGTAAGTATCAATTAACAGAGTACATAAGCTATTCCAATGTGTTTGCCACAATCTTGAAAGCCATTGCAAACAAGTCAAACAACTTAAAGAATTTCCTAGTCAGAGAATAGTTTATTTAAAGTTTAGCATGTCTTAACTAGAAGCTACAAATAGAAAAAATATATTTGAATTTTATTGATTATTATTATACATTTTAGAAACTTTGATTTTGCTTATAACTTCTACACGTTTCTATAATTTAGAAAATCGTATTAACTATTTGAAAAATTTCATAATCATTATAAATAGATGCATAAATATACACTTAAAGTATTTAAATATCGACTGTGAATTTAACTAAGAGTAATTTAAAAAATTTCGGGATATTTACAAAAGCCAAATATTTTTACCTGTCGTCTGCATTTTTTTTTTTTGTCGCGCATTGAGTTATTATTTGCCAGGGCCATGGTTATAGGTTTAATATTTTTGGCTTGGATTTAAGTTTTGGGCTTGGTATTGGTATTTTGAATATGAGTATTTGGCTTGGCTTGAATTTGGCGTGAGCACGTTTGGTTGTCACCTTGTTGGCTTGGCTTGTGATCGTGGCATAATATTTGCATAAGAAATCTCCTAAGTCAATTCACATTTCGCATTTCGCATTTGCAGAATGGATCGCGTTTATTTATTGGCGCGCCTGGCAGCTGGTATTGGCAAGGTAAAATGCACGTTTTTAACCATTTACCATATACATTTAGTATGAAACAAGGCTATCAATATAATATATTTACATATAAAGTCAAGTTTTATGTATTACTGTATGTATTGTGAAATTGTTGTACTCGTATTACCTATAAATACAACAGTTACTCTTATCCAATGTATTTAGTTATAGTTAAACCTTTAAGTATTTAATTCCTAGACAAAGTGAGACCCCATACTTCACCCCCCCCCCCCCCCTACACGTACATACACACACAATGTAGTTTTTGGTTTGATATACATTTTAGTCATTTATTATGATTTTATATTTTTCCTACTTTGAAATAGTTGCAAAATGTTGCCTCTGATTTTGCATATAGTTCTTTGATTCCTCTCATTCCCAACCACCTTGCGGTTTCCCATTTATATTTGAAATTTGCATACGAAATCTCTTTTTATGTTAATTTTCAGTTTTAGTTGTGTTTAATTTTGAGCATCCTTAGAATTTAGTACGTCCCTAACCTAAAAACACAATTATAAGAAACACATTTAATCCATAGATGAAATTAAACCACATTTATATAAAATAGCATAATCTTAACATACAGAATACTATTTAATTAATCTTGAAACTCGTGTGAAAGTCTTGTGCCCATTGCCATTTCGGAATCTAACATTCTAAAATTCTTGATCTTAAGATCGAAGCGTAGCCATTCTTATAGATCGCATTGGAACGGTAGAGTAGAAACTTAAAGTTATGGTAGCAACTGGAAAACAATCGATATAAATGCAAAGTATTGAAAGATAATCATTTTGATAATTGAATGTATATATTTAATAATTTATATTTATATTCGATAGTTTTCCAGCACTAACATAGTATTTTTTATAAACTTTAGATGCTTAAGATATTTATTGTATGTGTAAATCTGTTGTGTCAACATTTCTGTATACACACCTGAAATGCGCTAATTAAATAGTTATTTAAGTATTGTCTATTGTTGTCGAGTTGTTGCTGTTATTATCCAAAATAAATACACAATTGGAATTATTGTCGTTTTTTGTAGTCGCTGCTCGAAAACCCAAAAAAAATAAACTCATCATTTTAGCTAACTATTTGCCACCTACAACTCGACAGCAACTGCTGCAGATAACTAACCAAATGTTAAGTTTATCGTGTAGTCAGTTAAACTTTTGATTATTGATTATTGTTTATTGTAATGTACTTGTAATCGTAACTATAATTATAATATTAAACTTTAACGATGCCGATAATAATATCGAAAATTATAACTATAACTTAACCTGTACCTGAACCGTATAACGCGTCATTATTTCCCACTTGAATTTTTAGTCGAACTCTTTATTTGTCTCATTTTAATTAATATGTATTATGTATTCTCTTTTTATTCTCTCTCTCTCTCTCTCTCTCTCTCTCTTTTTCTTTTTGCTCCTATTCACACTCTGCCCTCGGCGCAAAATGCATGCAATTTTGAACCATAAAAACAAAACAAAACAAAAAATAAATAAATAAAAATGGCCTCTATGCATTCTGTACCGATCGCCATGACCTGTGTCTGTTGTTCAACCCAACCAAAACCACAACCAAAATCGATACCGAAACCAATACCGAAACCGAACAAAAAAACATACACATCAAACCTAAAAACTCGATACCAAAACTTCTGCTATTATTATCCAAAACATTGAATACATAAAAACAAAAACAAAAAAAGGAGCAACCTACTCAATACCGCCCGATGCCCAGTTTCCATATAAGCCGCCTTATTATGAGCCCTTCGGCACTGGAGGTAATAATAATAATACGCAAATACGCTTCTCACACCGCAAAACTCAGCCAACCTTATATACAACATTGATCAACATTAACCCTACAGCCAAGTGCCTAAAAAATGAAATAAATAAATAAAAAAAAAAAAAAAAACTGTACCAATCACTTAAATAATATGAAAAAGGGCGAAAACTAAAAATCGCTTCTTCACGGAAACAACAGCCCCCACCCCTCTCCACCCACCACCACCAAAAAACCACTATCCCTTTTACATAACGGTGTATGTGATTAGATTAAGAGTACGAACTCGAATTCATCAACAGGGCGCAGAAACTGTCAAGTCGGGTCAGAAAGCTGCCGTTAACAGCAACTTTTGCCCCTGTCTACGATTTGACAGCGTTCGCTAAATTTGTCCACACCCACTGTAAATGCCCCATCTCTCTCGCTCTGTCTCCCTTCATCAAACGCTTCGCTAACAACGAGTGCAACGAGGGTAACGAAAACCGCACAAACGTTCCGCAAAACGTTCCCGAAATGCCTCGTCACGCCCCAGAAGCACAAAACTGTTGCATTTGGTTCGTGTCTACACTAAGCAATGTTCCATACCAAAGTACCACTTAGTACTTAGTGCATAGTGCATATTGCATATTGCATTCACTATATAGGTAGCAAAAATCATACAAATCATGTATATATGTATATATACAATGTACGCAAATATGTATATATATGATCTACTTATCAATGAGAATGGTTTAGGCAACAGTTACTTACTGCGCTTATTGCAATGATTTTGTGCTGTGACAAAAATGACATACTCAAAAAAAAAAAAAAAAAAAAAAACATGTGCACTCAAATCAAGTACATTCAAATATCAGAAATTAATTCTGAAGTTAGATATTCTTAATTTGAAAGACCTTAATTTTCAATGATTGTACAAGTATTTTTCTCTGAGTGTGCAACAATGCTTTAAGACTACACTGCAAAGAGACAGGACATACAACTATCGCTAGAAAAGACCTTTTGTCTAAACCGTTCCCATACTACTCACACACACACACACACACACACCCATACATACATATATAATAATTATGCTAAGCTTTAGTTCGAGTATTTAAAGAATATCAAATATTGGCTCTTACTAATCGTAATCGTAACGGCATCCGTCTCAAGCATGCCTCAACTGGGACTAAGCCTAATCTAATCTAATCTAATATAATATATCTATCTATATATCTATCTACTTCTTGTAGTTATCTAGAAGCTATCTCGTAGAATCTTTAGATCCTGTCTTGTACAACTATTGTTGTTGTAGAGTTTGTGTGCTTTTTTCTTCCTCTTGTGTTATTGTTATTGTTATTGCTTTTGTGTTTATTTTAATACTTGTCATCAGGCATGCCGCTATTTAATCGTAGCTAAAAATAATTCACACATCTCACCAAATTGATCTGCAAAGCGATCTTCTAGCAAGGGCCGAGCCGCACTCACACATTTCAAATCCGATATTCACAGGTCAGGCGATCTCGCAGGATGTGACCAAGCCGGAGCATCAAGTGTTCTCCACGACCGAAAGTTCACCGGCCAGTGATGATTCGTATCTGGGTTATTCGATGACCACCGGTGACTTTGATGGCGATCGCACTGAGGATATTGCCATTGGTATGCCACGTGGCGCCAATCTCCTTGGCAAGATCGTTGTCAATCGCTGGAATATGGCAAACATATTTAACATAACGGGTCGCCAGATCGGTGAATACTTTGGCTATGCTCTCGCCGCCAGCGATGTCGATGGTGATGGCCTCGACGATCTGATCATCGGTGCACCCATGTACACCGAGCCGGGTAATGTTGAGGGCAAATACGATGTGGGACGTGTCTATGTACTGATCCAGGGCGGCTCATCACCGGTAAGCCATTATATATATATATGTATATATATTATATTAAAATCGAATTAAATTAAATCAAGAGTTCTCTTCACAGTTTCTGTGTAAAACTAATCAAGGAAACCCAAGACGAAATATTTTAAATTTACTTAAGTGAAAATATAAAATGTTCGTCTTGCAAAATACATTTTTTTTTTTAATTTGAATAATTCATATTTAATTCTCTGTCATTTGTGTTAGAAACCTCCATAAAAATCACTTTAATTATCATTTGTATATAACAAGCTTAATTTTATTAAAGAATATTTTCTATATAAATTTTAAAAATTTGACTTAAAAAATTGAAAGTGCTCTTTAATTCTTGGCACTACATTTTTAAGTAAAAATAATAAAAAGTAAAGAAAAAAATTCGTTGTACTCTTAATAAAAATAATACTTTCTGTTTAAAACATTTTTTCGTAATTTTGTTGGTATTTAAAATTTGATGAAATATATTCGATAAGTTCAAAAAAGAATTAAACTCATCAAATTTTGTTCCTACTTTCTATTTATATAATATCTATATTATATCTCATATTATAAAAAGCAATGCTAAAATTTGGATTATGCTATTTACAGTCGGAACATTGGATGATGGAGCATATACGGGACGGTTTCCGTACAAAGGGTCGCTTTGGCTTGGCGCTGACCACGTTGGGCGATGTGAATGGGGATGGGTATGGCGACTTTGCGGTCGGCGCACCCTACGATGGACCCGACGGTCGTGGCATTGTCTACATTTATCATGGATCCGCACAGGGTCCGCTAGCGAAACCATCGCAGATCATTAAGGCCGAGCAACTGGTGGAGTCAGCACCATATCCCCGCTCCTTTGGCTTTGCACTGTCCGGTGGCGTTGATATGGATGGCAATACGTATCCGGATTTGGCCGTTGGTGCATATGCCTCCGATCAGGTATATATCTTTAAATCACGTCCAGTGGCCGCTGTCAATGCGGAGACGGTGTTTGCCAGCACAACGAAATTGATCAGCCTGGATGATCGCAGCTGTCAGCTGCAGCGGGATCACAAGAGGGTGCCGTGCATGCCGCTAAGCACCTGCTGGAGCTACACCGGTCGCTATCTGCCCAGTCAATTGGATTTTGAGGTCTCCTGGCTGCTGGATCCCAAAAAGACGCGCAATCCCCGCATGTTCTTCCTGCGCGACGAGGGCAAGAATATACGCAACCAGACCATACGCTTGTCCTATGGCCAGCGGTATTGCCTGAATGAGACCGTCTATCTTATGGACAATGTGAAGGATAAGTTGACGCCACTCGAGGTGGAGGCACGCTACAATCTGCACAGCCGTCATCCACTCGAATCGTTGGTGCGACGACGTCGCGAGGCCCTCGAGCCGGTCATCGATCAGAATCGCGAGATCATTTTACGGGATGCGATCAACATTCAAAAGAATTGCGGAGCGGACAACATCTGTGAACCGGATCTGGCGCTGACCGTTACGTAAGTGGGCAATAAAAGTCGATGGAAACTGGAAAAGGTGTTCATTCAAAATCTTTTGTAGTGCTGTGGAAAAGTATCTGTTTGTGTCCGGCGAACCGTTGACCATTGATGTGCTCATCAAGAACAAAAACGAGGATGCCTTCGAGGCTGCCTTCTATATGACAACGCCGAAGGATTTGCAGTTCATCAAAGTGAAACAGATCGGCGAGAAGATCGATATGCCCATCACCTGTTCCGCTCCTGATGGTAGCAACAATTACACCCTCAAATGCGACATTGGCAATCCCCTCATGGGTGGCAACATGGTAGGTGTCTCAATCTTTCCAATTGAATTGGATTGTATTTTTTTTTTTTTTTTATTTGAATATTTTTGATTTTTGCATTTTTGCAGACGCAATTTTCTGTTAGTTTTATTCCCGCCGAGAAGCATACGAAGACATCCAGCTATGATTTCTACTGGGAGGCAAATTCAACCAATCCGGAGAGAAAGCACTCCAAATTTGATAATATTGGCAGCAAAAGCATTGGCGTCTGGTTGGAAACGGATCTAACCATCAAGGGTACCTCGCTGCCCGACTATCAGGTGTACAAGGCGGATAATTACAAGGCACTGGGCAATGCGACCATCGAGGAGGATATTGGGCCACAGGTGGTGCACATCTTTGAGCTGCGAAACAATCTAAGCTCATTTATTGAGGGCGCCATCGTCGACATCTATTATCCATATCAAACCGAGGCCGGTGATCCATTGATGTATGTGCTCAATCAGCCAGAGACCGGCGGCAAAATCCGTTGCGACATGATCGAGGTCAATGAGCTGGGCCTCAAACTCAACGAGAAGCAAAAGAATAAATCCTATCTGCATGCCCAGGGCGCCATCAGCAATTCGATTAATGTGGATGCTGGTGATGCTGGTGCTGACGATGGTGGCCACTTGGAGATACCGCTTGATGCACGCACTGGAGGCACTGTGCCCGTCAACGTCGGCATAATCAATCAGCGTCGGCTGACACCCAAGGAGAAGGAGCTGCTGGAGCGGGAAGATGCCCAGGATGTTGCCGGTGATGCATCTTTCGTGCATTTGGATCGGGCTAACGATGCCGTTCACAGCGGTATCGATCAAACGGGCAATCGTACAGATTATCAATTTGGAGGTTTCGGTTCAAGCCAGGGCAATCTGCGTGGACACAGCACCCAGGGACACATACAAATGGCCAGTCCCCAGGAGATCACCAGATCCAGTTCAAGCAACCAGATGCAGCCCCAGCAAACGCAACACAATCAGCAGTTTTATGTGACTGGTCGCAATGTGGGTGACAAGTCAATGTATGACGGACGCAGTGAAAATTTCCACACGGGCACCTTGGATTTGGGTACCCTAAATAGTGGCAATGTGGACAATGAGCTGCACCAGAGCCAAATGCAATACGGACATCCGGGCAATGTGCAACACCATGTGGCTTACAGTTCCGGCAGCAAGCCATATTATGGGCGGGAGAACGAGGACTTCTACGATGAGGATAATCAACAGCAAAAGGCACAAGCTCAATCTCAATCCCAATCGCAATCGCAGTCACCCGTTCAGCATCAGTGGAGCAGCTCCAGTTCGAGCTCGACGCAGCGACGCTTTAAGCGCGACATGCCAACAACAATCGAGATGAGATTGGCCAATGGCTCCTCGCCGTGCCTGGGTGTCCATTGTCGCCGTCTGCGCTGCTATGTTCACAATCTTGGCTATGAGGATGCGGATGCCGCATTTGTGGCGATCCGTGCTCGCATGGTGGCAACCACAATGGCGAAACTGGCACCCACCGTCCCACTCAACATGTCCACGCTGGCTGTGGCAAATGTGACGCTGTTGCCATTCATCGGCCAACCCAAGGAGATGATTCTCAAGACGCATGAGATCTTCTACAAGGCGCAGCCGGAGCCACCACAAGTTCCCGACGTTGTGCCACTGTGGGTCGTCGTATTGGCTGCCTGTACCGGCGCCCTCATCTTCCTCCTGCTCGTCCTGCTACTCTATAAGGTCAGTTGATTATTTGGATCCTTCTTCTTATTATCTCAGTTTTTCATCCGAATTTAATACTTACAAATTAATCACATATTAATTTCAACAAAAAGGATATAATTAAAGTTGATTTCAAAGATTTCCCTACTTAAATTTTATCAATTAATTTTTTTGTTGTTAAATTTTCCTGTTTTTTGATTTTTTTATATTAATTTCTCATTTTTACTTAATCTCCAATAACCGTAACCGTTTCAATAGCAAATATTCAAACCAATTTGTCTTTTCAGTGCGGCTTCTTCAAGCGCAACCGGCCCGCGGATCATACGCAGGAGCGACAACCGTTGCGGAACGGTTACCATGGTGACGAGCATCTTTAAGGCCTTTGCTGCAGCAGCAGATTGAGCACCAGCAGCAACAGAATTAAAACACATACGAATAATTAACATCGCACTAAACAACGTACTAAAATAAGAAAACCCAAAAAAAAAACAAGAAAAGGTTCTAAAAACTAACTTAACTAAATAGTAAAAATCGCGCTCAGCCAAGCTTTAAACCGTGTACGCGCTTTTTAAAAACGCCCGAAAACGACAAAAGCAGACAAGAAAAAAAAAATTAAATTAATGTGCGATGTTGCGATGAATTTTTTATAAACAAAAAACACAAGAAAACAAAAAAACTTGCCTAGTCACAAAATTGAGAAGTTTCTAATGAGAAAGAATATAACTGATTTTTTTGCTTGTTTTAATTATTTTTGATGAACTTCTCCATCGAGTGCTACTTTAATGTGTACTAAAGAAAAAACTATTTGGTAAGTAAGAGTGACTGTGTATGCGTCGATGTAAATGTATTTGTGTGCCTGAATGGTTTTTGAGTGAGTGTTTTTAGCTAAAAAAAAAAAACACGAGACAACAAATCAAAAAGAAAAAAGTTTAGCTAATTAATATGTGAATGTTATTTGTAATCAAGAAATAATAATGCTGCCCGCAGAGAAGCTTCGAGCAGTGTCATACTGCCACGCCCACTGGCGCCAGCAGCCAGCAGTAGCATTAAAATAAATCAAATATTAGGTGCTACTCTAAAGTTTTTATTTTCCTACCTCCCTCTCTACTCCTCTTACTCCCATCCCACCGCTATGCTCCTCTCATAGACACATATTACTGAAGTTTTCAAATTTTAGGCGTGACAAAAATAATCGTTTTTTTTTTTTGTTGTTGTTCTTCTCATAATTGTAAAAGTCTTTGTGTATATACTAAAACAAACAAATAAGAAAATCGAGAAAAAATTAAAATAAACAATTAACTCGTTTAATTAATTAATATGCATTTATTTCCATACTACACCGCAAGAAGCGAAATCGACTTCTTTTGGTGTACTCTCGAAATAAACTTTGGGTAGTGTATAATAAATATATATGTAGGCTTTTGATTGTTGTGTCTACCTATTATTTAAGCGCAACTCGCTATTGTTTAATTTATTAACTGTACTTATATAAATGCGAATGTATTTTATTATTTTTTTTTGCTAATATATGTAATAAATTTAATTTTTTATTAATAAAAGTTATGAATAAAATCAGGGTCAAATTGTAAACAAAATCATTGCGAAATTTTCTTTTGGGACAAAATATTTCTTTCAGCGCGAATTTCAATATGAAACGGAAAACAATCGAGCCTTATCGGCGTGCAATGTTTTTCAAACAGACTGATGGTATTAATCGCCAAATTGTTATCTATTGACCAGACTATCGATAACAATGCTCACTTTGCGTTTACGTTGCTCTCGTGTGCGTTTATGTTGCCCACGGAGGCTTGTGCATTGGCTAATGATGACTAAATTGTTTAAATTAAAAGTATTTAAATATTTATTGTTTGATATTTCATGCATTTGCAGAAATTAAATATTAGCTGAACATATTTTTTCGGTAAAAAAAAAATAAACCCAGCACGCTGTATGCGCATTACTTGAAAGCGAGGCAGAGCAGAGCTCGAAATTTGAAACGTTACGCGATATACATAGAACGGTAATTGCCGCTTTTATTTTGTTCTACATTTCTCTTTAGTTATCATTGAGAAAGCAACGTTGCGCGACGTGTGTCGCGGCGTAATTGGCGAACGTTGACGCTGATGTTGTTGTTATTGTCGTTCAGGTAGTTGTGCGCGTAAAACTGCAACTGTTTTCAGTTTGTTTTTTTGGTTTTTTTTTTTAAATTCAAACACAAAACGAATATTAAATAGTTCTGATTTTTGTTTTTGTTTTAGAATGAAAGCAACATTCAAATAAGTGGCTGTACAAAAAAGAAGTGTTTGCCAATATTTAACAACGCAACAATAAAAATAAGGGCAAAGCGAAAATTTAGTGTGTATTCAAAGAGTGCATCGTGTGTGAATATTAATAATAATAATAAGGTAAAAGCAAAAAGTGCTTAAGCTCCGCTTTCAGGTGCTTCTACGTGGTTCTATGTGTGTGTGTTATGGAATGTAAGAAGCACGAAACTTCTACAAATATGGAGCGAGTACTGAGCAAAGAGGAAGAGAGAGCACTTTTAAGCCGTAGTTAAAAAGTATCCCTGTATATGTATGTCCATGTGTGTGTGTGTTTGTCTGTGGTTGTCTGTAAGATATGCCGGCACAACCGGTTCGTCAAGTCACTAAACCAAGAACAGCAGCAACAGCACCAGTAACAAAAACAACAGCATTGAGAAGAAGAAGCTAAATTGTAGAAAGAGAGTAGAGGTAATGTGAATGCTGCGCAGTCAGCAACGCGATGGCAACGCTTGCGTCGTTTTCATTACTTGCGATGCTGCTAGCAGTGTATTCTGCTTTTAATTTTGTGTTGGCTGTTATTGTTGCGCTTCTACCTCACACCCACACAGCCACACACGCATATACAGTGCACATGTGCTGCGCACTAAACGCAAAAACAAAACAAAAGAATAAGAAATTCCCATAATTAATGCGTAACAGCGTTGACGGCGACGAAAGCAGCTGCGATAATCTAGGGATGTACAATAACCGTTAAGCATAGTCACCACACTTATATGTGTGTCCGCATTTGTATGTGTTGTGTGTGTGCTTGTATTTATTCTCGGTTAAACACGGATCTTTGGTCATCCTCTCGAAAAGCGACGAGATTTCCGCTTCTTTCACTGCTGACGCTGATGTTATTTTATACGCACCGGTTTTGCCTTCCGATTACCGTTATATTTATTTTCTTCTATTTTTATACTTTGTTGCTTGTTCTTGTCGTATAGTGACTGGGCTTGCCTTTGCCTTTGGCTTTGCATTTGCATTTGCGCATTGTGCTGCACACGCACGAACCTACCTCTACCCCCATCATCGCCCACACTCGTTCTCCGATCGTTTTAATATTTATCTTTTGCCCGCATCATCGAATCGGCTGCCGAATATCCGCTCGACTTACACTCATTTTGATTTGTTTTCAATGCTCTCTCGCAGAAAGGTTCGACAATTTTGTTAGGAAGTCCAGCAGCGCTTTATTAAAGATGCTGGATTAGATAGATAAAAAATAAAATCTACTATAAAATCACATTTTTAAATTTTGTTGTATTTTATACGACAATCAAATGATGAAAAATCAAAATATTAATCATTAAAAATTACAAAATAAAAAATTACATTTGTATTTTTTTAATGAATAAATTCCCAGCAATGAAAAGATTCCTTTACGAATTCGGCTCATAATCTATACCACACACCCAAATAATTATTCTATTTTATGACTTATTTGAGAATAAATAACAATTAATAGTACGATAAAAAAAATATATTTTATTTTTCACTTCACAAATTGTTTGATGCATAAAAAAGCACTATATAACTAAAAGATACCAGTTATTAATATAATTTTGCAATGGCACAATAACCAAACTCAAATATTGTATATTTTTCTGTCTATTCAGCAAAGGGTATTTAAATTTCGGTATTTTAAAGCTAAGTGGCCTTTTTTATGTGCCATTGTTGTTATTGTTATATTATACAGGCACTCTTGTATGTGTATGTATGTATGTATGTATTTAAGCACATGAATATGGTAACAAACCGCACCTTTTCCCGTTAAGCGCTTGAACTTGTGATTTACGCTTCAGCTAACATCAAATGCTGCTTTATAAATAATCAGTCAACTTTTGGAGGGATGTATAGAAAACTTTCATTGAGATACATTTAGATATTGAGTTATCTTTATTGTTATGCACAATGCTGCGATAGTAATCTAAGTAAAATTTGTATTATATTATATATAGTTGTTATGCCAAAAAGGACAACGACAAAGTAGTAATATTGAAAAATATAACTAATTATTAAAAAATTGCTACACAAATGCTACACTCCGTTAATTGAATCTATTTCGATGTGACCTCAACAAAAAACAATACATCTGTTATCCTTAAATTGATTTATTACTCCTGTTCTTGCAGTTTTCTTAAATGATCAGAATCATATATGGTTTTGAGTGTGTATGTTTTACGGTCTCTTATCTGTAAGATTTTAATGAACAGATTGTTAGCATGAGCTCTTGAGCTAAATGTGGTAGAAGAATGAAAATATGAGAACCTTAAAATATTTGTGCATTTATGTATGAGGAACGAAGACCGTGTTGCAACGTTCTATATAATTGAATTATTGAAATTTTATGTAGGATTGAGTAAGCAATGTTAGAAAAATTAACTCACAAACAAATGAAACAATCACAAAGATAAAATATTAAAAAAAAGTTGTTGCATGCTTCGTTATCAGCGAGAGCTGCTCCAACTTGCATTGCCTTGTGCACAGTTGAGCGTAAACTGCCGCTGCTTATGCATCAGTTGACGTAGCCGTTGCCTCCGCAACTAGACAAAGTGTTGACGCAATTATTAGTTCAACAACAACCACATTGGCATCAATTCGGAGCTCTGTCGCTGTGCAAGCCGAGCTGTCACCAAGCAAGGTTATCAGCCATCAGCTCTCAGCAGCAAATAATCAATTATAGCCTTGGTATGAGGAGAGAAAAGTATCCGATTCCATAAGCTATATACAGTTTCGAATAAAATGAGAACCATTATTTTTTAACCAAGATATACTGAGCAATCTCGCTAAATTATCGTGTTATTTGGCAAAAACAAAAATCGATCGAAAAATAAGTTTTAACTTCAATATCAATATATGCGTATATGGAATATGTAGTTTACAGTGAGGCCTTAAGCAGGTGCCATAAGAAAAATCATTTTTTAAAGCGAAACAGGCTTTTCATTTAAATAATTTCGTACAGCAACCATTTTATGTAATATAACCAAAATAAAATTCAACTATGGAACTCGAACAGGCATTTAATCTCCGGCGTGCTTAAGATAACCGTTTTTTTTTTTTGTATTTTTTATGTATTGTTTTGTTTTTGTGTTTATAGTTTTACCAAGGCAAATATCTTGAAACACTTTTTGATAATGAGCAACATCGTCGCTGTGTGCCATTATTGACTAATTAAATGTCAATAGCACAACATGAACAAGCTCAGCAACAACATGGTAAAGCGACAAGTGACGGTACTGAGACGATAGGCAACAACAGCAGGATTGATTATTAAGAACCGAATACTAAATACCCTACACTCTTCAATCCAAAAGTGACTTTGTTTTAATAATGGGTTCTATTGTTTCTCAATTATAAATTAATTGATGTTTGTGTCTTTAATTATTATTTTTATTCTCAATTCATCAAGACGAATAACTATTAGTGGTGATTTTATATGTATTTAATTTTGTAAATACATTTCCTAAGACATAAAATTATTTATGCAAACCAGTTGATTGTTGTCTTTAATTGTTATTTTTAGTTTTCATTTTTACTAAGACGAATTGGGGAAACGTATCTCAAATTTATCAATTCTTTCCCTCGATGCGTTACGTATTGCGTAACAAAACTATAATACCCTGGGAGAGTTAAATGTTAATTAACTGCTCGACAATGCGACAACGCGATGGGTGGACAGCTTGACAGTTGAACAGGCGGACAGGTGTGGAAATCTGATAGCCAATTACGCTCGACATCATATTGAATTTCTATGCCTTTCATTTTATTTCAATGTTTAATGTTGAATTGAATGTTTTGCATGTTAATCAGCTTGTGTGGGCAGCGTGACAATTCAATTGATTTAGTGCCCAACTTGACATGCGTTTTTTTTTTTACTTATTGGTTACATATATACGTCTATATATTTATATGTATATGTCCGGCCTCTGCGACCGTCAGCAATTTGACATAATTATCAAATTTGGTCAACTTTGGTAGTTGTAGTAGTTTTACGAATAGAATCTGGGTTGGCATTGAAAAGTGAGCCGTGTGGATATCCGCTGCATGTGTTAATACTTATGGCTTATTGTAATTGTTTATTTTTTTTATTATGAGCACTTTTCCCAGAATAAATCTTATATATTTGAATTTTAGTATAAATAAAACATTTCTAAGTATTGGCATACACAAATACGCAAATACATCAGAGGCAAATATTGAATTGCGTCTTAAATCATCCCCAACAATTTCCATTCACCATGCCCCATCAAACATTGCTCCAATCTGCAGAAGTGACAGCAATAGAAGATGACAATGCAAACTGCGCATCAGTTAAACAAACAAACAAACTTCTGCGTGGCAGAAAGTGCTGCTGATTTTCCTGCAACGCAATAGCAAACAAAATGGATCAAACCCCTTTCGGACAATATGAAATATGCATTTCAAATGCAAAATACTATCCATAAACTGATTCTTGGTACTCTTCTCTAAGCAAATAAACATACATACATGTGCGTGTGAGTGTGTGTGTGTCTAACCCTTTTTTGACAAAAGTGCCGTTGCGGCACTTTGGCTTTGATGAATGTCATCAGCATTGTTGTCACCCATTAAAAATCGTATTGCATTTGCATTTTTCTTTTGTAATTTCGCTTTGCTTAACTATTATTTTGCGCAATGTTCAATGTTCAATGCGCAAACGGTAAAAAAAAAAAAAAAAAACAACAAATAAGCAATAACTGCAAAATTCATTATAAAAACAAAATATAGCACATGAACCATTTAATATGACTGGGTTATTGCAATTAATATTAAGATCTGGAAGCCTATTATGCGAATTACGTGGAGAACACGCTAATAACCAGAATGCTCAAGTCGAGAGAGGTTAAATTTAGCAATTTAATGGAATTGCTGTGAACATGATTTGAAACGTATTCCAAGTAATTTATATTGTTCATATTTTAAAGTGCACTTTTAAGCCTACACATTTTAAAAGTCTTAATATTTTTTTTTTTTTGGCTAATTTTCTTAAGTTTTTTTTTATTCAAATTTCATTAATACGTTGAAAACGGTGTGTTTTTTTCAGAGTCTACCACTTCTTTTTATATGTAATAAGTGTAATATTTGTTGCATAACAGACAGTAGAAAAACAATGTTTTTATGCTTCTCAAATTTGGTGTGATATATGATAAAAATATCAAGATGAAATATGATGATATCATCATTTAAAACGCATGTGGTTGAGTTTGCATAAGTGTTAAGCTTATTTATATAACAACAACCAAATAACTGAATTATCTGGCTGTTACTCAACTGCCTGACGACTTCTTTTGGGCCATGGCTTTTAAAGTGGCCCTTGGATCTGTAGAGATAGGAAAATGGTTAGATAGTTGGTTATTTGTTTTATTAACAAGCGCTCACAAATATAACGTGTGCAAAAGTTTTAATTAAGTTAATAGAAGGGAAAAGGAAACGAAAAGAATAACCTAGAATAGTTAATTTACTCATATACTCATATATGTGTATTTGGCTGGGCCAACAAGTTATCTGAGATTGCCACACAAACTAACGTTGAGATAGAGGCATTCTGTATTTCTTTGTGCCCATGAATAAAAATTGGACGAGAATCAAGCAGTAATAGCTATGCCGATAAGATAGCAAATGCTTTAATGGTTCCCTTAAGTTGCTCGTCTTAACTAACTTGGTTGTTACTTTCGTTTGCACTGGCCAGAGACGGGTGCGTAATCCTCAAGCCGCAAGTTTCAAACTGACCAACACTTATCGCGTTCACCGAAGCTTTAATGGGATCAGCAAAGATATGATAAATCATTCATGTGAATAACCTACTCACCAAATGCAATTTTAGCATATGCCATTCTTTCGAAATGGTAAATGGCAGAAGAAGACAATTGTGACCTCATAGATTATATATATATACTAATTATTGATAACGTCGATATAGTCATGATCCGATCGCCTTGAAACATTGAACATATAGTGGTGTGTGTGTGTGTGTTCAAATTGATATTTCTGATAGATTATTAGGAACCCTCTGCAAATATCGGTAATGCTTTCTTATACCAACAAATCTATAAATTCCATATTATTAATTTAATCTGCAAGAGTATGTATTATCTTCTTTATATATAAAATGCATAATATATTACCACAAATGGTTAATACAATTTTTTAGTTGAGTACACTAGTCCAAAACCAACACAATCTGCACTTGCTCAATTGCTCCCCAATCTTTGTTTGTTCCCCAGCTGACGTGGGTGGCTTATTCGCCGTTTTCGAAGATCAAATTACAAACTGGCTATAAAATTACAAACTGTAAACTATTTTAAGCGCTGCTGACCAGCGGAGCGCATCACTTGCCGACCCCATTGGCCCGGCAATAATCTGGCCTGATTTAAGGTCGGATGCATGCATTTTGTAATTTTGACTGGCTACCATAAACATTTTCAGCTGCAGCCTGAAAATATTAAGATACTTAATAATATCTTTCAAATTAATTATTACAAATCGACAAGCGTAGAAAATTTGGATGTCAATGGGCAATTGTCATTTGTAGTCTGCATTTTTAATTACTTGCACGTCTTGCGCTAATTTTGCCAATTAAAATTTATGCACATTGGCGACTAGAACAAAACCTCAAATCCACTTTATATAAATTCGAGACTTGCAAGTGAAAATCTTGAGAAAAAAAAAAATAGTTCAGAAACAAAGACTGTTGCTCGAGTTGGTTCGCAAATTGGCAGCAATTGTTGTCAATTTAAAATTGAAAAGAAGTCAAATGTTGACAGGAATGCACAAGCTATATATATATATAGAGATATATATGTATGTAAGTGCTTATTATATGTATATAGACATGGATCTGTGAAGTAAGCACGTAGGTGTGATTTATATATATATATATATAAATTTTTGTGTATAAGTAGGCGCTATCTAAGTGCAATTTTTTACTTATCTGCGATGCTCTATAAAATGCTCTCTATGTGTATGTGTGTGTGTGTGTGTGTCTCATGTCTCATGTCTCAAGGTAATCTTTTGATAATCAAGTGTTACGTTAAGCTCGCTACCCAAGCTGATAGAGTCGACAAACTACTACACATATCAATGTATGTATGTGATTATCAATTGCCATGTGCACAGCATACGTATATATATATATACATATATATATATATATAAATGTATGGTATTTATATAGTGCATTGCCCAGTTGGGCAATTGACAAGTGTCTGAGATTTAAATGACTAATGCGTTTTCCAATTGTTGCAGCTTTTGCTGAAAATGCTCTTAAATTAGTGGAGATACGGAAACAAAGCTATTGAGCTACTATTACCTGAGCGCTATTTAGAAAACGTGGACATGGCCCTGAATCAGGGCAAATATAAGCCGACAATCAGTTCCGTCGATGAGGTGGACGATCGCAGCTATAAGCTCCACACTGGCCAGCAGCAGGATGATGAGCGCAATGATGGCGGCCTGGGCAGCAAGCAGCAGATTGAGGGCAGCGAAACGGCGCCGTTGACAACCAATCAGCAGAAGCTTCACATTGACGATGCTGGACTGACGCCCAAGGAGCTCGAGGCTGCACGCAAGGAGGCGCTTAGCGATGCCAGTGCTGTCGGCGGTGTTACGCCCACCGCAAATACACCAAATTCGACGCATGTATCTGCAAATGGACTTAGAGGTGAGACAGACAGACAGACAGACAGAAGGACAGACAGACACACAGAGAGATAATTACAATTACAATTTTTATAAAATATTTGTCACTTAAAACATTTAAGCTGTAATTTTTAATCAGATTTGAGATAGAAAAATTCAAACTAATCATTGCATATATCAGATTCATTTTTATATTCATATTCATATTCGTGATTAGAATTCGCATTCTGAATTAATTTTGATTAGAAACAAAATTTGTACAATTACACATTCATCTTTTAATGATATTATTTATCTTCGTAAAAACAACCTGCATTTCTTTAATTTTTGTACTTCCATAAATAAATGAACAAAGCAATTAAGCATACAAATTAATGAAAAGAAACTTTAAACATATCGCAAACAAATTGCTCATGCTAATGCTAATATTTTCTAAAGTTGTCTACACTTAGAAAAATCTTGATGAAGATTAATAAATCGCCTTAATTTTTACGCCATTGATAACGTTATTATTCAGTTAATATATATTTCTTAAAACAAAATTTTTTGTTTTGTAAATATAATAAAAGCATTTTAGATTAGTTAAAAGATCCATGTTTTTTTTTTTTAAATTTGAAAAATGTAACATTTTATGACGACAGCAAATATCCGAATTTTTAAAAGTATATTTCTTAAAAATACGGATATTACTTTTTAGTTATTTATTTCTTAATAAAATAAAACATCACTAACAGATACAAATAGTTACAAATTATTTCCTTTAAAAATTTAAGTTTGATTTTTTATTGAATGAAAGTTCGAATAACGAACACAGATGCAATTTAGAAATCATTAGTCGTTATTGCGCTATGGATGCTATATCTCTTAACAAATAGTCAGCCAATAAACCTCTATTTAGTAGCTATAAATTGTTTTTAAGAAATATGCAGATTTGAACAATCATTAATCATTAATCATATTTCATGCACATTTCATACAAATTCCATGCGCCGGTTAAATCATTTGCTGGATTATATGAAGCTCTGCTGCTTCCAGGACGACGCTCCTTTGACGCACTGATGAGCCTGTCGCGCAAGCGTCGCATCCTGTACGTGTCCACAGCCTGCCTATGCGCTGTGCTTCTGGTGATCATCATAATGCTGCTGGCTTTCTGGCCGGAGGTGCCCTTCCATATGCGAGCGCCGCTCTGCCTGCAGCGCGAGTGCGTCGACAGCAGTCGCCAGCTGCTGCTGTGGGCCAACACGACGAAGAGTGCCTGCCACGAGACATACGATTGGGCTTGCGGCAACTTTGGCCGCGAGTACGCCGATGGCGATTACTATGTGATCAAGCGCGGCGAATGGAACTACAAGACTTACAATGAGTATCAGGGTAAGCTTTTTGGCTATATCTCAATTTATCTCATTGTAATTTAAACAATTTAATTCATGTTTCAGAACTCAACGAACTGAATCGTTTTATATCCATGCTGCCCAATGCCGCCGAGGGTGCCATCGAGTCCACCATAAGCAGCCTCTATCGCAATTGTCGCGAGATCGATGCCCTGGACAAGAGCCAGTCGGATATGCTGCTCAAGCAGGCTATGCAAAATGTGGGTGAGTAGCCCCGTCAACGGACAGCAGCGGATTAAAACCATAAGAACAGCAAAATCATCTCAATAGCCAGGCTTGTCAACTCCAGGTCATCTCCAGATAGTGAACAGGTTGTTTTTCCTCTCTTGTTCTGTGAGTCGGGCTGGTCCCCAATATCCACTTGTATATTCCTTTTAATTCTCAACTGATCGGATCCGATCAGATCAGATCAGATTGGATTTCAATGCTGACAATGTTTGTTTTGTTTTCAATTGTTGTTCATTTGAGAGCAATTTTATTTAAAAATTTGAAGAAAAAAAAGTTTTTTTTAGACTATTAAACTATTGTACATAAAAAAAATTCGTTAACTGCTGCTGGAACCCGTTTAGTGGCTAGGTGGCAAGTACGTGGATGACTGAGCGGTATTGTGACCAGTGGTCAGACCAATGCCTCCACTGCCGCCGTTGTTGAGTCCATGGCCGGCAACGGTGCCATAGCTGCCGCTGCTCAAAGAGCTGCCACCGCTGCTCATAGAGCTGCCACCGCTGCTCACATAGCTGCCGCCGCTGTTCACAGAGCTGCCGCCGCTGCTCACAGAGCTGACGCCACTGCTCACGCCGGCATTGCCGCCATCGAGAATGCCGACGACAGACTGTGCGGGTGCCACGCCTCCATCTGTGTGCTCCGAGCTGCCCTCGATTTGATCGTATTCGGCTATGGATGCAAAGTGTGTTTAAGTCAAATATGCCTATGAAGCCATAATTTGAGTCGATTTCGAACTTACCTTGAATCTGTTGCTGGGCATGTTGGGCCTCTGCTTCCGTCTTGTACTTGATGAAGAAGATCTCGGGCTTGCTGGGAATTGTGGGCGCTGGTGTTGCAATATCGTTGACCTCCAGCGTGGAGTCCTTCTTGCTGAGCACATAGATGACGGTCTTCTCCTCCTTGGGTGCATATTCGGCCGACAATTTAACATTGGCGTTGCTCGAGGACGGCGCCTTGATGAACACAACGCGATAGTTCTTCTGTGGACGGCCAATCACCAAGTGCTTGACACGCTCCAGATTTTCATTCTCCTCGGGTGCGGCGACCGTTAAGAATTGTTTGTGCACAAGTGGCGCCTCAAAGCCAACGTGTTGATCCACCACCTGCTGTTGCTCAGAGCTGGGCGCCTGATAGCCAGCGAGTCCGCCAAAGCCAATGTTGGGAGAGGGTCCAAAGCCAGTAAAGCTGCTGATGCCATTGCCAGATGAGCCGCCAAAGCTGGCGCCGCTGCTGATGCCACTGCCAGAGGAGCCACCATAGCTGGCGCCGCCAAAGCCAGATGAGCTGCGTCCGCCAAAGTTGCTGGCTGATGAGCCGATGCCATGGCCAACTGTGCTGCCCTGACCATGATTATAGCCAGAGCCAAAGCCAAAGCCAGAACCGGAGCCGGAGCCGGAGCCAGAAACGAAGCCAGAGCTGCGCAGTGAGCCAACGCTGGCGCCCTGGAAGGCGCCCAGTGGTCCATATGTAGCCACATTTTGGCTGCCTGGTGCAGTAAGGAATCCGCTGCTACCACCACCCGTTGATGTTAGAGTTCCAGAGACGCCGCTGCCATAATTATAGCCCTGTGGCTTGGCTTGAGCCAAGACCAGAAGCGAGCAAATAGTCTGAGAGAGATAGATATAGAGAGAGAGAGAGAGAGCGAGAGTGTTAATCCAATATGCTGGTAATCCTTGTGTTATCCTTGTGTTGCCTTACCACAAAGAGACGCATTTCTTAAATTGAACTTGGTTGGATTTCAGTTGCTGATTAACTGTTGCTACTCCTCGCTGTCGCTGGGTCTTTTATAGTCGGATATCAGTGGGCCCCCAAAGCAATTCCGCTATTCCCTATTAAAAAAAAAAAAAAATTCATATTCATATTTCTAATGTTGTCATTGTTGTTGTTGTTTATAGTGGTATTTCTTCTATAATATCGCGTCTAATTAATTGCTCAATTATTTGACTATGCGAACCTCTGACATTTGACTTGATGCTTAAAACTTCTCTCTCTGTCTCTGTTCCTCTTGTTCCAGCTATCTCTGTCGCTCCTATTCGCTAGTTGGCATCTCTTCTCTTCTGGCTTCCTTTAATGTGACCAGTTCTTTGACGTTTGTTGTCGCTGCTGCTGCTGCTGCTGCTTTTGCTGTGGCCATAAATCATTGCTTCAAGTGATAAGTTTTAAATCTTAATCCATCGGAAATTGACAACGCATCAGCAGAATTCGCTTAAGTTAACAAATTAACAATCAAAATACAATGAAATCAAATATACCCAACGACATCAGTTTCCGTTGCAGTCTTTGCAGATAAATGCAAATTTTTTAAGATCTTGAAATGATCGATTGACTTCTTCATTTAGGTGCCGAATTTCGTATTCGTTGCTTAATGTTGAGCAATTTGCGAATGTTTATCGCAGTTCATTTAGCACATAAAAAATAACATGGGTTTTATGTATGTAAAATAATTACACAATTTCACTATTTGCATAAAGGTTAAAATAGTGTATTGAATCTTGTATAAAATAATATAATAATATTTGAAAATATATGTATTTATATAACATAAAGCTGGCAAAAAAAATAGATCTTTCGGAAAAATAGTTGTGGTTGACAATTTTCTTTGTTCTTAACAAAAAAATCGAAACTATTATTATTGCAATAATTTCCTTACACAATATGTGTACATACTTTTTTAAAAAAGCGTCAATTTATTTTTGTGTAGAATTAGTATTAACAACAAGAGAAAAAATTAAATTTTTCTCGTTTGAATTATTACACTCTCACTTTAATTTATCTACTTCGTGTGGCTTCTATTCTTATCCATCTTCTTTTTCGATTGATTATATTTTTTCTTCTTCTCTCTCATTATTAATGAAAGCAATTTATTGGCTGTCTGAGTTTAAATGGTTAATATACAAGCTGAATGCTTGTTATTCTTTGTTACCAAATAAATTCTCTGGGATTTGTCTTCAATTTACGCATAATACATCCGCAATGGGATTCTGGTTTGACTTGACAGACTGTGTTTTAACTGAAAAGTATTAAATTATCTGTAAGCCCCAGGCTAAAAATGAAAAAATCATGGAATTGAATTTTAAAACGCCCGTTGGCTAAATTTAATGATACAGATTCAAGACTTTGGTCCATTGACGTAGACTATTAAGTCATAGCCTATAAGCAGGCAAAGCTTGTTTGCAGAACACGCAAAGACAAACAAAACGTTGACAAATATATTCAACTGTTCATTGGATGAAGTAGATTCAATTTCCATTCCAGCTCGAAACAACTTTCCTTCATATATATGAGACGAATTACAGTTATTACTGGTCCACTGCTAAGGGTTAGAACACTTAATTTTCAGAATAGGCTAACAAAAAAAAAAATAATAATAAAAAAATAAATTGTTTGCTTTTATTTAAACACGCAAAGACAAACAAAACGTTGACAAATCTATTCAACTGTTCATTGGATGAAGTAGATTCAATTTCCATTCCAGCTCGAAACAACTTTCCTTCATATATATGAGACGAATTACAGTTATTACTGGTCCACTGCTAAGGGTTAGAACACTTAATTTTCAGAATAGGCTAACAAAAAAAAAAATAATAATAAAAAAATAAATTGTTTGCTTTTATTTAAAAGCAGCGTTTCTGATAACAGCTTATCGCAAATGTGATTTAAGACTGAATTAAGAATTAAATAAATGTGTATGTTTTAAGGTTTAAGGTTTAAGGTTTAAAGTTTCATTCGTTATAATCAAATGATTAAAAGTACATGCGTAAATATATATATATATATATATAATATATATTTATCTATCCTTTAAGAAGCAAAGTAAAGAATACAAAATATATATGTATATATATAAAAATATATATATATATTCTTGATCACTAACCGAGTGCTAGCTAGTTTCAGCCATAAATCTATTTTTATATAACTTGACAGACATCCGTCGCTTAGCTTATAATTTTTAGTTAATATTAAGTTGAAAATCATTATCATATAGCTGTCATAAGAACAATCGGCCGATAGCTGAGTTTTAAACTAATTGAATAATATTAACAAAATTTAGAACATTCAGTTAACAGTAAAAAAAAAAACACCAAACTCAGTTGAATATTGTAGTTTAAAAGTTTTAGTTGAAATTGCACAGAAAGTAAAATTTAAAAAAATAATTAAGCATTGTTTTTATTCACAAGGGCGAAATAGGAGCAAAATGTGATTTTGTTTTTGTCTTTAACTTGGATATTTCTTATCCGATCTTAATGAAATCAATTATAAGATAATGTTTATTATATAGCAGTAAGAAGGCAAATTGGAATATGAATTGTCGATGAAATGAAGCAATCTTAATCTGTTCAGGGTAAACGACAACTTATATTCCAAATGTTAAGTTTATAGCTCCTATAGTGTCTAAAATCTGCATGTTTATACAGACAGATGGACCAGGCTATATCGACTGGGCTAATGACATCGATCAAGAATTCATATACTCTATGGGAAACGAGGTGCTTTCTTTTGTTTGTTGCATAAATTTGCGCAAAACGCTTAACCCGTTGCCAATTCAACTAATTCAAATTGCAAACGAAAATGTAGATTTTCCCCATTTACATATAAAGGTATGCAATCTTCATACCTCAAATCAAACAAATTATTAAAAGATTCCTATAATTTTAAGAAACTCATCTGAAGTTTTATTTTGTGTTATTGTTTAATTTTTCTTCCGTATTCAGAAAATTATTTTCATAATTACTGAACACTATTTCCTGTGTGTCTGTCGTATATTTGATTAGGTAAGCCACAAAATATATGCATAATGAGGCTTAGTGTAGAACTACTATTTGAATTGAGGAATTGAATGCTTATACTTATGGGCTATACGACTGAGCTAGTTGGTTCGAGGTCCAATGAAGACATGCTGGTCACAGTTACAGCGTCTTTGGACCAGTTTTGCGGTAAAAGGCTGGCTAAAGTAATTTGTAAATCGAGACATTTCCATTTTCATTTGATAAGCGCGGCCGGTGGCGGCACGCATCTAAGCAAAAGGTGACTCGATAATGTTGTGTCATCTGTATTTTTGGATAGCGACTAACAAAAGAAATTCCAAACATCGCAACGCGTCGGAACGTCTTATTTTTATTTATTTTGTATTTATATATTATTGAAAAATTGTTATTATAATTGGCATAATTTGAATGCGCTTTGGGGCGAGCTTTGTCGGTGGCTTCTGCGGCCGATCTGCCATTTGCTTAAGACCACATTTTATATGACTTGAATGTTATGATTTATGCGAGTTAGCCACCTTGAAAAAAACAGATTTAAATCAAGTCCACCAAATTACTTATAAGTCTGTCGGCAGAGTGCTTTTTTTTTTTTTTTTTTTAAACTCTTGTACATATTTCAATTAGGCACCTTGTAGGTCAAATGGCTCAGCCCAAAATGAATGACTTAGAACACAAACTTCAAGCCGAGCCAATTAATGCATTTACCCTTGAATATATCGCTTGTCTAACTTTTCCTCTATTGTATATTAAAACATTTTCTTTGTCGTTTTTTTTTTTGCACTTTGGCGCTTTTGAAGATTAATAGCTGCCAATTTGGCTGCCAATCACAAAAAGGTCGCCCGGTTAATGGCCAGATATGTTCGCCGCTTCCAATAACCCATTAATTAAATGCAAATGCAAATAAATTTCAAGTGAAAAAAAAAAAAAATGCATTGACGTTTTTTTTATTTTGTGCAAAATTTATGATATTAAAAGTCGTATGACTCCAAGCTTAACGAACCACGGAGCCCCTGCTGCTAATAGATCACATTTAAATCAATTCTTCAAAAGATTATAATATGTATATTAAAAATTTATATATATATATATAAAAAAAATATATTTATATTAAAAATTTATATAAAATAATAACTGCATAATGTTTAAAGAAAACAAAACAGCTTATTTCTATAATGTTTTGATTATTAAGTATATGTATATATATTTATATATATATATATATAGGTATATTTATTATATTGTCAAAATGCTCAGCATCAGCTTCGCTTTTCACAGGGTCAAAACAAATTGCAACTAAGGAAATCACAGTTTTTGGTGTATAAAAGATTATAATATCCGTTATATCGATCAACTCGGTGACAGAGTATGAGCAACAAGTAAAAAAGAAAAACACATAAAACACAAAACTAACAAAACTAGCAAAAAGTATGCTTCGACCAATTTGTTGATGTTTCGTTTATTTTGGATTGAATTATTGGCGTTTTATTTGAATTTGTATTGTCTTCATTTTTATTGCTGCCAACCAGCAATGTTATTCAGATATTCAATGATGCACTTGCGGCGATCGTTAAATTGATACCAAGTAAAACAAATTCCTGCATGTACGGGCGCCACATATGGAGCTGCATGTTCCTTATTACCGCCCAGTTCATCATATTGCGTTTGGATTTCACCTTGGGCAGCGACGTCCTCCTCGTTCATCCTATATCGAAAAAAGAAGACGTCGTAGGTCAGCTGAATATCGTGCGCCTCCAGCTCGGGCTGTTTGCGGCTCAACATATAAATGACCGTACGGTCCTCCTGTAGCGCCAACTCCGCCGTATATTTAACCGTTTCTCTCTTAGCACTGGCTGCACGTATAAAGATAATACGATAGTTAAGCATCGCCCGTCCTATCGGTAGATGCCTTTTGCGGAGCTGCATCTCCTCGGAATCCTCAGCCGACGATACGCTGTAGAACTGCTTCGTAATAATCGGTGGCGATGTCGCCGCCATAGTTTCACTTGTCGTTGGTGGCCGAAACCAAAATGCTATACCGATCTGAGGCATGTAATTAGAGTGCTCAACTCAATTATGCTGTTGTGGATGCCACAAAATGTGTGTGTGGCTGCTGATGTGCTACGGTCACTTTTATCTATTTTTATGCTGGGAGAAGCACAATTTTTGCACCGATTTCATTGGTTTTTCTTTTTGTGGCCCAATTAGTAGGTGAAAAACAAAAGACTTACGCAACAAACTTGCCGCAAATTAATTGGGCATTTAATGTGACCATTGAGTGAAAACAAAAAAATCGTTAAAAAGATAGACAATAATGTAGCCACATTAAATCTTTAAGAATTTTTTTTTTGTAATATGCATTTGAAGTAGGCAAAAGCAATTCACAAATTCAGCTCTAACCATTATTTATTTCCTTTAGATGGGACATTTTTAAAATACTCAACTGAATTTGTTTGACGAGAAAATATAAAATATCTCATTTATATTTAGGCTGTGTCTCACTTCATTTCGCTCATTAATCTTTGATCGTTGACCAAAACACATCTGACTATTGTTCCACTTATATTCAGCATCACTCAACGCCTACGCACATTAATATATATATATATATATATATGCATATATGCATATATTTTGACTAATGATCTCGCTCCGAGCTCTGATCTTATCTGTGTGCTTACATACTGATAAATTCACAGCCCAAAAAAAAAAAGTTTAATTTATTTCATATACTCGTATTAGTTTTGGTGCGTTGCGCAGCCTCGTTGCTGATTAGTAGATTAATTCGTTTTGGCTTGGCTGCGTTGTCAACAAGTCGAGACAATTAAATTATTAATAGAGGTGTTTTTATTTTTATTTTTATTTTTTTTTTTTGAGAATTTATACTGTTGCTTGACATCAATTCCGATTCAGGGTTCGATGCGCATCGATTTGCATAAATTGACGCGTAATTCCCACACTTTCATGTCGCATTTGGCAAAATGGTACAACTAATTTGATTTATCATTGGTTTTATTAAGAAAAATTGCTTTGCTCGATAGCTGGGCGGCATGAAAACTGATATAGATGTCGATGGTCTTGCAGCGAGCGAAGGTTGTTCGATTTGTTACAGCGTGTTTTCGTGATTTCTTGACACAGTTCAGTCTAGTTGAACGCACTAAATATATTCTTTAAGAGGCAAGCAATCGGTCTATACAGAATACCAACAACAATTGTAAGTTTAACTTGGCTTTTGGAACGAACGGAAGTTATAAACGTCAAACGTTAATATGTTAAATGCATTTCCTTATCAAAACTTTTATTTTAGCCAAATCAGTTATGGATCAATAATGTTTTTTTTATTTGTAATACCCTGAGCCAATTAAAAACGGGCAAAAAGCGTATAATAGTTTTGTGCAAAATGATGTAGTTGGCCTATTAGGATTATTAGTCGAGTATGAATTAGAGAATTAAGGCACTAGATGCAAACTTGGAATAATAGTTCTCATTTGATTTAATAGCAATAAAAGCAAAAATTTTAAAGGCAGAGTCTACCAACTCATAGATAATATGATACGTTATTGATCAACTAAAAGATTTAATAGGAAAATTTAAAGTTAAACCCGAATATATTTAGCCGTTGTGTTTCTGACTTTTTGTATACTATTCTTAATTTAAATATAATTTTTCCTATTTTAAATCAAAAAGTGAAATAAAAATATGACAGAAGTAATCGGATTTGAAGCGCCTGAAGAAGGCGTCTGGCCAAAACATTCAATACACAAACTATGCAGAATCTTAGGTAATCCTAATAATTTCTCAAAGCCTGTCAAGACGGCATAGCAAACGACAGTATTTGAAGCCTGAGTTGCTTTAGATACAAATGCGAAATGCGCAATTATGCAGTTTGATTTTATCTCTCTTTTTTGGTCCACTCGCCGGACGTCTGTTTTTGTGATGCGGCGTCAGTTTAACGATCGATGGAAATAAAAGATGCTCCGTTTTATTCAATTATAATTAAATTTGACGAGCTTATTTTGATTTCTCACTTCATTTAAGCTAATTTTGAGCCATTTCAGGCGCCGGTCGCTTTGTTGAGTGTCGCATTTTCGACGTTTAAATATGTTGATTTGCATTTGAGCATTTTGCTTTGGGCCGCTTCGGACTTTTTTATTAGATGCCTTAGTTGTTTTGAGCAACATTTCAATTTATTTATGGCATTTTTATTAATTTTTTAAATGGCATTTTATAGCGCGGAAACAACGCGACCTTACCAATGGAAGCATTTTTAAAAAAAATGTTGCGTACTTTTTAACTATACAGATCATTTATTTATCTTCTTTTTAAAAACATAAACATAAACAAAAACAAAAAAAAGTTATTTAGAAAAAAAAAATGTAGCTGTGCTTAAAACTAAACAACATTTAACAAGTTGGGAAAGGATAAAGGTGTGTGTTTGCTGGTAGGGGGAGGGGGAGTTGGGCAATTGGGTGTCCTTTATTGCCTCAACGCACTGGGCAGATACTGAGCACTGGGTTGAGCGTTTGGACGGCTGATCTGGTGATAGTTGTAGCTGCCATCGGGATTGAGGCCATCGAGGCTGCCAATAACGGATGTGATTGGTGCGTTGCTCTCCTCCTGGTACTCGTTGGTGCCGCCCAATTTATCATATTGTCCCTGAATCTCCTTCTGTGCCTGGTTGGCCTCATCGTCGGTCTTGTATTTGATGAAGAATACCTCCGGCTTGCTGGGCTGCGTTGGCGCTGGTGTCGCAATATCGCCAGCATCGAGATCGTTGTCCTTCTTGCTCAGCACATAGATCACCGTCTTCTCCTCCTGTGGCGCAAACTCGGCCGAATACTTAACATTGGCATTGTCGCCAGCTGGCGCCTTGATGAACACAACGCGATAGTTCTTCTGCGGCCTGCCGAGCACCAAATGCTTAACTTTGCCATCGTTGCTGCGATCCTCAGGTGCTGACACCAAATAGAATTTCTTATTGATTATCGGAGCCGGTGTGGTGCTGGCCGGTGGCAAATATTTATCACCGCCACGACTAGGCAACGCCAGCTGACCAGGATTTGACAATCCAGTGCTGCCACCAAGTAAATCGCCAACTTGCGGCTGTTCATAGCCGTACTGAGGACGTGCCTCGGCCAGGATCAGCAAGGCGGCGCCAATGATGCAGCCCAGCACAACTTGAGACGATATGAAGCGCATTTTTAGTCTGTGTGTGTGTGTGTTTTTTTTTCGTTTGTTTATTTGTGAATTATCCTTGTGTATTTGCTAATCGCGTCGCGTTCGTTGTGGGTACGTTTTCGTTTGGATCGCTCTGGGGCAATGATTGCATTTCTAGCCGCTCCACTTGACTTATATGCGTTGCCTCCCAAGACGCTGCTGGCTGCGCTGCCGGCATCATTTCTTGGCCGCTTGTTGTTGTAAATTTATGTAAATCGCCAGCGGCGTTGCTTTTGGTCAGCATCGCAATAACAATCCGATTATTCAAGATTCAAGATACATAGGCCCAAGCAAGAGTCGCTGCCAAAAATGTATTCAAATCTCTTTTGAATGCACACAAATATAACTCACAGATGCGTCTTGCGATCTGCGTTAACTGTTGACTCGGCGCCAACAGTTTTGGGGCGGAGCCGATTCTTGTAGCCATGGTTTACATTTCAATAATAAAGCCCATAGATCATGACAAAAGCCTCTTGACTCTTTCTTCATTGGCTTTATGTATGAATATACATATGCATACAAATATATATATACACACACACACATATATATATATATATATATATATATATATATATATGTATATATAATCTATACATCTGAATTTTTTTGGTTTTTTCTCTTTTGTTTTTTGTAATTTTGGCATTGAACTTGACTGTTGCGCTGTCCTCACAATCGTATGGATATTTAATTGATTCAGAGATCGTCGCCAAATATACAGAAATTTTGCCAGGTTTATAGGCATTTTTGGCCATTTGCATCTTATTAAACGGCACCTTAATTTTAGGCCTCCAACATTTGGATAACCAAACTTGTTTGCGGGTTTTTCTCATCTGCCTCCGTATCCCTTACGCTTCCCCGCCCAGAGTAACACTGTTCGACTGTCCATCAGTAAATTGATCGATTCACCAGAAAATTCGCAACACTTCAAATATGAATTAATTTATCTCAATGTGAATGATTCGATCTAATTTCAATACTATATCAAACGACATACACAAAATGTAATCATATCTTAAGGCCTGAAAGCTGTCTTTAATCTATTGATATAGATATTCTATATCGTATTTACATCATCTTTTACTCATTACTTATTACTTAATATTCATATTTTTTTTTTGAGAATGCGTAGAAACTTACTAGAAACTTACTTACTATTTGATAAACAATTGTTTTAGCTTTCAAATTGTGGAGTATTGTTTTTTTTATTTTGCTTAATTTCAGGAGCACAGTGGGCATGGCACTTATATTAAAATACATATAAATTTGTTCCAAACTTAAAGTTTCTTGCCTAAAATGGTTTGTCACACGAAAAAGAAAATGTCACAAAACCCAAATAACCCAAGTTAGTTTGGTGGTGCATGCTGTGATGCTGATGATGCAACTTAATGTGTTTAAATATTAGCTTAATATTTAATATTATGTTCAACTGACAGCAGTGCTAATAAACCTTTTGTTTAACTAACGTTTCGCAATCGAAATACCTTTTAAAAGTAAATAAATCCATTTGGCTATATTGAGCATTTCTCAGTTGGAACTTCCAAAATGTCCAAAACCATAATGCTATGTCTACATTTGTTTTTATTCTTCGGTTACTATGGCTGAACAATACTTTATATGGTGGCCTCCCAAGCCACTTGGCAACAACAATGGATATCTTTGTACGTATTTGTGCATATTTATTTGTGGCGGATGAGTCAGCCGCTTAGCGAATGCACAAACCCACGGAAGCATGCGACACATTCACATGGCCTGGCCTGGCCTGGCCTGGCCTGGCTTGGCTTCAAGGTCGCCGCAAAGAGCGCCAAAAAACAAAATTTGGCCAAATGTGGAAGCAAAACAATTTGCATATGGGCAAATCGATTTATGTGCCAACTTGATGACTTGCTATTTTGATTGATGATTGTTTAATAAACAGAACAGAAAAGCCTACCAAAAAAATAAATAATATTTTAAAAAAATAAGGCGCTGAAACAAATATGAACTAAACATCGGTAAACTTGTCGATTCACTAATTATAATTATAATTTAGTAATTAGCTAATACAAAGGCGAACAAAACGATAATTATCAATTAGGAATTCCATACACATCATTTCATATCTCAAAAGCCGAAAAAGCCTCAACATGAAATTTATGTCATTTTTTATCAACGTTGACAGTAAAAACCGAGGGACAAATTTTGGACTCGTCTCAATTCGAATCGATTCGATTCGATTTGATTTGATTCGGCTGGCAACAGATCGTATCGTTTATTTAGTAGGTGTGATTATCTTTATGCAAAGATCGCGAGTCATTAATATGCAGATGCTTTCAGATATAAGATATGCATTTCTATATCTAATATTCAATATTTCAAATGCGAAACACAAAATACCGAATACCGGGCAGCATCTGCAAGCGCTCGTATTCCATATATTGAACATACATTTTTAATTTGGGACGGTGTTAAACTATTTGGGGCGTGGCTGCCATCCCATCATTGCCTATGCCATATATAGATATATATATAATATATATACATATATATATATATATGTTTATCTGTACATTTGAATACTGTCTGGTATTTTAATGCGTTGGTGCATTGGTGAATCGACCTTGCAGCATGTTGCTGCTGCTCTCCGAATTGATTTCGAGTTGGCCATTAGATTATTATTTTTTTTTTTTGTATTTATTTAAGACGCTAATTTATTTGCCATCGATTTAGCTGATGGTGCTTCTCCAAATCTTGCTCTGTCAATTTTTCTATAGTTTCCAGTTGCTGTTGCTGTTGTTGTTGTTGTTGTTGTTGTTGTTTTTAGTGCTGCAGTTCCAACAATTATGAACGGCTTGCCAAATAATGAACTGATCGGAGAGTGAAGCGGGGTGGGGGTAGGGGGGGGATTAAACGCTTTTAGGCGCCTGCTTATGCAAAGCAAAATATTTATGACGCGTTGACATTTTGCATTAGTTTATATTTAACTTGCTAATTATATTAAGTTCTTCTATATATTAATATTCGATTCGGTTGGCTGTGATTTTATTTATATATTTTTTAGTTTTAACTTTTTTTTACTCACCTTACTTGTTGCTTCTTTAACCTTGAAATAAGACTTCAAATCATTTTTATGAATGCTTAAAGAAATCCTTAACTTTTATTAAAAAAAAATGGAAAAAAATAGGGTTTTGGTTTTGCATAGATCGCAAGAGTAATCTAGAAGAATATCGTAAAAGTTAAATTTAACAAATTCTAGCAAAATAATCGCCGTGGATTATTCAATTAGAAACAAGAATCGTTGGAGTGCGTGTCCAGTCAGAGATTGACTGGTATTGGTTAGTTTCTGGGTGGTGTAGGTGCCAGGCAAGGATTGCAAGAGCTTAGTACTTGACGGATCTGATTGGCTTGGCGGGCAGATAACTGGTCTGGATAACATTGTTGCCAATGAAGCCATTGCCAGCACCGACAGTGGCTTGGGTGTTGCCGCTGCCGCTGCCATTGATATCGATCTGCACCTGGTTGGCACCACCGTTGAGGGTATCGGCAATCGGTACACCGCCAGTGCCAACAATGTTAACGCCGCCGACGCCATCGGATAGAACGCCAGAGGCACCATTGTCACCCAAGCTGTTAATGACTGAGGAGGCAGGCACCAGACCCTCATCAGAAACCTGCGAGCTGCCGCCCAAAGCATCATAGTTGGCTAAAAGAAAGAGGCAAACCGGTAGAGATAGAGGCAGATTTGGAGGAGTGCTTTTTTGATGGTAGCTCCAAAGGAGGGATGTTCAACGGTTTAGGACTCACCCTGAATGACCTGCTGGGCATGAGCCGCCTCCGCTGGTGTCTTGTACTTGATGAAGAACACCTCTGGTTTGTGATTGACGGGAGGCTGTGTAACCACCTCGGCACTGACATCGAGAGCATTCGATTTCTTGGCCAGCACATAGATTGCTGTCTTCTCCTCGACGGGTGCAACGTTGGCAATGATCTTGGCCTTGTTGGTGGTCGATGAGGGTGTATTGATGAACACCACACGATAGTTCTTCTGAGGCTTGCCCACATTCACATAGCGCACAATCTGCTGATCATCGTGATCCTCGGGAGCGGTGTGCAAATAGAAATGCTTGCTAATCACAGGTGGCTGGAAGTTGGCCAGATGGCTGATATATGCCTCCTGTTCATTGTAGTTGACTTCGGGGCCCGGATGGATGCCAGCGAGTCCAATGTTATCATTCACAATTCCGCTGTTGCCCACTCCGACACCGTAGTTGCCCAAATCACCGCCACCACTGGAGTAGGAGCCGCCATTGGAGTAGGAGCCGCCGTTGGAGTAAGTGACACCACCACTGCCGCCATTTGAGTAGGTATTGCGGCCGGTATATTGGACACCGTTCACGGAGCTAACCTGCGCTGAGGAAGCAATGCCCGAGTTGCCCACCAGAGCCAGTTGACCCACCGATGGCACATTGTTATAGTAGCCGCTGCCCGATGCCGTCGGCTGGTATGAACTGCTCGTGGTGATCACTGGGGTGGACACCACACCGGTGTTAATCACATTGTCGTTGTTGCCAACCTCATATTGGTAGGCCTGACGACTGAGATCAGGGCGCGCCATTGCGCAGCCAAGCACTGCTGCCAGGCAAGCCAAAGCCTGCAATCGAATTTTGGATGTTGACTCGATTAAACTCTAATCCATTGTCGGCACTTACCACAAATTTGTTCATGCTTGTTGTTAACCACAATTTCACGGGACAGCGGAGGGATGTAGCTTTGTGACGGAGCTGCTGCTCTAGATTGATGCCCTGTTTGAAGACGGCGTTCAGTTTTTATAGGAAGGCGGCCTAAGTTAGACGCCTTTAATTGAAGTTAATTAAATTGCTCGTATTGATTTGCAATAAATTGTTAAAAATTTAATATCAATCTATAACACCACATATCCGGCTGGAGACTGGGATTTATCTTTGGTTTGATTTTTTGATTGTTTTGTTTTAATATTTTTGCTATGCTTTGCAGGCGCTAATTAGTGCTGCAAACAGCATCGCTGACACAATCGATCCCAATAGTGCTCAAAATGCCGTCACCATTAGCTGGCTGATCCCACTTGACCATGCCCAAATCCAAACGGAGCCAAAGAATTTCACAATTGGTGATTTAAATCGTTAAAATATTTTAAAACTATTTAAATTGACTTAAGTTCAGGATAAAAGGTGGCATATTTGTTAACTAGGAAAAAGAATTGTTTTTGCTTAAGCATGAACAATCTTTGATTTTAAAAGTATTAATTTAATTTTAATTCATTGAATGTATTTCGGGCAATTCATCAATAAGAGACGCAGTTCGTCAAACGTTCTTATTTCTCTTAACCAAATCTATGTAGTAGTTTAAATATTATGTTTACTTTATTTAAAATATATATAATATTAGAGTATAAACAATTTGGTCTCAGAAGCTGCGTTTGCGTTATTTGGTTATTTGATTTTGTTTATGGCTGCAAGAAGACGAGTTGGAATGAGGATGAGTTGGATGAGTTGGTCTGAAATTTCCAAGATGTTGCAGCCAAACATTTTAGCGCTTTTAATTGTTATAAATCGAGAGACACACACACGTGTACGTGTATATATATATATATATATATATATATATATATATATGCATATGGTGCTATCATAAGTTATGATTTTTATATATTTGTGTTTTTCTTTTTTCGGCAAATTTCATGTCTGTGCCTGTCTCTGGTATTTCATTAGCGCTGGCCGATATTGACATATTAACAGAGCAATGGTTCATTCCCCCACAAGACCGGATTACCGCATGATACTAATTTCCAACTCTAAACTTCCTATACCTTCCCCGGCATTGGGGTTAACTTTTTACAGGTGGCTGGCAGGCATTTGCGGCAAAGAATCGCTTGCTGAACTGGAAGTACAGAAGCGCCCTGAAGCAGCTGCATGCCAAATTTGGCATCTTTCCCTATTTTCGCGTCAGCGTGGAGAACAGCTATAATATACCATACGATTACATAATCACCCTGGACGAGGGCGAGCTAGGACTGCCGGACAAGTATTTCTACGGCCCCGATGCCGACGATGAAGTGGTGCGCGGCTACAAGTTACTCCTGCGTGACTTTGCCATTAACCTGGGTGAGTGATGTCCCTTACCACATCTGCATGCATAGCACTTTCTAATAATATAATTTTCATCCAATTTGGCAGGCATTGTTGCGCGTGAGGCGGATATCTTTGCTGATGACATTTTCCACTATGAGCGCCGCATCGTAAATCACATTGAGTCCGCCAAGGAGAGCGGGGAACGTCAGCAGAACAAATTGCTACGCCTTTCCGAACTCAAGAGCATTGCGCCATCGGTAAGGCCCCAAGCACAACGTCAGACAAACTATGAATCCCCCTTTCCTATCGAGAACTAGTTTCTAATTAACTTTACTAATTGCAAACTTGTGCATGGCATTTTGACTTGTTTTGAACCAAAGAAAGTTCTTTTAACTTTCAGCGCAACTGGTTTATAATCAACACGTATCTTTCGATATATAACACTCTGTATATGCCAAAAACAAAATATATCCCTACGTTTTATATACACATTTCTCATCCTTCAAGGCTTCAAAAATGAGATGCTAATTTGTCTAACTTATTTGTTCGTTAAAATATCTGTACTTTTTGTGCATAAATATATAAAGATATATATATACAAAAAATAACTCATAAGGCAAATATCTGTGGCTTCTTAAATGCAATAAATACGAATTTGTTGTAATATATGAAAATAGAAAAAAGTATCATTAAAAAATGAACACCTCTTGTTTCCTGTTCAAATATTTTGAAACTATCAACCAAATTTCTTAATGAAACAAACTGTTCGTGCCAACGCTGAATGCCTGACTTAAATTAAGATCACTTTAAATAATATGCATTATCTCAAAGCCATTTTTTAAACAAACATAGAGCAAAAACATATATTTTGTTAATAATATTTAACAGTTACAAAATCCCAAAATCCCAAATCAAAAGTTCTGTTCTAAATGTTTACTTAGTATAAATTGAGATTTTGTAATAAGTTTATTCATGCAATTGAACTCTATTTTATACAGCTGCCTATCCTGGAATCACTTCAGGCAATTTTTTCCAATACAAAGATCAGCGAGGAGACGGAAGTGATGGTGCGCGATGTGGAAGTCTTCCATGGGCTATCCAATCTGATTTCGACATCGGACAAGAAGTGAGTCCGTCCAGCTGTGAATTGAATAATTTTCGCACATCGCATATATATTTACTTTATTACTCTAATTCTGGTTTTCTGTGCAGACCAATTAACAACTTTATCATTTGGTCGCTGGCGCGTCAAATGCTGCCGCATCTCTCCAAGGAGTACAGCACGCTGGCCGAGCGTTTTGATCATTCGATTTATGGGCGGACCGCCAGCTATCCACGTTGGCTCTACTGCAGCAAGGTGGTTAACGACTGGCTGCCATTTGCGGTGGACGCACTGCAGCAGCAGCCACCCAAGCAGCAGTTTGAGTCAACGTATCGCAGCCGGAATAGCGATGCTCCTGGCAGCTTAAACAAAACCATTGGCAATGAGAAGTATCTGCAGCTAATGTTTTACAGTTTGCGTAATCAACTGCAGGATTCATTGGCGCGGGCCAATTGGATAGAGCCGACAGCCCAAAAGTTTCTGCACAAGAAGCTAGCCGAGATGCGTCTCCAATTTGGCATACCCAGCGAAGTGCTCGATCAACCCAAATACATTAGCGACTACTACAACGAGCTCCTGCTGAGCAACCTGAACTTTGTGGAGCATTTGGCGTCCATTTGGAAATTTCGTCGATTGCGCATGGAAGATAAGCTGAAGACATTGCCAATGCTGGATGTGTGAGTAGTTGCCGGTTGTCCTTTGCTCGAGAACAGCAAATTAATGATTATTTTATTTTGAATGTTGCATGTTGGATGTGGAATTTTGCAGCATTGTGTCCGAGATGTACACGAGGGATCATTCGAAACCAATTGCATACTCCAACAAGCTGAACATGCTGCTCATCTCGCGAGTGCTGGTCAACAACAACTACTACGACTATCGCTATCCGGTGTACGTATTTCCATCCATGTTATCTTTCAACATTTGCTTACCGCATCGTGTTGCAATTGCAGGTCTGTGAATTTTGCACGCATTGGCACTGACATCTTGGAGACTGTGATCGAAAATTTTGCCACCTTTCTGCTGCAGTTCAATGCACAGAGCTCGGAGCTTAGCGACACAGTTCCCGAGATTGAGTACGCCCAGCCGGATGTCAGCTGTCTGGCAGCGGGTCAACCGCCGCGTCTTGGGCATGAGCTGCGCGCCCTGTCAGCGGATGCACTCAAAAGCTTTCATATAACGCTCAGCGCTGCTCGGACCGCAGCAAGGGCATTGAGCAGCTTTGTGACGGCTATCGATGCTGGCAGCGCCATCGAGGGTTCCGGCATCGATCAGGTGGCCACCTATGAGGCGCTGGGACTCACGCGGCGATTGCGTGTGCCCGGCCTGCGTTCCTACAATGAGAACGAGCTCTTCACGCTGGCCTACATGCAGCAGCACTGCAGCACACCTATTGCGGACAAGGACTATGCACGCATCAAGCCCCACGTGGAGCGACAGTTGGCCGAGCGGTATCTGTAAGTATTCTCTCGTCTCTAGCTCTCTTCCAAACACTCATCTCGTCTCTGTCTCTTTCTTTCTGGTGCAGTTTCAACGCCACTTGGCAGCATATACAATTTCTGCCACGCTCCACAAACTGTGCCGCCTCCGAAACAAGCTGCTCCAATTTGCTGTGAGAGGGCCAAGTAGTGCATGCCGCATAACTCAATGTACTCAGTGTGTTCAATTCCTTAGTTCAGCCACATATTTATTGTACTTTTTTTTAACATCCAAGCAAACACTAATAAACACACACACGCACACACAGACACACACACCCAGAGACAAGGAGTTATGCCACACAAAAATCGCGCAAAACTTAGTTTGTAATTAAGCGATAAAGTTAGTTTATATAAGTGTAAGCAAGTAGCATTTCTTTTAACCACATTTGTAACACATGAAGCGATTAAAACTACTGTTGACATCACACACTCAGACACACACACAGACACACACACCGCATCATTGAAATCGCGTCAGTTTCGTTGTTAATTATAGAATGTAACCACACTTAAAATACATATGCCTAATCGACGACATATTCCATTGATCTGTATTGCGTAATTAAGTCCTACTTAGCCGTTAAGCGCATTGACCACTGTATAAATTGAATTTAACTTCGAAACGTTCTTTAAAATAATAAAAAGAACACGAATTTTTCCTATGACACACATTACGAGAATTATTGCATACTTTTAAACAGATCTGGCCAAACTGTGCTTTGATTGATAATTGCATTGAGTGCTGTGTGCGATTAGGAGCCGTTAAGATATGTTTGGTTGGCTCAGATGCACTGTCGGAGAGGCGAGAGACAACGCTTCTTTCAGAGAATAAAGGCAGTTATACGGCAAAAACAAAAATAGGAATGGCAAACGGTTGGACGTCTGAAATATGAAATTTACAATAATAAATGGAGCGAAATAATAAACAGAAACATAAATAACAGTGTCAACGTTAGATACCAATTAAATTTATTTCATCGGAAGCAAATCGGAGCGGCGATAATATTGTATATATACAAAACGTTAAATAAGTTTAGTTGCTTAAAATTTTTAAATGCAAATTTCAGAACGTTTTTACTTATTTCGTATTTAACTAAATAAAAATGATAATCAGACTACTAATAACAATAATAATAATAATAATCGAGGAAAGATTTGGAATGTTCATATTGGTCATGTTATCCTGTTGACCCTAATCTTTATTATGCTTAAAGATTTATTTTATTTATCATTATTGTCAAATTTGTAAAGAGGCTCGAGCGCATCGCTAAGATCATCATCGTCATCAGCAGATTGTACAACGATATTGGGACGCGGCGTTACATCATCATTTTCATTGATAACTTGCTTGGTTATCTGTTGCTCCGCCTGCCAACGCGTTTCCGTCAGGTGATAGCTAAAACGCAATTTGCACACCAGCTTCTTTTTACTATTCGGTTGCATTGCTACAAGCTGGCTGTGCTGCTCCAGCTTCATTTCGATAATGTCGTGCACTGGCAACTCATTGCCGAAGTCCTCCTCCGGCGGTACGGATTGATAGGTATTGCACAGCGTTTTAGGCGCATTCTTGTTAAATTTGTTAAATTGAGCTCGCTTCTGCTTCTTTTGCTGCGTTTTGCAATACGTCGATTCACTGGGCGTCAAGGTTAGCGGCCTGGGAAACGGTGACAGGTGACAGGCAAACAAAATTAGATTTCATATTGGCGCCAATAAATCAAAGGCAGTCCATGTTCACAAACAAATTCAGCGTTTGCCATTTGTATGATTAGCACAACGCAAAACGCACAAAGCCGGCAAATTGCATCAGCCTGCCACGTTGCCAGTCACAGTCACGTCATAGTATGGTATCGCATGGACTATTCCAGCTGTCCCAACAGCCCCGAACGCGCCTTATGCGGTTTCATATGGCCTGCTGACACGCAATTCCCCCGCTATAGCCCTCCCTGCCCCAAGAACTGCAAGCGTCCCACGCTAGTCTCAAGGCCAATGTCAAAAAAAATAATAATAATAGCTAAACGTTTGCAAATACCCTCTCCTTGTGCCACGCCTCTAGGTTAGACCAAATAGATGAATCAACTACCGTCCAACTTTTTATAATTAATTAAAAATAAAAATTAATTATATTATTATATATATAATTTTTCTATTATAAGTCTATTAATTTCCTATTTCAGTTTTGAGTTCAATTTTTGTGTAAGGTGTGCAAGTGAAGCGACTCCAACTGATTGATAGTGTTTGTGGACGAGTTTACTTGGGGGCTTACGGACTGCTGCGGCTATGCTAATGGCAATCGAATCCCAAAGCCCCCCTACACCTTTGTCACCCACTGTTTCTCCCTGCCCTGCAGCAGATGGACAGAGACAGTGCACGGAAAATAGCAAATGACACACATTGGTGGAAAATGGAGAAGCCGCTCCACAAACAAACGCAAGCCGCCAAAGAAGAGTTCATTAATAAACACTGCGTCGAGTCGTCGAGTCGTGCGATGAGGCAACCTCTGGAACAGTCTTTAGTAGGGGCTCTGTTGATTGAGGGGCACCAATTTATTGATCAAACAAATGAAGCGCAGCAGCAGCAGCAGAGCTAAAGTATTAATAGTCATCGGGTCCGGCCCCAAACCCCAACTCAGGCCCGAGTTAGAGTCAGGGTCGGAGCCGGTGTTTTGTTATCGATAGATTCTAAAGGGCAAAACAAAAGCAGTCGCATCACTCAAAGTAACAACCACATCATCAATAAGAAATATATATAAAATTTCAAGCTACAACATATTTGAAAAGTTTTTTGTTATATGCCAAATTGGTTTGGGTTGGGTTAAGTTCAGGCTCAAATTTTGGAGAACTTTGTACTCAAATATAAGTTCAGGTTCAAATTTTGGAGAACTTTGTACTGAAATTTAGCACAAACACTGTGCGAATCGTATCGAGATCAAAAATTCTTCTTTTTAGAACGCATTTTATTGTTTGTAATCCTTCGCCTCTTTCAATTAATTTGTATTTGAACCTTATTACATTATTAAGTATTAAGAACTAGGCTACATAACCAAGAAAAATTATCAATTTTTATTTTAATGATAATACTGCATTAAAATAAAATAAAATCAGCTTAAGAACTATACAATTTTAAACTAATTCTAGGCACAAGGTGATTGCGTAGTTTGTGCTTTATTAAAAAAATTATTTTCGAAACTTTCAAATGTGAATTTAGAGCACCGATTTTTATCAAGAGCACAAGCAACAAAAATAACAATAACGATGGCTAAATTTTATGGCCTGGCAAATTTGTATTATTTTTTTTTTTTTTGTTCAAATTTTATCTCAAAAAGAGTGCAAACAAATAGGAAGTAAAACAGCGTGAATTACAATTGCAAACAGTTGTCGCTTAGAGGTCGTCGAATTTGATTACGACAAATTCTCATATCAACAGCGCAACTACAAAATAGTTGCCAGCTGGAAATTCTATTGCAATGGAAACGATTGGTTTTCTTATATTAAATTTGACAATTTAAGCCATACGTTAATAACACACGATCTGCAGATTCATTAACTGTAGTTCCTTGGCTGGAACAAAACAAGATTAAGTTTTGTAGATTTTGCACTACATGAAGACAACATCAAATATATATTTCCCCGAAAAAGACTAAAAAAGTAAAAATTCTTTCAAAAGTCTGTATAATCATTATGTTCAACTGCAACGGTTTGTATTTGTATAATATCACTCAAGAATAATGTGCAACTATCAGATTGAAGAGACGGTATTTTTCAGTAGCGATCGCAAATGCACTGGTAAAATTTATTACCTACACTCATTTGACGTTTGTTGAATCAGCAAAAAATTTGAGTGTATATGTGCTACTGACCCCATAAAATATATATACAATTTATGTATGTATGTATGTATATGAACATTTCATTATCAAAATGATAAGTGAATAGAGCCATTGCTGTCGGTTACCTGTCTGCCCGCCGATCGGCTAAGTCTCAGCTCTAAGGTAATGTGGTTTTGGATCCACAAATGTACATAAAAACATGCATACATATATCTGAAATACGATCGGTTAATGTTGAAAATTGTGGCTTAAAAATAGTAACAGTTATAGGATGATAAGGGCCAACTTAGAGGCGACGGTCACACAAGATAAGGTCAAAGTCTTTGATTGGCGATTGATAAGTCAGGTGACCAACTAAAAGCTGCAAACAAAAAACAAATTTAGCCCTGCTCCCAATTATGTTATGTGTTGGGAGTCGGCGTTGGGTGAGTAACTTTAAAGCAGAGCGCTAGCGATGGCGTCAGCAGCGCATTGACAGCTGACTGTTCCACGACCGTTGTGTAGGAGCGTGATAGAAAGAGAGGGGGAGATAGCAGTAAGGCAGCGCAGTGGAACAGCACGGGCCGAGGTGTGGTGTGGTGTGATGTGAGGTGAGGTGAGCTCCCGTCAAACAATAACAATGGCCACAGCCGAAAAGGCTGCACAAAGAGAGCGCGAGAGCAACTAAAGCTCTCTCAGAGTGCGGCAGTGATGACGATGACATCATTTACAGTTGTTTCTGCTGCTGCTGCTGCCGCTGCTGCTGTTGCTGCTGCTGCTGCTGTTGCTGCTGCTGCTGTTGCTGCTGTTGCTGCTGCTGCTGTTGCTGCTGAGGCTGCTGCTGCTGTTGCTGCTGAGGCTGCCAACAGCAACATTTTCGTTGGGAAGTGGGAATGAATACTTACAGCATCTGGAGTGTGGGAGGCACAGCATCTTTGGATGTCTCATCGGCCACATTATCGTTAACATCATCATTATGAAAATGATCATGATCAGCATTCAGCTCGCTGTCCAATTTGTTGACAACCTGCTGCTTATCCTGGCGATCGCTCTGCGAGATTGTTGGGTGTACCAATTGAGAATTATGTGTCAGCGGCACACTCAACATCGTCGTTGTCGCCCTTTCGTTGTGGCGAGCGCTGCTCAGCGGTGACACTGTCGGCACCGGCGGCGGATGCGCCATTTTTTGTCGCACGCACTTTGCCAGCGCCGGCGGCTTGCATCGTAGTCCCTTCAATGCAGGCTCTGACACCGGCCTATGCTTCGGCTCCACTGCATCATTCTCAATGCGCGTGAGCATTGACTTGGGCTGATGTGGCGATCGGGTATCGTTGGATTTATTCGGTGACAGCGATCGCATGAATGGCGTGGGCACATAGCTGCTTCCAAATGCTACAAGCGATGTACGCGAAGCTGAACGCTGCAGTGCTGCTGCTCTCGAGCAGCAATTGTGCTTCTTGGCTATGCTTGTGTTGCTCTTGCTGACACTGCAATTTGACACCGACTTGGCTGTCGATATGAGTATGGATTTGGGCAGCGTTGCCACCTTAGCAGCTGCCTTAGTGTTCCCAACCCATTGGCGCTCTCGCTGCAGATTCAGTTGACGTAGTTCCTCCCGCTGCTGGGCTGTTGTTTTCTTGGGGCGCCAGGGCGCGCTTCCCTCCGCCGGCGTCTTCTTTTCCATTTGTTGCTGCTGTTGGTGTTGCTATTACTGCTGCTGCTGCTGCTGTTGGCGTCGACGTCAACGCTGTTGTTGCTGGCTTCACTGTTCGCTGCTCGTTGCCTCGCTGCGTTTCGGTTTCAGTTTCAGTTATTTGCTCGACGCTCGCCGGTTCGGTTCGGCTTTCCGTTCGCGGTACTCTATCTCTATTCACTTCAAAGAACACACATAAAACAACAAATTTTGAACTTCTATTTGTTCACTATTTGTAACACAAAGAAAAAAGTCGAAATAAATGTAATTGCTACAATTTGTTTAATAATATTTAATATTTAATGTTATTTGTATCTGCACTTATTTCGTATTACTGATTTTCAACATTCTCCTATCTGCCTGTCTGTGTTTTACTTATTGTTCGACTTTGACGTTTAAATCGCTGCCGCATTTGTTTCGGCTTTTTTTTTGTTGCTCAACGTTCAGAGAGGTTTTTGCCAACTCGATGACAATCGATTACGCAGATGAACATAAACTTCAAAAGTCTGTGGTCTATCGGATGAGTTTTGCGAGGAGTGCCTCTAAAGGTTCAAAACTTCGATTTGTCTTAGACTTCAAGCAACTGAAATATTAGTCTGTCAAATGTGTTTTGCGAGGAGTGCCTCTAAAGTTGCAAAACTTCTTAGACTTTAAGCAACTGAAATATTGTTGTGAGCTCATTAATCTGTTGAGAACAAATACATGAAGTATGCATGAATAGCTAAATAATTCGTTCGATAGCAGCTGATGCAGACAGATCGTTAAATATATATAAACCTATATTAAAGCCGTAAATATTATTTTTTTTTGTTTTGTTTTGTTATATTTTTTTTTTGCCCAAGTTTACAACTCGCTGGTGAAGCAAAGCAACACTGAATCCAAAATCAAATCCTCAGTAAAACCAAAGGAACGAAGAGTCAAGAAGATACAAAATGGTAAGTGGTTATGCAAATCCGTATAAACAATAAATTTCAAATCGATCAAAACAAATCATATGGAAGGAATACCACTAAAAAAAAATGTCGCACAATCGATAACGATCTTAATGCCCCCCAAAGCTGGTTCGCCCAGCTGCTGGGGCATGTGGGCGATTGCTGACCAAACAGCAAACAGGTTGCCATTGCGTATACGTCACATTGGCAACGTCCCAAAGCGTTTTTTCGTGGTGTTTGAAGTGTCTACTCCAAAGTCAGTGTTAGCAAGATTCATAGCGCTTGGATATTTGGTCTGTTAAATACTAAAGAAAAGCTAAAACAAAAAAAAAAAAAAAAAGCGCGTTATTTATTTTTGTTATTTGTATTTGTTTGTTTGTTTTTTGTTGCTACTTTTTATGAGCTGCCTACCAAACTTACCAAGCATACAAAGCACGTCTCCATATGAGCTGGCACGCCTTATTAGTATTTATGTTAATTATCTTACTAAAAACAACAATAACTAAAACATACACACATAGACATCACACACACACACACACACACACACACACACATCGATAAACAATTCGAACAAATATTTCTAAAGTTAACAGCGGGCCGAAGTCTACTCCTCCAGTTCGTGGCTCGTTTCGTGGGCGAACACGAAACTTTCCCAAAAAAAAAAATAAAATTGAGAAAAAATAATATGTATGTACAAACAAATATAAAACGAAACTCTTGACAAACGTTTCGCAAGTGTCGGCACTTGATGCCGTTCATGAGACAACAAGACGTTGATCTAAGCTTTCGGAGTTGAGAGCAACGCCCACGGATCTGCTTGGGAAAGTAAAAATGTCGCCGCTGGTCGGGCCAGTTAGAGTCGAATTCACTGACTGTGTCAGGCTCAGAGTAAGAGTAAAATTCAAAGATTCAGATCTAACGATGATCGCACCAGAACTCAAAGCCAAACTCTGCTCTGACATCATTCAGAGAGAAGAGGCATTCCAAGTCTAAATTTGGCTGCGGATTGATGCGAGTAATTTATTTAATTATCACTTTTACTTAACATATTATATATTTGTATTGTATATGTGATACATATGCGCAGTTATTCAAGCATTTAGCTTTAGATAATTATTTTTACGTACGGCATTGAACTGGAGCTGGCGAAAACATATTTAATTTATAAAACCAGGTCACAAAAAATTAAATAACCATTAAATTTTATTTTAAAATATTATTTGTTGTATTCGATACATGACATATCTTATCCAAATAATAGTTCTGACAGGGGACTTAACCAGTGTCAGCGAAGGAAAGAACATGATAAACTATATTTGGTGTCCAAATATATACATACATTACATACAATAAAATGCTGTTTTCATTAAGAGTATGTATGTATTTGGCAAATGGAAGCATCGCATGATCAGCATCAATCGCGAAGATCGCAGAGATCTCCATTCAAATTGATTCGTTTTAATTTAATCACATTTATTATAAGTGAATCTTATATTTCAATTTGCTTTTCTTTGCACAATTTGCAACTGAGCAAATTATGCACAATGGGAAAAATTAAATGTCAAATATGCCAAATCGTCAAGAAATGTATTTGTTCGTTACTAATTTCTGTTCCAGAAAATAAGTTTGCCATTTGGTAAATTAAGCTATTCATAGATTTACTGGTTGTTATAAGATTTCCTTTCAAAAACAAACATGTTTATAGCATTTAATAGTTTATATATGTCAGGGTCAATGGCCATCGTTAAGTGATCTCTTAAGAACTATAGCATAGACACCACCACCCACTCCGCCCACATCACCACCCACAATGCCAATGCACAGTTCAGAAGGCAATTACTTATACGTAATGCTGGCTAAAAGCAGCAATTTGTTTGGCTAAACATAGCGCCTCGTTGACTGACAGCTTTGATTGATGGCCTTTGCCCAATAGCAGCAGCAACAACAACAGTTCAACAGACCTTACGCACACACACACACACACACACACACACCTATACAAAGAGAGGGAAATAGTGCGCGGAGAGATGTATGATTCATTCGTGCAATATTTTAATTATCGCATTTGAAAAACCACAAACTACAAAAAAATATAAGAACAAAAAAACGAATTGCCTTATTGCGATTTCCGCGATGCTCATTATTATTTTTATTTTTTATTATTGTTGCTGTTCACTTTTCAAGGGCAAATTATGCCGGCTAAATTGCTTTCGCGTATTATTAACTATTGTTTTTACTGCTCCTACTCATGCTGCGCTTTGATTGCATTAATTAACTGATAACAATAATATCCGAAAGAAAAGCAAACAATTGCATAGAGTTGACGGAAATTTATATGCATTCGCAAAATTAGACGTAATCACTTATATATTAGACTTGAATTGAGAGTATTTTCTTTGTTTTAGAATTACTAAACTCAATCACGATTTTTATATTATATATTATTATATTTTCTTATTTCTTCTCTAATGTAATTATATATATATGTTCCTGTGGTAAATAGATTATAAACCTTGCGTTCTAATTCCTGGACATCTATATACAAAATTAAGCTTTAATTATTCATATAATCTATCTACATCCAATTATTTGGCTTACTACATTAATATACTTTTAATGATACATCTATTGATTTATACACTTATGATTCTAAATTAAAAAAAATAAAGGATTATTAGATAAATAAATATTGCTATACCTACACAACTATTCAACAAGATATTGGTTAGGATCAGACTGCCACATATATATATATTGATTTAACAATTATTAGAAGAAAGAGAATTTATATAATGTTAGAAGCAAACTACCATTTCATGTCAAATGGCGAGGGTATTTGCTAGTCGTTAGAAAGTTGATTCAATTTTTCTTTTCTTCTAGTTATTTAATTTTGTTTTGTTTGTTTTTGTTTGCTGGCCATTAAGCTTCAAATATTTTAGTGAATTGTGCGCTGCTTTGGCCGTTTGTTTGTGTTTGTTATTGTTGTTGTTGTTGTTGTTATTGTTGTTCCTGCCTTTAGTGTTACCGTTTTATGTTATAGTAGGACTGATCCAACAAACTTTATTTAAGTGTGTGTGAGTGAGTACTTCTTCTTCTCTCCCTCTCTCTCTCTCTTTCTTTGTATTTGTCTATTTATTGTTCTCTTTCGATTTGCGCTCATTTGTTTAATTCCATTCTAACTCCAGCGATGATCTAAGTGAGACGTCGTCGTCTTTACTCTTGCTGTTGTTTTGGTTATAGTTGGTTGTTGTTGTTGTTGTTCCTACATCTGGCGTAAACTTTCAATAAGCATGTAAAGCAACAAGCACAACAACAACAATAACAACATCAACAGGCAGCAAAATGACCCGCAATTGCAATAGCCAAAAATTTATGTTCGTTTTATTTGGGCAAATTAAATTTGGAGAACGCTGTTTATATATATATATATCTATAAATATATATGTATATATTTATATATATACACATATAAATATATATAAATACATGTGTGTGATTTTATATGTAAACACAAACATATCTACAGTGCAGCGTGTAAAATTGATAAAATTTACGACCGGTTGCCATTTTTCATTTTTTATTTAATTGATTAACGATTTTCATTAAATACGCCCGTTTGCCACTTACCATTTATAATTTACCGTTTGCCTGGCGGCTTTCGTTGCGGTGACGCGTTGTTTTGCTAGCGCCAAACCGTTATCAGCGTGACAATCAGTTAACGCCTGCAGCGACACCGCAGTTTTGATTTGAAACTCGGCTTTCCACATTGCCACATTTCCATTGCCACATGGCCAAACACGTCGCATCGTGGGTGGCCTGAATAGTTGACCGGGTGACGATTATGGTTTGCCATGGACACCTGACAATATGTGGAAGAAGTACGTGTCACGAAATAATAATAATGGATGCTTCCAATTGTAATTAATAATGTATTTGATTTGACAAGCTATTTACCTCATTGCCAAATCCAACTGATTTGCTATATACATGTAAAACATGTAGACAGATACTTTAAATATATTATAGTAAATTAGAGCTATGCTTTTACCGATATAATACTTAAGCTCTTTCAATTCTGCCTTAAGGCAATAATAATAAGAACTTATGGTAAATAAATAATTTTATTATTTACTTTTAAAATTCTAGTTTAATTTAAGTGAAAATCATTATTTTGTCTAATTTATTTCCCTTTTTTTTAATAATAGACAATTTTCTTTCGATATTTTCTGCTCAACAGATTTGTATGAAAACTATAAAAAAAAAAAAAAATTAGTTTTGAAATTGATTGTAAGTCTTAGCTAAGCTTTAAGGCAAAAGGACTTAAATTGCTGAAAGGAATGCAGTCTAATTAAGATCATCAACTGTTAATTTTTAGCCTTTTTTGCTAAGTATCACTTTCCACAAAACATCACTGAAATATTTATAGCATACTTTTTGGAGCAGTATAGAATTTCGAGCACTTTAACATTTTCTCTGTAGTGAAAATTTGAATTTAAATATCAATTTAAAGAAAAGCATATATTACTAATTTAAAGAACATCGTGTGATATAATTATTTTTTAATGTATTTAATGACATAACTACTTGAGTCAATCACTGGAGCAACCGCATTACTGCGTAATATGTATTGAAAATGAATATGCAGTTTGTTGTGTTGTTGAAATATTATTTGTATTATTATTATTTGTTCTTTGTTATGCGGTCAGATATTTTTGTATTGAATTACGCAAATTTGTTGTTGTTATTTTAATATTATTGCTGTGGTTTATGAACTCAAGGCACATCATCTGTGCCCCTTTTGAACATTACGCATTTGTATTCGTCCATTCCAAGCATTTAATTAGCTGTGAAATTATATTATGAAATATTTGAATGATTTGTCGACGTGATTCGCATATTAAATATTAAATAATAAATTGTTATTCTGTTCTTATCTCCATTCCATATTCATTCAGTCGGAGACGCCATCAATTTGTCACAAGTGCAATGAGGTTATAGAAAATCGCATCATAACGGCCCTGGGCAAGAACTGGCATCCCGAGCACTTTGCCTGCAAGGACTGTCAACGCCCCATAAAAGAGGCCACTTTTCATATACAAAGCGGGGAGCCAGTCTGCTCCGAGTGCTTTGTGAGCAACTATTCGGGCACCTGCTATGGCTGCAAGTTGCCCATCTTGGAGGTAAGTTCACGGAGAGAAAATCAAGCCATTTCCCAAAATGTTAAATGTTGTGCACTAATTTCTGGTAATTATACTAGAATCTGTTGTGCGTGGTCTTAGATCGTTGCTAATAATAAAAAAATTGTATATTTTCTTGATTATTAATATATATAATATTATTTAGTTACTTATGTTAGTGCTTTTACTTTTAATGCTAAGCATTGTTAAACTATTCACTTGAATGACGAAACCTTGATTCAAGGTAATTCCAACTTAAATTTAGTCCATATTTGTTGTCTATCTGTATTTAATGTGCTAAGTATCGCACAATTTTGCATCGTATCGCTCATTTTATGATTCCCGGTCGCAGTCACTGTGCCGGAATATCATCGACGTAAGATCAACATTGATGACATCGTCATCGTCGAGGCGTAGTCTGTTTGCCATAAACTTTGGCGCTTTACGAGCGTTGGCGGTCGGCAATTGTAATTAATATTGTCAACATTTGTTTTTATAATCTATGGCGCTTGTAATGCAAGAGGAACTGATTATTTTTGCACGTAGTGTAAATATTATAGTTTCGTCAGTGTCAGTAATTGTGAAGTGCATATATAGTATAATATCTATTTTTACGAGTGGAACAGCATGCTTATCCAGCTCTTCAGGTAGTACACACTAAATGTAATAATTAATTGATGAGTCAAATAGATGTTGAATGCTTTTTGTTTATTTTTATAGTGGGTGGAAAATTTGGATTGCTGACAGATGATGAAATCTTGAATATTTATACTATGCATAAATAAAATATTTGAAAAACATCAAAGTACAATTTCCATTTAGTATTTAATATGACGACAGTGAAATTCTTCAATATGTATTTGCTAGAGTTTTTCAGATTGTAAAGTTAGCTGCACTTTCAGACATCTAATTTTCACTATCAATTTGAAAAATCCCTATGAAAGCCATATGATATAGTAGTAGTGATCGAGGGGACGTTTCATCCAATTCGTTACAAACCGCACTTTAAAATAAAAAATACCCTCTGCAAGGCTATAAATAAATCGATCCATCACAGTTATTTTGTCATGATTAGAAATTTTTCAGTCTTGCCATAAAATGGAATCCATAACTTGAATGTAAAAGGCAATTAAATTTGCAGTTATCCATGGCTAGATAAGTTATTGAGTGCAACAGCGCGTTTAATTTGACAGTGACTCAAAATGGTAAGCGTTTATTGGAAAGAATATATATATTAAATTCGACACTTTGTGCTGAAAGTGTTCGATCTGCCCATAAGGCATTGTTTGTGTTTTTACATCTGAGACAAAGTCATCAAACTGGGACTGGGTGCGACTGGGGTGCGATTGATTATCTACATGGTTCATACATATTTATTTGATGTGATTGTTTTTAGATCAATTTTGATAATTGGAATCGAGTGAATTATTATATTGCTTTAATTAGATCTTAGATATTTATTCATTTTATTCAGACTATAAATTAAGCGCTCAGTTAAAAATTAATTAATAATTTAGTAGTATTGCTGATAATAGTTTGTTTAGTATGAACAATAATAATAATAGTTAATTGCGTTTCTTATACAAGTTTATAAAATAAAATCCAGAATTTAATGGTTTTCAAAACCTTGATTTGCGATATATACAAAAACTAATATTACCCACTTTTTCAGCGCACCATCAAGGCCATGGAACAGTCGTGGCATGAGGAATGCTTCATTTGCGCCGGTCCATGCAAGAAGCCAATGGTGGGCACCTCCTTCTACGAGCGGGACGGGAAACCCTATTGCCGCATCGACTTCGAGCAATTGTTTGCGGCCCGCTGCTGTGGCTGCACCAATGCCATCACGGAGAATGCAATTGTTGCGCTCAATGGCAAGTGGCATCGGGAATGCTTCAAGTGCAAGGTGAATGATGATGCACATATATATATATATATGTACATAAACATAGACAAATTACATTGCATATATTCTTTTACTTTCGATTGCAGAAATGTCAGACGCCCATAACGGAAAGCACCTTTGCCGTCGAGGATCAGAAGCCACTGTGCGCTGCCTGTTCCGGCTAGACGTCTATACCCTTATTCCCTTCCCTTACACAAATACACACACACACACCCAGACAGTCACATGCAAGCACACATCGATGTATATTAAAGATGTTTATGGTATTTGTTGTATTCGTAATGGTTGAACAAACCTAAAGCATATAACAAACTTCTAAAGTTTACACACAACGTTCAAGTTCAAGCTAACCAAAGGGCAAAGAGTCCGACTACGTCTAAATACTCACTCACTCATCTCTCTCCCTCCCACCCTGACCACGGTTTACGTATGTTCAGCAAACGTCCTTCGTCTGCTCCTCTACCATTTGCTGAATTTGAATGCATAAGAAAATATTTATTTATAAAATGCACTTTTACATGAAAAATGCATTTCAGACACCTGCCAGAAGGAGGAGTGGGCTGAGGTGTGTGTGGGTGTAGTTGGGTGTGGGTGTAGTTTTGTCTGCATGATTAACCGTAAATAAGATTAAACTATATAATTGTTTTAAGTATTTATACTACACAAGATGAAAAACACTCGCCTGTATCACACTCTTGCGCTCTCGCGCTCTCTCTCCCTCTAGCTCTCTCTGTCTGTCTCTCTCTCTATCTATCTCTCAGTGTGTCTCTCTCTCTACCCCTCAGTCATGCAACAAATACCAACCATGTTATCTCTTTCTAAATTGTATTGTGATTCTCAAGCTCTACAAAATATTCTATGTCAAATATATATGAAAATTAATCTTGAACTCCAGCATTTTACTCAATTAACTTTTTTTTATTTATAAGAAATAAAAATAATAAAATAATATAAATAAAATATTCCTTCTTATGTACATTTATTTGTAATGCGATTTATTTATTTATGTTAGTCCTCATTAAGCGAATTTAATATATATATATATATATTTATGTACTTTCTGGGGTATTTTCTTATGCATTGGCAATGGCGCGCTGAAAAGAACAACTGAATATTTAAATAATTTAATTAATTATAATTATCAATTCAAGAAAACAATTGTGCTGCGTTCCAAATAATACAATTTATTAATTCATAAGCAAAAATTTAGATGATTTTACCAAATAATTTAGTTAGTCGAAAATGTTGTCCAATTTTGTTTTTTATTTATTCCTAGCTTGTTGCTAATATTGGTTGATTTACACTTGAAATCAAAACCAAGATGTAAAATGGAAATGCCAAATACCAAAAGCGAATCAATCAAAGCCGTTGATAGCCATGTTAATTGCCTTTTTCTCTAGCAATGCGCCCAAGAAGCGGACAAGGGGTTCGAGAGCCTCGTCCACCTGTGACTTGATCGTCTGCTTCACGTCCTCGATGAGCTGCTTATGCAGCTCACTCTTCTCCTGTCCCGACTGCTTCACCAATTCCAGTATATTTGTCAGCTGTTTCTCTATGAGCTCCAGCTCCGGATACTCGCCGCATTGAATGCTCTCGATGTGTGTGCTCACCGGGCCGTTCGAGCTCTGGTCCAGCTGCATTTCAGAATGTGATGCTTCGACTGGCCCCTGATGGGATTGGGCGCTGTTTGGCACCGTAAGCAGTTTCGATATGCGTACTGGACAAGCACGATGAAGACGACGCTTCTCTATCGTCGGCTCCTTGGGCACCAGCCGCGGCTCGTACATCTTCAGATCGTTGAGGCACATTTTGAGATCGTATCGATGATGCTGGCTAGCAGCATGATTCTGGCCATGGATGCGCCTCTGCAGGTGCCTGTGGGTCTCGCGGGCCATCAGGAATCGCTCCTGCTGCATGTCCTCGATAAGGGTGAGGAAACTGGTACAGCGCTGCTGCAGACACTCCACAACTGGATCCCGGCGATCGAGCACACCCTTCTGCAGGTACGCAGTCGTCACCGTGTACATCATCTCGATGAGGGCGCTCAGCTTCTGTGGCACTTTGTCCAGCAGAAAATAGCGAATATGTCGCTGATACTTGTCAATCGATTTCAGCATCAACATGTAGACGCACACCACCTGCTGGCTGGCCTCGTTCGAGTTGGCACTGTTAAAGCTGGCCACCGGTGTGCAGCGCACATCCTCGATCATCCCACGCAACGGGTACAAAAAGTTGCGTGTGAAGCGAACACAGAAATTGAATGCGTTCCTTTCGCGTCGCTGCTTCTCCAGGCCACTATGGTGGCTGTGACGCGTCGGTAACTGGATGAGGCTGCCATTTAGCCGATCTAGTGCCGTAATTAGGCGTTCCTGGCTCATTGTTATCTTACTGTAAATGGCAATCTTTTCATACTTGAGATTTTCCAGCGAACGCGTGCATTTCACGTTGCGTGTCTTGTGACGCTTGGGCAACGGAATCAATGCTAGTGTCGTCGATATCTTTCCCAGCGGCCGGACCTTGTCGCGTCCACCAGGTTGGCGTTGCTTTGCCATCGACGTTTTTGATTTTTTTCCATTCTTGCCGGCTGACAACTGTTGCCGGGCAACAACTGCCTTGCTAGTTCGCATCTCCTGCTCCTTTCGATGGTCCTCATGGGTTGCGGCTGGCAAATCGGGATACGATTGATTGATAGTGCTTCTCAACGGGTTTTGATTCTGTTCATCCTGACTGGGTATGGACTGGTTTTCTAGGTTGCCATGTAACTGCCTCGATTTGCACTTTCTTTTCGTGGCATCCTGTAGCTGGGATTCTTGTATCAGTTTTAGCTCAGCGCGGATCTCACGATGCATTTCCTCGATGCATGCCTCATAGGTAGCCGTGTCCGATTGTTTGGGTTTAGCTGGAATACGATTTGGCACCGTATCTGCTCCGCCGGCCAAGCGCTTATGTTGGTGCTGCTGGTGTTCATCGATCTGGCTGTCGCTGTTGTCATAGGAGAGCTTCTTGGACAAGTGGGTCTCGACATCCTGGTCACGTGATTGAACCTTGACGAGCACATCGTCTTTATTGTTCCGCATCTTATAAAATCGGGGCTTGCACGGCTTGTGTCCATCTCGTTGTTTCCTTATCTCATCCCGCTCCGCGGCCCGTTGCATATTGTAGCGACTGACGGCATCTTTGATTGAGGACGGGTTCGTAAACTGACGTAAATGATGCAAATGAAATGTTTACTTCCGTTTAGTCCATTATTATACACTTACCATGTACTCGTGGGCAAACGATTGCCCGAAGAGGTTGTGATATTTCAGCATCTTAATATCTATTTAATGTTTGCGATCTATGCAAACTAAAGGATTCCTTGAATAGCTCCTAGTCTATGTAGGTTTTGCAACGGTTGGTGTGGGGTGTGGTATGGGTTAGTGAGAAATTTAAAAAAATAAAACCAAAGGATATTGTATAGTAAATACACGTTCAAAATATTTCAAGTAATGTTTAGTTGTTTTGCTTGCTGGCTCTGTTTCTCCCTGACATGTGTGTATATATATATATATTTCAGTTGGCAGTTTTTAGGCAGTTTACTTCGATAATTATAACTAACGACGTACAGTATAATTATATTCAAATATATAATTGCTCAGCAGCGTCTACCACATTGTGCTTAAAGTAGAGTCGTATTTTTTGCCAGCTACCCTCTATTTAAATAATATTAACCGCTGCGCTCCCATATATCGCACAAATGTTATTTGTTTACTTTGTAGTGGAGATGGTCAAAAATATCGCATGCTACCTATCGATATGACGACCAGCTGGCAACGCCGCTCAGATGGCAACAGGTCACTTCGATCATAATATCGATCACAAATCGCGATATCAAACCAAAACATATTGCCCGTTCTTGTGTAGTGTTTTTTGTGCTGCACGTGTTTGATCCTACCATTTTTTGAATATACCAAGTGTGCAAACAAGGTCAGCAAATGGGTAAATTTCGTTCGAAGTTGAAACGCCATGGCAAGGGCAAGAACTGGAGCAAGGGCCAGTCAGCCGTATCGAATCCGGACCAAATGAAACATCGCTTGAAAGCAAAGTCGCGTTTCTTTCAGCCAAATTTGAGTATGGGTAAGTTGTTGCACAGAAAAACAGTAAATATTTATATATATGAGTAATTTATTAATATTTTTGTGTGCAGCTGGATCGGGCTCAGCCAACGGACTCACCATGGAGGCCGTTCACAAGCACGAACAGCGTCAGGCATACAATGCGGAGACCACAACTGTCAACGATGTGGCCGGTAGTTTGATGTCCTTCACGCTGGACGATGATGATGGCATGTCGGGCAAGGGCACTGGCATCGGCAATGGCACGCAGCCCGCTGGCACATTCAAGACCTTTCAGACATTTGCCTCGAACTACACAAGTTGCAGCAACATGAGCTTCAAGAAGCTGCTCACCGGCTTTCGTGCATCCTCCGATTTGCACAAGGAGATGCTGGCCATTTTGAGCGCATTGACGGAAATAATACGTGAACGTGGCGGCAACGAATCATCCACCGAATACTTTCTGCTCCTCATCAGCCAAATCGAGGCTGCCACTGAGGAGCGTGATATAATTGCCGGCGTTGCACTCCTATCGATGGGCATCAAGTCTGTGCCAGCGCCAGTGCTGCGCAAGCGATTCGGTCAGACAGCGGCTACAATTCAGCAGCTGCTGCAGCGTTTCATTGATTCCAGCAGTCAATCTGTTATACGCTATGTAAGTAAATGGCGTCTAACTCCATTCATAATTTTAATTTTCGTTTGGTTAATTATTCAAACTTTATTGTTTATGTTATGTTGACTACTTTTAGCTGATTGGCTGCTTGTCGGTGCTGTTGCGCGCCCTGGACTATGCGACCTGGTCGTACAGCTCCACATTTCAGTACTTTGATGCGCTGCTCGCTCTTAGCATTCACTCCAGGCCCAAAATACGTAAGGCAGCGCAGCATGCGGTCGTCTCTATAATACATGGCAGCTGCTTCATGATGCCACCACAACCAGATTCTAATGATAAGGATAATGATGATGATATTGGTAATGATAGTGATAAGAATAAAAAGAAGCAAACGCAGACGCAGCAGCAGCCAAAGAACCATCCGGCCAGCGGTCGTGTAACGAAATTCTGTTTGGCCCAATTCAAGCCGGAAGTGTTGGCGAATCAACAGACGACTGTATTGCATACGTTGGCCTTGCTCAAGGATACACTTTCCGGCTTTCGCACCGAGGACATACGCAAGGTTTGTGAGCATCTGCTGTCCATAATGACAGCGGCGAATGTGCTCGTCCGGACCAATTGCTTTCAAGCGCTGCACGCTCTCTTTCTCACGCGAAGCTCGAATTTGAATGCAACGTTGTGCGCCAAACTACTGGCTGCTATACACGAATATCGTCCAGATCGCAGCGATGTCCGGCAAACGCTTGCCTGGATCACTGTGCTCAAAGAGGGGCATCTACATTTGGCCACGCTTCAGCTTGATTTGTGTATGCAGGCACTGCCACGACTATTCGATGTGTGCACCACCGATCTGTGGATGTCGGAGCGCAGCGAACTTGTTGTCGGTGTGTCCAATTGTATTAAGGAGCTGCTGCAGGATTGTGTGGCACGTGCGTGTGCCACCGAGCAACTGGCCGATCAGCATCGTCAATCGGTTGCACGCATAATTGGCTCACTGCACAAGGTGCTCAATGCCCCATTCGGCGAGATCTCCAAATATGTTATACTAATATTTTCCATTGTCTTCGAGGCATGCGGCAAACACTTTGGGTAAGTTAAACAACAAGTATTTTATTCTCTTTTTTTCGTATATATATTTATTTTATATCTTTTATTATAATCATTGTAAGTCAATCTTTGTTATTTTGTAACAATTTGTAAAAATCAGTCAATCAATCAATCAGTTAATGGTCAATGAATTTTGGTCATTGGTCGCATTCGCTTTGTGGCGTTTTTGCAAATGCAGCTTCAACGTGTGCTTCCACAAGTAATTCTTGTCGCAATGGGAACATTTGAACACCATCCTGGTGTTGTGGGTGGTTTCATGTCGTTTTAGATCACCTTTTTTAACGAATACCCGCGTACAGAGGGTGCACTTGAATTCGGGATCGCCGGTATGACATCGTAGGTGAATCCGTAGTCGGCAATAATACTTAAAGTTTTGCGGACAATACATGCACATATATTTCTTAACACCACTGTGCTCATGGGACTGATGCTGAATCTTATCGCTTTTGCAGAGGAACCAAGCGTCGCAATACCTGCAGTAGATATCCATTTCAATGCGTTTACCCCTCTGATCTTCCATGTTTGACAAACTGCACAAATGACGGCAAATCTAAACGTTTGAACTTTTATTGAAAACTATGCGTTTTATAGTTACCTCTACTTTATGCAGCTTCAATTCGGAATAATTACTGAAAGCACACAAATGACATTCAATCGGCTAAGCCTACTTTGTTATGACAAACATGTCAAAAATGTTATGATTCCTTTTTGTTTTTTTTTTACTCATTACTCATTACTCATTTACTAATTACAAAAATGCCAAAAAAAAAATTGTTTTAAACTATTCACTTAGAGCGGAGCTGAATCCATCGCTGGCGACAATTGGCAAACGGTATGAGAGCCAGGGCGCACTACGTCTGCAGATTGAGCATACGTTGATTAGTGCCATTAAGGCGCTCGGGCCGGAGCTGGTGCTGAGAGCGATACCATTGAACGAGCCTGGCGGCGGTGTGTGCCTGGAGCGCTCTTGGCTCTTGCCGCTGATGCGTGAGGGCGCCAATGGGGCGAGCCTGCAGTTTTTCAAGGAGTATGTGGTGCCACTAGCCGAGAATAGTCTGGACAATTGGCGCAAGTTTGGCGCGGAGAAGGACAGCAACAAAGCGCATATCTATGAGTTATTGTGCTGTCAGCTGTGGGGTCTGTTTCCGGGCTTCTGTCGCCAGCCGCGCGATCCGGATTATTTGCGCCACTTGGCACCAACATTGGGCGAAATCCTGCAAAATAATCCAGAGTTTCATGCACCCATCTACGATGGCCTGCTCGAGCTCCTGGATGAGAGTCAGAGTGACGAATGCCATGCGGCAATTGGGCCATATGCACGCAATTTTCTGCCGCGTCTCTTCAACATCTACGTACAGAAGCCAACTGGCAGCTATGAGGCCGATCAGCGTAAACGTGCTCTTGACGTGATACGTGTGTATATAGCCCGTGCGCCGGCCGATATTCAGCAGCAGCTCTTTGAGAACGCCCAGAGTCAGTTGGCGGGTAGCGCTTTGGCCAGTTTCGAGTACGATGCCTACTTTGACATCAATGCAGCAATTGTGCGCGTCCAAAAGTGTCGCGGCATCGAGGCTTATTTCGAGAAATATATGGCGCCCGTGTTGCGCAAAGATAAGTCCAAGCTGGTTGCCCGCGATGAGCAAAAGATGAAGAAACAACAGCGCAAGACCTACGAGTGAGTAGAACAAAAACAGCAGCTATAATATAAATTTAATATATATATTTAATTGCGCATATTTTAGATTGCTGCGCGATCTGATGACGTCCGATCAGCCCTCTTGCCAGAAGTTCACGCGCAAAAATTCCCTGGCATTACAGCAGATACTATTGGAGGCGTTCAACACCACGTGCAGCGTGTCTCTGTCATCACGGCTGCAGTAAGTCGAATCAAAGGCGACTCTTAAGTTGCGATTATTAACAAGATTGTTTAAATTCGCGTACAGCTGTCTCAAATCGCTGGTGGATAGCCGCAGCAATCTGGCGTACAATGATCAGCTGGTGATGAAGGCCATACCGGAGGCAGTGCTCAATTACAAGGAATTCTCGACGCGGAAGGAGCAGGTGGCCGAACAGCTAATCAAGCTAATTGTCAATCTGTATCAGGAGGCGGGCAAAATCAATGAATTCGTTGACATTTTGACCGCCGGCTTCACTGGCGATGAATCCCTCATAACCAACACAATTCTCGCCTTTCGTGCGGTGCTGCAGCAACAGGGCCAATATTTAACCGTGAGCACACTGGAGTTCGTGCTGCAACAGGTATCTGTGTTTCTGGTGCAGAAGTCAAGAAACCAGGCCGAAGCAGCTGTTGCCTTTCTCATCACATTCATCAAAGTGATGCCCATACCGCTGGTGGCCAATTACTTGGAGACGATTGTAAGTGCCGTAATTTGAGATGTGGTACATCTAACTAAACATGCGAATCTCTTGCAGATGCGTTCGCTATCGGCGATGACAAAGGACACCAAACTTTATTGCCGCATACAAATTGGCTACTTCCTGAAGAAACTGTGCAAACGCTTCAGCGCAGAGGAACTGGCACGCTTTGTGCCTGGCGACGATGAAATCACGCATCGCCGGCTCAAAAAGATACGTAAGCAGATGCGACGCGACACACGCAAAAAGCAGAGCGAGGAGGCACAGGCCGAGAGCTCCGACGAGGAGCTGATCGGTGATCTGGAGCAGAAGACATACACGTAAGTACCAAGTGTCAAGTGTGAACGTCAAATTTCATTGTGAAATTATCGCATCATTTTTGCAGCATCGATGACATTTTGGCCGATTCGGATTCCGATTTGCCGGAGGATATGGAAATGGAGGAGGATGGCTCGGCGACCAAGACACGTGCAGCCAAATCAAAATCTAAGTCCAAGCAAGCGCGCAGCACCTACATACGCGAGGATGCCGATGAGATTGTCGACCTGGCTGATCTCAAGTCCATTGGCAATGTGCTGAGTAAGCCGCAAGCTGTTTTTATTCAAATTCCAAAGTTTCAGTGTCTTAACTCTCAAACTATTTGCTTGCAGCAAGTGGTTCGGCTGCAGCAACGGCCACAGCTAGCGGCAAACTGTCGAAATCCAAGCCACAGCTGATTAATGGTGGCTTCAAGACGGCCGACGATGGTCGCCTTATCATTAGCGATAAGGCACTACGAGGTCAGGGAAAGAATAATGATGATGATGGCTCCGACAGCGACGGCGCATCGGTGGATAGCGGTCTTGAGCCAGGCAATAATGGCAATGCCAAGCGTGGCATGGAGGAGGATTCCAGCGATGAGGAGGAACTGCATCAGGCAACTAGCGCTAAGCGGAAGCGTCAGGCTAGCGATGCGTTAAGCATGCGCTCGGGCAAAACGAGCGCCAGCACACGCAAGGGAATACATCGTCCTCTTGGTGGCGCCGCCACACCAGCCACAGCCACTGATGCCTTGTCTATGAAATCTGGCGGCGGCGGTAGACACTCAAAACAAGCGGGCAGTGAGTACAGCAGCAAAAAGGCCAAGGGCGACATGAAACAGCGCGGAAAAATGGATCCATATGCCTACATACCGCTCAAAAGGAATACCCTAAACAAGCGGTAAGTTTGTCAAGATCGTGGCCTGAGCTGCATCAAATTAAATTGTTGTTATTTGCTTACCTGCAGCAACCGAGCCATGAACTCTCGCAAATTCAAGAGCGTTGTCCGCGGCGCTGGATTTGGATCTGGGGACACAGCAACTGGTGGCGGAACATCACGTGGCAGTGGCCGTGTTGGCAAGAAATACAAGTAATGCGGCGGCATTATAAAGATAAAATTTGATAATTTTGTATAATTTGCTGTTATTTTTGCTTAACTCTATGAATATATATGTGTGTATAAACTTAAAGAAATGTTTACATTGTAGCACTATTTTAACTGCGGATTGCTGCTGGAGATTTTAATTTAAACTTTTTTTTAATACTCGCAAATGTTGAGTGCATTTTTGAAGACTAGCTTTTGAGATAAATAAATTTGTGTGGCACTGAAGTAATATATTGGAATAATTATATATTATATAAATATATATATATATATATATTGGGAATTTTAATGTGAAACTTTATTTATACCAATTTGCTGAGTTTGTTTAACATATTTTGGTAAACACAAAGGTAATTTTTAATTATTTAGCTTAAAGATTCTTGAACATAAGTAACAATCTCATTTAGAAATATGGCTATATATTTAATTTTACTATTCAGAACAAGTGCATATATTTGTGGTAGGAGTGTCAATTTGACCTGGCTCGTTATTCTATGTAAATGCGTATTTTATTTCAATCAAATAAAATTATTTATATCAGGTATTTAGTGTACTTTTGCCTTAGCGCTGCCAAATATCAGGAAAATGCGCTATATATATATATATATATATATATATATACATATATATATCTGTCTAGCTACTTTGATGAATAACAGAAATGCAGTCTTTAAGTTTTGAGATTACAATTTAGAATTGTGCATTATTGTGTTGTGTTCTGTAGCCAATCATTTTGAAGTCATTATTGTGTTCAATTTAAAGATTTTCTAGTTTTTAATTTATTTTTTAAATCAGTTTTTTAAACGCTCTCGATTTGTTTTTCAATATGGGTGCGCTTCCATTCACCGCTGGGATCCAAGCCTAACATGGTCTCCTCAATGAAGTGCAATTTGTTATTGGCATCGACCAGAATGAGTGAATGGGTCCGGCTGCCATAGCCGTGATCCTCGATGTGCACGTTTAAGGCGCTAAGTGCCTGGCCCCAGCTTGGGGCACGTCGCTTTAGCTCCCAATCTGGCCAGAACTTGTGCTTGTTCTTGAGCAGCTGCAGCAGCTCAGCACTCAGGGTGGCCACATCCGAATGGCCATGTTTGGTCACAATCTGTTCGAATTGCGTCTGCCCATGGCGCACCTTCTCAAATGGACTGTCCGGCAAACTGTTACCAAATCCATAGCATTGTCCCTGCTCAAAGGACGCCAGCGTCGCTGGCACATTGCTCAACAGTTTGATCTGTGCCGGCTGCGTGGAGCCGCTACAATTATATAAAGACAGATGAGTATCAAAATCGGAATCAGAATCAGAACTTGGTCTTACCCAATCTCAATGGAAACAAAATTGAAGGCACTATATTTGTTGCAATCGGCCAGAAGATTCTGATTATAATTGTTAATGTCGTGTTGCACGTCCAAATGACGCACAAAGTCCGCAACGATCATGCCGCGTCCTAGTAAGAAATGTTTGTTATTTGATTGGCGCTCTTTGTTCGGGTTGCTTTGGCAGCAGTTGTTCTTGGTTATATTATGCGGTTGCAAAATGTTCTTGTGCGCTTCGAAACAAACAAAAAATTGGTGCGTTATCAGTTATGACCGGGAAGGGAAACAGGTGGAATAATATCATAGAATAAGTTTGTTCGGCAGTCGACGGACAGGCCAATATTGTGCCCGGGCGAAGCCGCTTTTTGCCGACTATCCTATGGGATCGTCAAATCGATAGCTATGTCATGACTCGTTTCCATTATGAATGCTTGAGGTTAATAATATTTGGCAAGTTATTGAATACTAAATTGTATTAAAGCGGATGCCAAACAATATTGCAAAGTGCTGATTGTGGTAAGTTGTTGCTTGGAAAAAGGCAAGTGGGATTTTGCAATTTTTTTGCTTTGTTCATTTGGTTGCTGATCACTATCCAAGCGTGTCCAACTCTACGATGAATAAAATAAGTAAAATGCCAACTAGTTGGTGGACTGTGAGTGAGTGACCATGAAATTTTCGTTTACCGACTGCATTGCGTGGCTTTGGCTCCCCCGTCAGATTGAGCAACGCGCCAACTTTGAAGATTCCCCCTTCGGTTCCAATGGCCAGCCAGGTGCCACCCTCTCGTCCCGGCTCCAGATCAATGCCTGCAAATTTGCAATTTAACTTCAATTAACTAAGACATATTGATTAGCTTACCTCCGTAGCAATGCTCGGCATTTGTCCATTTCGCAGCTGTTTGTGTGTCGCGGGCAAAGAACTCATCCCGATTGGAAGCCAGGATGAGTTTGTAGCCCGTTTGGTTTGGTTCTGAATTTGCATAGAAGAATATGACGCACATCGTTTGGGGCTTTGAGTTTGACTAGCTTCGGGTTCACGTTTAATACATATTAAGTGAAGCGATGACTATGACTAAAGTCTCAGGTTCAGTCTCTTTGTTGCTTTGTTCCAGAATTATAAATGTTTTATCAGTCAAATTATCTCCGCTTTGAATAATCTTATCCGTTTTGTGTGTGTTTTGTGGGTATTATGTGCCACTCGGCCTCTCAATTTACGATTTGCAATTAAACGGACAAATATGGCGATGTGACCAGACAAAAATCAGATGACAAAAGGCTATGGAATTGTGACAACACAAATTTATGCGCAAATTAATTAATAATTTATTTGTTTTTCATTTGAATGGATCAGCTGTTTATCTTTGCCAACTGGTCAACAATGTACGAAATATCGAAGTCGATAAAACGAATATCGATAATTGTGAAATGTGCTACCCAGCCCTGGCCACATTGGTCACCTCTCAACAGTCTGGCAGCACTACGCAACCAGTTGAATGCAACAAAAGGGCAAGCTTCTTACTGATATCCCATCAATTATTTTCGTTTCTTTTTTTTCGTGTGCAAAACGTGTTAACACTGTCGCAACATATACGCAACGGTCGTGGATGCAACTGGGCACAGTTAAAGCATGAAATGCATGCACGCCAAGCCATGTTGAACACATATCGAAACAAATTCAAGGCAGACACAATTAAACCGAACGCACACACACATACAGACACGCGCGCAAAGCGTGTATAAACATATCAGCAAAGCGTTGAAGAGAAAACACAACACGACAATAACAACAAACATAACGTGAAAAGTGAAGAATAATAATATAAATAATATAATTGTTGTATCAAGACATCTAAAAAAAAGGCGACGAACTGTTCTGATGTTCCTGCGTCAATCGTGATAAAAAAGACTCAACAGAGAAAAAACAATTGTCACTAAAAATAGCAACAAATACACAGAGAACCCGCCGCCGCTGACGTTGACGTCGTTCGGACTTTGGGTTAGCCAAGTTTGTTGGTTAGTTACCGCCAGCCTGTTGACCCAGCAAGCAGGGCAGCCGCTAAAACCAAACAAGACAGACACATAAAAAAAAACAATACATAATATATATATATATATATATATATAAAGTGCAATTATAATATAGGGTTCATTATTTGTTGTATATATATTTTTTTATTGTTTTGTTTGTCAACACACAAAATACAAGAGACAGATAACAAAAAAACAAAAACAACGTAACAAAAAAATAACAACGTGATGCTTTTAAAATATACAAAAACCAGTGGAGCCGGCGTCACGGGTTCCGGTTCCAGTTCATCAATGCAGGCGACCACAACATTTGCGGCGCGCGGAGGAGGAACAGGTTTGTTTTTTTGACTTTTTTTTACATATTTTGTAATTTTTTTTTTTTTAACTTTACTAATTTAACTGAGATACACAGACACAGAGACATAAATATAAATGATTTTGATTTTGATATTGATAACGACACATTGCAACAACAATAATAAACAAGAGCAACATCAATAATAGCCCTAATGGACTCTTGTTGGCCTGTGATTGACGCAACACAGAGAGCGGCACGTATGGACATAATTGAGAGCGTCAGCAGCCTTGCACAGTGGCTTAAATCGACAATTTTCGAATCACTTTTGGTCGGTAAAATTGGTCAGTGATGTTGTCCCACTGTGCGGCATCGTCTGCAACGTCTACAAAAAAAAGAATGTATATATATATATATATATATACATACGTAAATGGATATTATTCTTTGATTGGTGGTGACAGAGTGGGGTTGGTCAGGGGAGACAATGTTTGCGTAGGCCACTGGACATACGTAGCAACAAGAAAAATATAACTCAAGCACAATACTTTTAACTCAATTGATTATATTCATGTATGCAAAAGCAAGACCATAACATACCCTATAAAAATTGACATTTGAACACACACAGTAAAAACAATATTGCGAACCGCAATTCATAAGGATACTTTGCTACTCATGATTCGAATAAAGTTTCCTTCCTGTCATTGCTATTTGTATAGGCAGTATACACTATACTCGATTTCCGTTGGGGGACTGCTTGTGGGTGGCGCTCTTGTTGATTGCTAATTTTAATTGAATACAATTTAATAGTTTGTACAAGGTCGTGCCAGGAAGTGGCCTCCTGGTGCGCACAACAAAACTAAGTCCTTGGCTCTCTGATACCGATGCCAGCAACAACAACAACAGCAGCAACAATGATTGCCATCCCAACTGAAAAGGAACATCCATGTGACTAAGCTGGAAAACTCTGGGGAGTGTCTAATTCACTTGAATCCTTTTCATGCATCCATATATACATGGGCGAGCCAATTAAATTGCAGCTAGGCCGCCATCCTTATGTGCACTTTGCTTTAATAAATATCTTATAAATGCGAAGATTGATTTCGAACTTTAACTTTCTTTTAGTGTGGATATATTAACTTATATCTGCATAAGTTTAGTTCTACAAAGGTTATCGAAATCACTGCTTCAGTGTTTTATTCGCTAATCGATACTTGTTCTGGTTTGTCAACCTCCCAGTCCATGATTTTATTTTAAACATTGAGAATAATTTTTAATGTTGGGAAGCTTTCTATTAAAAAACAAAATTCTTCAAACGAGAAAAAAAAATTTAAGATCCATTTAAGTTACAAAAACTTGGTATAACGCAGTACAGTGCAGTTTCCAAATATTGAATTGGACTGTAATACACCCAACAACTTGTGAGACACTCAGTGCGGGGGATTTTTCTAAGTGACCTGTTTTTTTATCTATGTTTTATAGTTCTGGATTCTAAATAATTTGCAATAAATTCTCAAGTACGGAAAGACTTAACCATTAAACTTTGATTTTGTTTGTATGTGTGTGTTTGTGTGTGTCAAGTCTCGTGAGTTGACTAAGTCAACAAATCCGGCCCGCAGACGACGCTATTAACCTCCATAGCTCTACGAGTCATCATCTGCTTATTAAATGCAATTTTCTGCTCTTTTGAATAGTTAATTATCAAAGGGGCGTTGGTGCTGCCTTTGCCAACGAGTAATGTACCACTGCATAGATACCCTGCTTCTAATTTCATAATCATAATAATAAAATAATAACTTGAACAGTGCCTTCAAATCTAATTTTATACAACCAGAAATCGGAAACAAAAATTGTAGAATCGTAATTAAAAATCTTTAAATATTTTGTTACATATTTTAGTTTCTGTTGTTGTAATTGAAATAACGACTCGATTGAAAGCTTTTTAAACTATGTCGAATTTCACATTATCTTCAACAGCCTTAAAGTCAAGTTTGACTTTCTGACACTGCGGACAGAGTATTATGCAATCGGTAGCCGCAGCTTTTTACTTGTTTCCATTTGAGAAGAGAGTATAATAATTTCAAGTTGGCTAATCAATCTAATTGTGTATTCAATTGTGCGCCACACAATTATATAGCTCGCATTCTCTCTCACCGCCATTTTGTTCTCTAAGTGTACAAATACACATAAAGTTACGGTGAAAATGATAATACTGCCTTTGGCTGAATTTATATTGCTAATAACGAAAACTCTTTCAAATCTTTAATCTTGATGAAAATTTTGTTCCACAAAAATCAACAAGTGGTTTTTTTTTCATCAATGACAATAATAATGCAATGTGACATTTTTATATTTATATTATAACTATTTGCCTCTACAAAGTTTTGCAAAACATATTTGTGTGGTACTATTATTTTAACCGCAGCTGTACAAATACATATACATCTATGCATGTACTTATTTTTGGCGAACCCACCTCAATTAAATTGTTGTTGTGCTAAACTGGCACTGGAGGCTTTTGCGGTTGTTGTTTTCGTTGTTTTTTTTTTTTTTTGTTGCCATCGTCACATGAAAGTTGACAATGCATCATTAGATATTCGCATATCTTCTTCTCCTCTTGTTGCTTTGTTATTGTTATTTTATAATATGTATTTTATTTTCCCCCTCCTTCAAAATGAACGTCAGTAAAAAAAAAACTCGCCGTCTAAACAAAATGATTAGTGATTGTTGCTCTTGTTATTGTTGTTTTCTATTGGGTTATACGTAGTATTTTTGCAACGAATGAAATTAATGCTTAGAATTAATACAGCTCTCAGTTACCCTAATCATTACAATATAGAGTCATAAATCAGAGATTAGAGAAAATCTTTCGATTTAAATTTATTTTTGATTTAGATATAGATTTAGATATTGAATTTTTATTTCACCAACCCTGATCTTATCTTAAAATTAAAAAAAAAATCTGTTCAAATCTTTAATATAAGTTAAAACGTTTTACTATTTGCGAATTTCCATTGATTGTTTCTAATCTTGAATAAAAATAAAAATAACAATAAATATTTATACTTAGTTTATAAAGAATTCGCTGAACCTAGAAGGATAAAATAAATTTGTAATATGCAGAAGGAAGCGTCAGCTTCTCCATATATATATATATTTTCTTGTACAGCATTACTAGCTGAGTCGATCTAGCCATATTCATGTATGAGCGGTATCAAAGACTATTAAAGCTAGTCTTCAAATTTTGAGTTTATTTTATTGTATCTATATCTGGAAATGGATATAAACCAATATTTCCGATTTCAATATAAGACAATTGTATATATATGGATTTAGTCTTCTATGTATGTATAGTCGTTCAAATCTTGCCTCAGATATAAACACAGATTCACTGTCAATCTTCGATTTGTCCAAGCAAAACTTTGCTTCAAATTCACTCACCTTTTTCCGATAAACATTTGGTGTAAGTTAAAATGTAATTGGAGCTTGAATCGGTTTAAAAAAATTGCATGCTTCGCTGTGATCTAATATTTGTAAGTAATTGTTGTTGTTGCTTACATTAACATTAGCATTCATTGCTTTGCTCAATTATTATACGTAAACAATAGCAACAATAACGAAAGCAATTGTATAAAACTAAAACGCCACATAGCAAAATGTTTCTTGGAAATATTGAAGGCAGTCAGACAACAAAGCTACGTAGAAAACACGAGGATCACTTTTACTGAACACACCCCCCGTCAACAGACCTATTATAAAGTCCAATTGTGATTTGATGCCCCGGAAATGCCGATGAAATGAAAAGCTCTGAATATGTAATCGGTGTATTGATCGATGCAGTTTTGTGAATCCCCCCGTAGCCAGTTTAATAAGCACATACCAACAGCGAGGCAATGAGTTGGAAAAGTCATTTGATTCAACTGTGTTGGAAATTTTGACGGATGCTAAAGAGGAGCAGAACTCTTTGAAACCCTCATTTGTTTCGCCGTGTGACGCAAAAGGAAGTTGGAAAATGTTGTGACGTCAATTGTATTTAATCCTCACTTCGGTGCTAATTTGTTAAATTAATTAATAATTTTAATGAAATGACAACGACTTTAAAACAATTCGGACTGAATTTGAAAAACACATACCTTACGCAAAAAACTCACTCAATTACGTATACCCTTAAATCCAAAATTGATATTTTTTCTCTTCATGTGTATTATTTATATTGATATTAAAATGTTTCAAGTAAAGAAAAAAAATGATAGAAAACAGTTTTACCATTTTTTAATAAAAGTTTATAATGATGTTGTGGAACTGTTTGAAAAGTCAGTTGGAAAGATTTAGATATGTTAAATCTTCAGCCAGATTGATTATATTGACCAATTACATAGCAACAAGCTGAAGAAGTGTCTAGTAGTCAAGCTCTCACAACTAGGGCATTCTGACTCGTTATAATATAAATTATATACATCAAATTGAGGGAGCTTGTAACATCAACAAATGAACAAGCTATATATATATATATATATAAATATATATATATACGTATTTAGTTGTTCTGTTGCTTGTTGTTGTTATTGTTGTAATTCAATTTGTTCAACCTTGAACTCATCAAAATAATAACTAATATAATCGAAAAGTATCGGCACACACCCCCCCCCCCCCCCCTTCCATCTTGCTTATTTTTGGAATATGTACATAAATTACCTTTAACATCATCTAACTGTTATTTCATATTTGTATGTTTATTGTTATTGGTACGGCTGTTTACAGTTGTTGTTGTTTCTTTCTTGCTGTCTCTTTATCTTCTTGTTTTGTTGCCAAAGGTTGACACTTCGGAGGTCCTTGAACTTGTCCAACACACAAAAGCTTGTATTTACACTCCGAGAAATACAGCGTGTAAAATACAAGCATGAAGTGAGGACTGATTTTTATTTGAATTTAGATTTTTTCCTTAGTTTTGCTTTAATAATTTAGAAATTTTAAAAGTCATTTAGCTTAGATATTTAAAATCACTGAGCAACAATGTTTCGCTCACTTTCGCTAAAGTCTATCTAATTTGAGTGTAATACTTTATTTATTTGCCTATTTTGGCAAAACCAAGACAACGAGCCACAAAGAACAATAAAAGCAAGTAAAAATAACATAAAACTCGCGCAAAAGAAAAGAAAGTAAACTTCGAGACGCGTCGATTGGGCCCAGCCTTCAATAAATACCAAATGAAGCGCCATGGGGCGGGATGGTGGGCGCCAGACAAACTGCCAACTGGCGCTCATTCTCCATCTCGCTCTCTCGCTCTCTCTCTCTTCTCCTCACCTCTCTTTCTCTCTCTCTATGTCTCTATTGTTGTGATATCTTACAAAAGCTTACTGCGCATCATTTAGATATACATGTGTCGAAATTGGTGTCTTTTGTTGCTGTATTGATAATACCCTGTAAATGGTATATATATGAAAATATACCTATATATTTTAACACCTTGTCAGCATTAACATGTTAATTGCAATCACTATTCAAGCTATGTTCATTAAATATTAATATTGATTTAATTGATTTTCATTCATTAGAAATCTATGTTTTACTAACCCACAATTAACTAATAGAACTAATTGATTTGAATTAATTCATAACCCTGAACATCGTGTTTACAAATTTGAATGTGGTATTCTATATATCAAATCATCATCATAACAGCATTGAATGTGAGGATCGATTCGAAGTACGATTCGATTTGATACCCTTGTTTTAATTCCAAAAATAATGGGCATGGGCATGATGATTATTATATGAAGAAATGACTGCTCACGCGAAAAATGTTCACGTGACACTGAATGATGGGTGTGTAGATATGCATATATCGCCTAGGCACAACTGATAAATGTGTATTTATTATGCTTACATATATGCATAACATGCATAGGTACATAATTGTTGTTAATATTAAGGTGCCAAAACGAACACATTTTTTACACCCGTTTAACACACACATCAATTGGATATGTGCAAAGTTCCATCAATACTGATGAGAGACTGCGAAAAATCTCTTTTGATATCATTTAAAAAGGGGTAACAATTTTTGTTAATTTTTAGGAAAAAATCATGATCGTTGCTCTTGTTTCATAATTAGCTTATCTTATCGTTTTTTATTTAGTATTTTGATGACTCAACGCACAGAAACGTCGAAAATATAGGTGCTAAATAATATTTAATGGATAAATAATTTATTGGCAAATATTGAAAAAAAAAAGTCAGACAAACGACAGAAACCAAATTGTAAACATATTTTTCAACTCGATCGATCTCTTTTCCCTTCTCTGTCTTTATTTCCCTCTCTCTCTCACTTAATTTTTTTTTTAATTCACCTCTCTTCTTTTCTTAGTCTTTCTTATGTTTTAAATGTGTGTGTTTGTGCCCCTAACATTTCGCGTTCTATCTGGTATATTATATTTGTTTACAACTCAGCAACACACACACAGTCGATTTTTTATGCGCAAGCGCCACAAAATAGTAGCAATAACAAAAGCAATTGGCAACAATAAAAGAAAAAATAAATAAATAAATAAAAAAACCAAGTTTTGCAAACGTACGCAAACACGCTCAAGGTTAAAAAACTTTGTTAGTTTTCATTCAAACGGGCAAAGGCTTTTATCTGACCATATTTATAAATATATATTTATATTATATATTTACAGGCAGTATAGATTTTTGGAGACCTTCGTTATATTATTTGTTTTATTACTATACTTGATGAAATTGATTTAAACGCAAATTATATTTGATTTAAAAGTTATATAGTTAGTATTACATACAATGTAATTTATTAATTAAATTATTAAATTAATGTAATTAAAAACACTGGGTGTTTTTAGTCGGGCAGTTTTGGGGTAAATTTGGTGCAATTTACTTACATTTGTTTGCATTTCAATTATTATTGCTTGATTGATTGACTGATTGATATAAATTCGAGTCAAAAATTCAAAGTGTAGTGCTTTTTTTTTATTTTGTTTTAAAGAAGGCGCTACCCTGCCAAATCGCGCACAACAACTGATAAAAACAGTCTGTCGGCGGCGCATGAACGTCTCACGTGACAAGAAAACAAAAAAAAACAAACGAAAATATGAAAGAAAAAAAAAAAAAATTGAAAAAGCAACAGCAGCAGCAAGAGCAAAAATAAGTCATCGCTCAACGGCTGTCTGTCTGCTCGCTGTTTGTGTTTGTATCTTTTGTTGCCTTTGGCACATTATTTCTGTGTGTCGCGCGCAGCATTTGACAGTTGACAATTTCGATTTGCGAAGTACGTCACAGTTATAGTTATCATGTACCACATCCAGACACCAGTTCACATTCCATCCCCAAGCGATCGCATCACAGTTTTCTTTCGTGATGAGAGAGTAAACCACCCACTCTCTCTCTCTCTCTCTCTCTCTCTCCCAAGCGTAATAGTAAAAATTAGAAGAAAAAAACTTAGTTCGCTCGCTCCTGGAGCTGCAAAAGTAAACAAAATCTTATCAGTAACAAATAAGTTGCTGTCGTCGTTGCCGTTGTTATAGGCCAACTGCACACACTGCTCACGCCCAACTCATAAAGATACGGACACAGTAAATATATATATTTATCATCTAAACACATACTCAAACATACAAAATTTAGGTTTGTCTCATCTCAGCCATTTACCGTCAAGCGAATTTCACAACAAATCGCGAAATTTGCTCGGAAATACAAAAACATGCATAGAATTTTTTACGTTTTAAAGAGTTTCATTTTTTTTAATTTTTTTTTTTATAAAATTTATCGTTTTAAACAAATTTTGTTTACTTCTGATACCTTTTTTTTGTTCTGACTGTTAACTGAGCATTCCACAAATGTATCTTTGGAGCTCATCTTTCGACCTATTGTTTTTATAGTAGCCTCAGAATATCTGAGATTAATTTACTGCCTTCATCATAAAGACGAACATATAAATATAAAAGACTAAATATTCAGAAAGTCGAACATGGCTATATCGACGCAGCTAATGATGCTAAAATATCTTTCTAATTTATGTTGTGCAAATTTGAAAACGGGACAAAAAAGTATATCTTTTAGTTTAAAGTTGTAAAAAAAATTTGGATCTTTATTCTTTTAATTTTTTCGCATCAAACGAATTATAGTGTTTAATTGACCCCAATAAATAATCTTGTAACATAATTTTTTTATTTATCAATTAATTAATTATTCCAAACTGGTTTTTGTAGAGTATCTTAATTTATATAATACCATATATGAAAAATTTTAGGAATACCATTAATTTGTTTACGCTAATTTTGCATATTTGGGTATAACCCACGGTTTTCTTAACTTGTAATCGTATTGTTATAAACAACATTATAAAGCTTATGTACTAATTTGGGAGATTCATTCAGATTAATTCATCACAAAACGATGAATGATTTATATTACATTATTAATTCATAAGTTTCTTAGCCCACAACACATATACAATTTATTTTCATTAAATCGTGCACTTTTTACGGATTTGTTGTCGTCATATTTATTATTTATTAAATGCGGCGTACGCCAAAAATAAAAAATAAAATTAAATAAACATCGTTTCATATCAACGCCATCAAAAAAAGACACACTACCATTTACACAGAAAAACAGACACACACAAAGCCTCAAGGCAGCTAGCATAAAAATAAAATATAATCTCTCTCGCTTATACTACTACTTGAATTGACAATATATATATATATATATATATATATGTATATATTTGTATATATATAAAATACCAAAGTAGTTAAAACCGGTCAAATTTCGTTTGGCATGCAAACGAATGTCGCTCATTTTTTCGTTGTCCACTTTGAATAGTTTATCTGAAAGCAACGCAAAGTATATTAGCATATTATTGTTATAAGTTTGTAGCTCTACGGTCTTGCTAAAAAATCATTAAATTCATGAATTCATGAGGTATAAAAATGCATGATCAGTATTTACGTTCTATATTGTTAGAGCATTCGATAGTCGAGTGTGCTTTTTGTTGTTGCTGCGCAGGTTGTTTAATTCCTGTTTGTTTGATTATTAAGTTATGAGTTATGTTAATACATTTTCTTGGATTAATTCGATGTTTATCTGCAACTATAATTAATTAAATTAATTAAGAATGTTAACAGCAATAATTAAGTAATTTAATTGATGTAATCAATACGCTCACAATTCGAAAATCTGGGTTTGGTATTGAAAACAATATGTCGATATAACTTTTATTGCTTTGGTTGGGAATGAGGTGGGCTCATAAGCAAAAATGTGTACAACATTATTTTGATCCGTTTATAATGTTTTCGTTAAAAAGCATGACATCCACAATCTTATCCTTATCAGCTTGTATATACATTGAAGAGCAGCTAACACTTTTACCGAGCAACAAAAGTATTGGTTATCTGTTAGATACTTTCTTTATCTATGAGATCATATGATTATACCACTTTCCATCCGATATTTCTTAGAATGCTGCTTATACATAATTCATTTATCTATGTGCATGCCTCGTTATCAACTTTTAACTAATTGTTCAAATCAATTGTTTTTGTTGTGTTTCTAGATCTTTTCATATATTTATAAACAATAAACGTTTAACCACCCTTCTATCAACACTAAGATATTTAATATTTAAAACAGGTTTTCAAACTCAAGAAGAACCACTAACCGAAATGGCTTTTATTATCTAAGCGTTACAGCATATTAGCTGGGTTCACTGAGTTTTTAAGAGTGTATCAAACAGGAATAGGAATTGGAATCGGAACCGCATATTTATCGATTAAAATTCGGAATCTTTGTATTAATTGTATCTTGTTAGGGTTTCATTATTGCTATTCCCCTCTGATGCCACGTGATGCAAGTGACGAGAAAGGGGTAGTGCGTATGTGAAATAGCCCGGAAATAATCAGAGACATTGTCTCTCCATAATCGTACCCACAGCATAGTCCAAACACATATGCACATACAAGTGTGTGAGTGTGTGTGTGTTGTTATGTACAATTTGGATGAAATGATAAAAAGCGAGATAGACTTAAAACTAGTTTATTTTCAACTTGATACCCTTGAAGAAAGTTTTTCAATACATCTGTCCATTCTGCAATAGAGCGACATAAATTATATATACATAACAATAAATATATAAATATATTTTACATAACTTTGAATTATTCTCGAAACAATAGGTTCATATTGCATTAAAAAAAAAACCGGTCGAATCAAATCACCGTTTCAACAACATTTGATTTAAATATTGTCTCGTAATTTTGAGGGTGAAGCGTACACCTTTGTAGCTAGTAAAATCTGGGTTTATTATTGTTTTAATATTTTTATTTATTGAATTTAGTATATTTAAATATTGCTATTTAAAAACTGTTCACTCATTTAATACCCAAAGTTAGTTTGCTTAACCCACATTCTTTAATTATCTCAACCTGTGCTCTCCGCAAGTCAATCAATAAAGTTGCCTCAAAGAGCTTATATCGGCATTAATAAGATATGTTCGTTTGCAAGAGAATTTCATCTTCGGCGCTGCTGCCGTTTTTCTCTCTTGTTTTTTTTTGTTTTAGCATGCTCAAAACAGTTGACAGTCAGTTATACAAATTCCTGCCTCGACAGTGTATCACAAGTGTTTCAATTGGATCATTGAGTAATACTCGACTGCCTGCCTCTGGGGGATAAAGCCCAATATTTTAATTGAATAAAGTTAAGGGGCTTATCAAAAGCCAAATCAGAATCACAAACGAAAAACAACTAAGCACGTTCAAAATTCTCACACTCGAAAAAAAAAAGAATCAGATACATATAAAATAACACTTAACTAGATGTATGTGCACATTTAGTTGCGTAAACGTTCTGCTTTTATTGGCCAATATGCCGGCCACGTGACCTAAAGCCAAATTTATCTGGTTGAATGCGCTTAGCGATAGACATCCCATTTCAGTCTTTCTTTGCACGTGGCTTGTCAAATGTGTGGTAATGTTAGCCACATCGGAATACACGTGAATTGCGTAAAGATAAATGCAGAATTGATGTCTTGATTAGGAAAAAAAATTTAATAATAAGATAAAAATTTCAAAATAAGTTTAGTTAGCTGTAGAACAGTTAACAGTTCCAAATAACATTAAGCCAATAGTTAACAGAGGAAATCGCGTGCGCGACTCTTTTAAAAGACCGCTTAACATACCGACTGTTAACATTACGGTTATAGCTGCTGCTGCTGCAAGTGGTCTGTTGTCCGATGTCTTTTGCCCGCTCATGCGTTTGACAGCCGACCAGCTCGCGTCGATCGTTGGTGTGCCTGCGTTAGTGTCGTATATGTAATTTATTTTAACTGTTGTTAAGTGGCTGTCACTTTGTTGTTGTTGTTGCTGTTGTTTTTGTTCCTTGTCACAATAGATATAATTCAAAAGCATACAAAGAGTCATAGAACTAAAGTACTATGAAAATAATTATCGCTCAATTTATTACTTTGAATATCTTTGTATCGCAGCAGCAATTACAACAAATTAAAGCAAATAAATGAACAAATTTTTGTTTGTGATTTGATTTTTATTTGTGCACAGTTGCTATTAAGCGAACGCTTTGATGTTAATGTTTGCGATTTTTTTGCTTTGCCATTTTATGATTGCGCTCGCATCGTAAAAATAAATAAAAAGCCAAACTATCTGTACAAATTTTTCAATAACAAGTTAAATACATACACACATACATACGCACACAAACATATGAATCATTCATTTTTGTGTATTGTGTTTTTTTTTTGAATTTGTTGTCATTGTTCAATCAAAACTATTAGCATCGCAAATATTGAGGAATCTTTTTCAACTACTCATTTTGTGGCATATTCATTTTAACGCTATATTTACCCTTTAGTCACCCAAACGTTTTAACAACAGGAACCTTAAACTTAATATGATTCTCTTTAAGCTACATATATATATAAAAGTTTGAGTACAGGACAGTCTTAAAATTTTTTTACTTTCATAGTAAAGTTCCTTCATATCTTTCAGAGTACTAAGCAGTCGGTTACATCCGACTGTAACTTTCACATTTTGTTTAAAAAATAAAAAATGTTGAAAATTCTTTTTGACTTGCGCCTCGAATCTGTTTTGAAGACATTCGAATTTGTTCACTTAATGTTTGTATTTGGTGTTAGCGTGTCGTCATTTCTTTTGGAACCTGTACGGCTGTCCTATAAAGTCCACGATGGGCGTTAATCGAAATGAATTGTACGAAATCGTGATTCTGCATTTAACATTATTTAAATTTTAGACTTGTCTGCATATGTATGTATTTATTTGTAGGTACATATGAAAAAAAGCGTCATTAAAACTGAATATTGCTATAAATGCGTTCCGTTATGGGTTGTGCTAATTGAGAAAAAAAGCAGTCTCGGCTAGTAGATACGCTGATATAATACTTGGGTTTGAAATTGTTAAATTTAAATGCTGTGTTTTACTCTTTTATATCCATGCAGAGGAATAGGAGAATATAGTTGCAGGTACGCTGAGTGCTGTCTGCGAGAGTGTTTAATCTTCGACGTGCCTAAGAAAGCCCATATTTCTTGTCAGGGTATAAAAAACCTTTTCTTATTTAAGTATATATATATATATATATATATATATATATTATATGGCTTTGGGCCAGAGAGAGTTCTCTGAGAAAGTGTTGTACAATGCATCTTGCAAATTCTCAAACCCCAAACCCGACTCCTCCTTCACCTCTCACCCAAACCAATCCCCGCACCCCTTTGGCAATCTGGTATGTATAATTTATAACATTTTTTGTGACAGATGATCATGATGATTACAGTTGTTTTCATATTTGCGTGATCTTTGGCTGTACTTATTGTTGCTGTCGTTGTACTTAGCCATGAATGTATTATATTATACCCTACAATGCAAATGAGTGTCGACCAACTAACAAGAAAAAACAGCAGCAACAATTACAAAATACAGAAGCTCAAATCCTAGTTGGGTTCAAGGTTAAAACCTGTACTTATTAACGCGGTTTATTGTACTTTTGTTAACTGCAACCGACAAAACAGCCATAATAATAATACAACTATACATATTAAAAAAAATAAAAACAAAGTTGAACCCCAAGAAAATTGGCGTCTATAATTACTTATACGATGTTTCATTTGTTTTGGAATTTTCCATATTATAATACCAGGCCTGAAATTAACAGGAAATAACAAAAAAGGAACCCAAAAAATAAATAACAATAAAAGTGTGCTATATTATTTAAAAATTAAAATGATCGTTAACCAGTGGTACTTTGTTGTGGTATTATAATATAGATTCTTCAAAGAACAGAATGACTTCTACTACATATAAAGTTAGTTATCGTGCTTCGCTCACACTTCAAATGGAACGCCATTTAACATTTTGGTAGAAAAACCATTCTGTGTGCCAGTTTTAACAAACGTTTTTGTATAAATTTAGTTAGGAATTAAAATTGTTTTTTAAAATTTAAAACTTATTATTATTCTGGGTGTCACAACATTTTCAAAAAGTCTAGACCTGTACAATCCTGATTGATGCCGTTCCGTTTTTGATCCCATTTCTCCTGAAATTTTCGCATAATTAAACTGTTTTTCAAAGTATTTTTTAGTTTAGTAGTTTTTGCTTTATTTAATGTAAAGTTCATTTCGTTTCCATGACTTTCAGTTAAGTTAAGTGCATGCTGAGCTACAGTGTTAAATTGGGTAGCTTGGAGTGTGAATAATGAAGCTTTCTCTACTCTGGTACAACCAAGAAACTTTCGCAGAATGCGAAATAATTTAATATTTTAAGTAATACCAGATAAAAGGTAGAAATAAACGGGTGGGTGTAGCCAAGAATTACTGTCTTGCGTTTCAATTTTCGGGGCGTGATTAGGTGTGCCCGACAAATGTTGATGGAAGAGCTTCCTAGTAATCATCCTTCCGAGTTTAGTAATGGTATATCTTAAATAGGCTTTTGGAAATTTTGAAGGCGGAAGTGGGCGTGGCAAACCAATTTTGAAGGACGATTTTAGATTATAGATAATGTTTCTAAGAATCTATCTTCCAAAATGACCTAACTTAAATTGCATATGTGGCGTGGCCGTTCAAATTTGTATCAATCTCTTAGGGAAGTTATTAGTAATTATCTATAAACATGTTGTGTCTAGTATACAAATTTTGCAATTATGCAAATTTTAGTTCTTGGGGGCGGCGCATGTGGAGTTGGTGACTAGCTTTGAAAGTGCGGCAGATACGTGGTTTTATCGACTTGCAATTATCGACATTGCACAAAACCAATATACTATGATAAATTCGTTATCAAAGTATAGCAAGATGTGAAAGATTAAAGCGAAAACTTACTTTAAGAACAATTCATAAATGCTAATAATAAAGTGATCAATTTCAACGATGCGTATGAGTTACTTTGTCAGTGTTAATTTCTGGACACAAAGAGAGAGTGGAAGAATGAGAGGGTGACATATAGGGGGACACATTGCGCCCGCTATCAGCAGCGCGTGTCGTTTGATATATTTTGGCGCTGATCGCTCATTCTTCACTCAATAGTGCCCGAAAAAAGATCAACACGTTGATAATGATGCCGACAAGAACGACGAGTATGTTCGTTGCGCTGTTTTTTGTCTTGTTCTGATAGTTGGCGGCACTACAATTTACATATGAGCATGTTGTTTGCTTTTATCATTTGTGCCCAACGAAATGATACTTATGTATACCATACATACATACAAATATACATACACACATACATACATACATATATACATACATATATACATACATATATACATACATATATACATACATACATATATAAAAACATACGTACATACATAAATACATACATATGTAATTCTTTGACCTGTTTCGTGGAGCCCAAGCACCATATTTACTGAGCCCAGCGAAAGTTCTTTTAATCGCTGTTTTTTGATACCCTTACGCAGAGAGCAACATAGTTATCGCAAAAAAATACCATTTTCAAGCACATACACATATATAGTTTCATTTTTAAAATATGTAGGTTGAAACGTTGATCGCATTGATGCTTTAAACTAGCATGGTGTAAAAAAAATGCTCATCATTGTGATGAATGTAAACAGTTGTCGAACGGGTCTAACAGCGTATGCAATATTCGATGTGTGGCCAAGGGCTGCAAGAGCTTTCTTGTTTATCAACATTTTGGGCATTTATTATTTTTTTTATTTTATTTTGTGGCACGGTGCGAGCAATGGAACGGTTAATAAGAATTTAACACCATAACTGTTGTTGTTATGTTACTGTTCACCGATCTCGCTGTTACTGTCGTGCTGCTATGGGGCGTGAAGCGTGCCTAGCAAGTTCAAATATTAATATGTATGCGTATATATGTATGTGTATGTATGTGAATTTGAAAAGCCCAAAATGCTCCAAACACACTGCCGTAGGCATAGACACATCGCAAATATGTGAGCTAATTTGGATGTACGTATGAAATTTTAACAGTGATCAATTTGCAAATTTTAGCTTTCTGCTTTGTCTAAAATTTACCGAAAATAAAAAAAGAGAACGATAGACAGAGAGAGAGAGCGATAAAAAGAAAGAGGCTTATGTAAAAGATGTTAATTAACAACAACAGCCGCTATTTGCTCTCAGTTTGCATATCAATATCGATATTGGTTTCAATTGACTCTCCCGTCCACTTCGGTGCCGTGCACGTCATTTTGTTATTATTTTTTTTTTGTCAATTTGCGCTTGCAAACCGAATCCGAATACGAATCGAAATACGAAAATACGAACACAAATCAGTGTGACCGAAGGGTCGCGCGCGCTTCGCTCACAAACACATTGAAGTCAATTAAACCCGTTGTCGTCACTCGCCATGAGCACTACTAGCGACCACGCGTACACTTGTTGTTGTTGTTCGCGCTGCTGTAGGTGTTGTTGTTGTTGCTGCTGCTGCTGCTGATAGTGCTCTCTCGCTCTCTTTTAGCGATGCTCTACAGCGCCGGCGGAATTCGAAACCAAGCACCGGGGCCCAGGCATCATTACGAATTGTCGTTCTTTAGGATTTTAGTTCATCGATCTCAGCGTAAGTGCTCGCAACACGACGCTCAAGTAGTGACTAAACTGAGTTTCTTTTTTTTTTCGCGCGAACTTTGAAATTATTTTCACTAATTGTTAATATTATTTTTTTCAATTATATATATAAATGTACATACTTATTTGATATTTTTTTACTGTGAGCTTTGTCGCGTGCGTGTTTGTTGTTGTTCATGTTGTTGCTCCGAATAAACAATAACAATGAAAGAGCGACGACTTCGAAAGTCACCGCTTTGTTATCTCAGGCCGCCGTCGCCGTCGAATGATCACCTTTCTATCGGCAGTATCTCTAATCCGCAATTCGTCAAAAGACTCAGAAAGAAATAAGAAATACACATTTAAATTCACATCCGGAAAACTGTTCTCAGGAAAGACCCAATATAGAAGAAACTGAAACTCAAAATAACAAAAACGAAACCGAAACCAAATCGAAACGAACGATCGGCGGCGCTGTGGTTAAGCGGCTTTATCTTATCAGTGCCACCACCAGCGCCTCAGTAAGAGCAGAGCAGAATAGAGCATATATAAAAGCAGCAACTCACTCCAAAGCCCAAATAGACGCAGCCACAGTCGGCTACAGCCACAAACATTTAAAATATTCGCGATTAAGATTTGGTTTGGTTTGAGATTTGATTGAATTGAATTCAATACGATATGATACGATTCAATTCAATACTACAATTTTGTATATCTGTCTTTAGAGTGCCATTAAATATTTTGTTTTTGTTTATGGTCTTTATTAGTTCAGGTTAGATCAATAAATCGCAATATTTATTGAAAAATGTGTGCATATAAATTATACTTAGTGATTACAATTTATTTATGTATGCATGCATATATGTATATATATACATGTATATTTTAAAGTCGACAAGTGCCATTTAGTAATCAGTTCATAGAATTTGGCATTGGCATTTTCATGAATTTATTAGAATTGTTAGTGATCCTCTACGCACTTCATATGTTGATTCATACCGTGACACAATCAAGATTAACACATATTGTTTGCTAAATTCCTTTATATTGCACTGACTTGCTTGATTAAACAAACATATATATACATATAATTTTGGATATTACATATTTTATCTATTTTTTTTAATTTTGTGTTTTTAAAATATAGTGTATCATATCCAAAAGGTGTAGCTTGTACCCAGACTGGCGATAATAATTCTTTGTGTAATGCCAATTAATGAGATAAGCCTTTTGTATCCCTACTGTCTTTAATCAAAAAAAGTCAAATCAAACTTGTTTTATTTTAATCGTAAAAATGGTTTAACAGACCCTGAGATATATGATATATATGATATTATCATATGAATTGCGTGGTTTTTTTGTTTCCTGGTCTCTAAAAGCTTTAAAATTAAAATAATTAGCATCGTTGTGGAAATAATTGTGATGGAAAAGTAAAAGGGCTGTGTGAACCAGTTCTGCAGCAATATTTACTCCACATGCTTAACTGTAAAGTAAGGAAGAAATCAAAACTCTCAAGGTGGACTCAAAACTTGTTTCGCAAACCTAAAAACGGTCAAAAGTAACAAAAGTCGGTGGGGGGGGGGGGTGGGAAATGCATTTAGCACACATCAGATCATTATTAGCATTCATTGACATATTCATCGAGTTTGACAACTTCTGGCTGCAGTTTCAGTTCAGCTGTAGCATTTTTGTTATTTCCAAATACTCTGAAAAGGATGTGTGCAAATTAATGAACATAAAAACATTTTGTAGTCTGTTTTTATTAATTTTTGAGCAATTGGAAAGTAAATACTTGGCATATATTATATCCGCAAATAGGGTATCTGTCTGTCAGTCAGTCGGGTATAGAGAAAGCTTTCATATTATATATATTCGTATATTAGTACATTCTTCGTTGTTTCGCTTTATCTGTGCGCGGTTTCTTGCCGCTAAGTAAAAGCAAAAAAGAATAAAATTCAAATGCGAATTGAAAAAACAAAACAAACGAGCCAAGCGTTCAAATATACATTTTAATTTTCAACGTCGCACGACTTGCTTGCTTTTTTCGGCTGTTAAACCACAAAAAAAAAACAAAACGTTGTTTTTTGTTTTAATTCTGCAGCTAATAAAGAAAAAAACCACAGCAACAACAACAACACATCAACACAAATGCAAATATGTATTTATTATGAACATTAACTTAGCAAATACCTAACAACAATATGTAAAAATAAATTGTACAAATCATTGAATGCCAAATAATCACACAAAAAAAAATCGAATAACTTCAATTAAACAATCAAAGTGACAATAATAATAAAATTAAAATCTAAAGAAACGTGCCAACCACAAAGCAACCAAATATAATTTTATAAATACATAAATTTAATTAAATTGTAACTCATAAAAACAACAACTAATTCATTCACTGCTGCAAATGATTTATATGAATTCAAGATAAAATCAACTAAAGCAAAAACATATTTATATATATAAATTGATATATATATATAAATAAGGAGTATTGAGACAAAAAAAAACACGGCAACAAAATGCGCTTCACCTACAATCAGTATCAATACGAGTCCGGCTATCGTATTCCATCCAAAATGCACAATCTTGGCCACCATCATGGCAATGGTACTGCCGGTAAAATCAACAGCAACACCAACCACAATAACAACAGCAACAACAACAATGGCAGTGGCCATCATCACTACAATCACCATCACAACAACAACAACAACAACAGCAACAATTACAATAATTCAAATACAAATGCATATCAACATCATTACAAAAGCAATTTTGGTAAGCTGCGCTGCAACCCAAACGAAACAATAAATGTTGCATTTCAAATAAATATTTCTCAGTTCGAAAATAATCTAAAAAATAGACAAAGTGATAAGTAAGAGTAAGGGCTAAATTATATATGCCTCTGCAAAAAGGCACAAAATTAATTATACGCTAGAGATGAGCGAATGTTATGCTAATAATTTAGAACTGTATTAGTTTTGTTTTCTACAAATAAGACTTTATTAGAAAATTGAGTTTTATTAAGAGCAAAAATACATTAACGAGGGAGTTGTATCTAAAGCAAAATTAATAATAATATTAATAGAAAAACACTTAAGCATTAAAATATTGTAAATCATTCAAAAATCAAGATAAGAAACAAATTTGTCTCATATATCCGATAGGATCGTATAATGTTTCATAGTACGGTTACTGTGCGAAATTAGAAACGGAGTTCCGTAAATCATTTATGGCTCCAAAGGCTTTCGATCAACTGGTGCCAGTACATTGATAAGTGTTGTTTACATTTGCAATTGAGTCACATAAAAACATGATTTAATTTCTAGACGCCTCCACTAGAGCTCAAATTTCATTCTTCTATATAAATATATATATTAATATATATGTGTTATTAACATATTGTCGTTTGTCAAGATTACTAATGATACGATTAGGACATGCTGAAAGACCATAAATAACGCTGACCCTTTGGCCAAGAAGTCTACACTAATGCAGCATCATTTATAATGGTATATAGAATACAGTTGCACTAAAAATTCATTTCTATATCTATCCCATATATTCTAACAATTAGTAACTGTTTTACTTTCCGAATTTATATTTTCTATAATTAAAGACATAATGACATTTAAATGTTTTGAAGTTCTGCAAAGTGTGCTCTAAATTATCAAGTAGAATTTGTTCTTGAGCATTCGACCATTGTTTTTTTTTTTTAATAGGCCTTAAACCTTACAATTTCTGAAGTTAGAAGTTAAATGTTATACTGCAAGTAATCATAAGCTTTTATTTAAAATGCCACTGCTTTCAACCTTAAAAACTTATCTTGAAATAAGTATCGACACCTTCACCGAAGGTTTAATTTTTATAGCTATGCCCACACCTGCTCCCATAATCGCCACAGGGGATATTTCGGAAAGCATAAATCGATTTATTTCTTTCCTAGACCCACCCCCTACCCTGTTCTCTGCAATCTGCTATAATCTGGTATTACGTATGGTATTATTTATGTATTTTATATTTTTGTAAATCAATCCTTTTGACTAGACTTAAACTGTCTTTTCTGTTGGCTAGGAGCTGTCGCCTTTATTCAAGTTTGAATGTTTTTTTTTAGTTGCAATTGCCGCTAAGCTTAATGCAAATCGCAAAGCGAAACAAATTGAATTGAATTAAGCCTGTTTTTTTTTTGTATGCCAATTGAAGCCGTGAAAATTACATAAAGATGACCCGAGAAGAAACACGAAAATCTTATCGCCGTGAAGATCACAGATAAACCGCGACTTGTCGTTGCCTGCCAGTGTGAAAGGGCGCGGTCTTTGTGCGTATAGGTGTGTGTGTGTGTGATTGTGTGTGTCTGTTTGGGTATAGGTGTAGGTGGGTGGTTTAGGTTCCGATTGTTTTTGTCTTATCGCAGGCGCTTAGATAAAGGTAAAAATGCAAACGTTTTTTTTGGCACAGGTAGGTGCGTTGGTCTAGACATAAATATATATATATATTATATATATATTAATATATATATATATTATATATATATTAATATATATATATATTATATATATATTAATATATATATATATTATATATATATTAATATATATATATATTATATATATATTAATATATATATATATTATATATATATTAATATATATATATATTATATATATATTAATATATATATATATATTATATATATATTAATATATATATATATTATATATAGACACATATATACAAAAACTTAATCAATATATATATATATATATTTTACGTGAACCTTGCTTTGCAGGCAGCGACAACGTAAAACATTTGTACTTGCCAAAAAGCCATAAATCCTGAATCCACACACACACATAGGTATATGCACTTTATTGATATACCTAGCGTTGGCAAATATTTGCCAAATTGCTTATCTTGTGGCCAAATACAAATAAAACCTTATAATTAAGATTTTAATTAAATGGCGAAATATAATTATTATGATTAATTTTTTGTTTGTTCCAATGACAACTACACCGATATATATATCTTATCTTGAAAACAATCAATGCTTAATTTATGGCAAATGGAAGTGTCGAAATTGTAGCCTACCCATATTCTACAGTGAATCCAAATTGTATGAATATTTCGCTTATCTATAGGTAATATCTTTATGGGCTTGAGCACCGCCACCACTTGACAACAATCGGAGCAACAATTGCCAAACCTACACACTTAATAACTGTGTGTGTATATTTTAATTTGATTTCTAAGATTCTGAGAAGTGTAAACTTTTTATTGCTAAGAACGCTGGCAAATATAATGACAATATTTACACATCTAAAAGTGCTGTATGAACATTATTTTAACTACAGAATATTTAATAATTTGCAAACCAATACTAATTATTATTAAAATTGGGGTATTCTGCACTGCGATATATTTGATCTATTGTGCCACCTTCTGAGCTTATAGCTCCTCCAACAGCCACAGTTCCTGCACGAATACCAGATTCTTTGATGGGTCGAGGGCTTCTATGTCATTGTCAATACTTATTACCTCTTGAATATTTTTTTTTTTTATCAATAAATTGAGTTTATTAAATGCAAATGATTAAGTGAGCAGCATGCGAATAAAAATCTAGGAATGTAGCATCCGATTAATCTATAATTTTTGAAGGATTTATTTTTTCAATTATCCAATTCACAGCAAGTAAAACAAATATTCTAAATACTTTTCTTTTGCATGTAAACAAAATAAATGTTGAAAATGGGCCTACAATAAGGAAAGCTCAGATAACTGTTAGCTGAGATGCAAGTTCTGCAAAGATAATGGTGCCACTTTTTTCTGCCACGACTGTATGTGCATTAATGCAGATTTGTGTGGGTCTCTTGATTAGCGCCTCCTTGGCCTTATCAGTAGAGCTATCTGCTCAATGTTGTTGTTGTTGTTGTCGCTGCTGCTGCTGGTGCTGGTGTTGGTGCTGCTACTAGTAGAGCAACTAAAGCTGCTATCTGCAACAGCAACAGCAACGGCAACTGCAACTGCAACTAGACATTGATAATGCGAGAGAGACAACAACTGGGCAGCAGTTCTTTGGTGGATGGGATTCGTTTGTTTGTCCGTCCGTCCACTAAATCAAATTGAGCATCAATTCAGCCTCCTAAACTGACTGAATCTGTCTACAACAATGGGGCGAAACTTGATGTGCAATTTGCATGCACAATGTCAGCTGCAAAATAATCGAGCTACTGCGACTAGGCAGCGACTACATTTATGACTATGTATTTATAATGCTTATATATGTACATACATATACAGACATACACTCGAAGAAACGGGCACGAATTTCTAATATATTGCTGTTAAAATCATTATTGAATATTTTCCATTTTTGAATATTTCCACAAAAGTTCTTTAAGCAATTATGATTTTTCATTTCAAACATTAAGAGACGCACTTCTAAAAGATTTACATTCCTGATCATTATCAACAGCCAAGTCGATATAGCCATGTTCGTCAACTCGTCTGTACGAACAGGCCGATTTCAGAGACTATAAAAGTTAGAATTATAATTCTTAATAAAATTTCTTATATACCATATGTAGATATAGTTTAAATCATTTTTTTGATGAGTTCCATTTATTGAATATCAATTAATATCAATCATAAAGCACACAATACGAAGTGTTCTGATTTCTTTTCTTCTTTTTTTTTTAAATTAAAATCTTGATTCATTTTAGAATTTTAATCGTTGAAATAAAAAATAAAAACATTATTTAAAATGATCAAATTCTTGTTATTAAAAGTGTCAATAAATAACATTCAACAAAATAAGGCAGTTATCAAGAGAAGAAGTATAAATCGCACTTAAAGTAACCAAAGTCCATCAGATTTAAAAAAAAATAAATATTGTACTTAAAACACAAATTATTGGCATTGGGTGCTCGGCAATGTTTGTAGTGGAACATTATTCTGTAGTCTTTGTTTTGGCAAGTGTACAATAAATGTGGGACTTGTGTGTCCCTGTGTGTCACAGAGCGGACATTGAGTTCAATGCACCCCGTATGCCTATATGCCTAGTGGCTGGCAGTATGGCTCCATCTCAGCATCGTTCCCGTTTACGGGGCATTATCAGCAGCAGGCAGCAGAAGCAGAGGCAACAGGCAGCAGCCTCAGCAGCAGCAGGCAGCAAGCTGCGTTGCAAGCAACAAACCATTATTTTTTTTTGCATTGTATGTTTAAATGAAGCACTTGATTCGGTCTCGCCACATACACATATATGTAAAAACACATACATGCATACATCTTTAATATTGTATCGCATTCAAACAAAAATACATTTATTGTCTTGATCTAATTGGTTGGACAGCATGTTGCACAAAACTGTTGAATGCAACTGTGCTCTGTTCCTGCACTTCTCTCGTTATCATTGTGGAATTGTGGCTTTAGATGATTTTATCTTAAGGCTTTGACATACTTTGCTTGCTCAGCATCTCATCTGGTTTATCAACAAACAAAATATTTGCTACTGCAACAGCAGAAAAATCGCATAAATTTATGAAAAACATATATATATATATATATATATATGGCTATATATCGACTAAATCGAACATGCCGTACTGCAAAAGACTTAATTTCTCCAAAACTGCATTTTTAAGCTCACTTTTGTCTCAGCAACAGTTGAAATAAATTTCAATAATATGAATATAAGTTGATAATCAAAACAGCTCCTTATGTCAAATATCTTTTATTGTTCCAATTTGTATTCAGAATTAACTAGTAATAACTAAGACATTCATAATTTTTTTTACTCTCTTTCAGGGATGCGCATGACGATATCCACAAACTCGACAATGAGTCCTCGCATCCATCGCAAGGGCTTTCGCATACCATCGAAGAGACAGACGGGCAAGGGATTGCCCGGTAAACTGCACACCATTGCCAGGGTAAGCACATAACAGTTGAGCAACTGTTCCAACATGTACTTATTTTCCATTCTTCTCCGACTATTTTGGCGATGGTCAGACGGGTCCCGGAAAACTAGTGCCGGGCAAGCGAATACCACAGCGACCGCATCCGCCGCCCTGTGACAATTCCAATGACAGCGGTTTGGGTTTCGATCAGCATACGGAGCTGCGAAATTGTGCAGCAGCAACAACAACAACAACAACAACAACTGCTGCTGCTGCTGCTGCTTTAGATGCCAGTAACAATGGTCCAAGCAGTAGCAGCAACAGCAATCAGATCACAAATCTGGTGATAAATAGCGATTTGACCAACACTGTTGCCGCTGCAGCAGCAGCTGCAGCTGCCGCGGCCACCAGCAGCACCTTGCAGCAGCATCACCAACAACAGCAGCAGCAGCATGCTCAGCTGCAGCAACAGCAACAGCAACATCAGCAGCAGCAACAGCAGCAACATTCACCGCAGCAGCATTTAATACGCGCGATACCCGTTTCAAGGTGAGTCCAACTAACCCTTAAAGCGTCTCAGCTGTTTAGTTACACCTAAACACACACACACACACACTCATTGCACTTGCAGTCATTTATATATATATTTATATAAACACACACAGAGACACTCACTGGTATATACAAGTAATTGAATCGCTTTAGCTTTCAGACGCCTTTCACTGTTATTGTTTAACCGATTCGATTCTACTATAAATACCAGCCAAAAAACTGACGAAAATTCGATATGCGAGTTAATATTTCACTCCAGTTGTCCGCTGGACTCTGATTCGAAAGGAAGTATCATCATCTGAGTTGTGGGTTCTTTGCGTTTATTTTTTTACTCAAACGTACTTTAAAAACAGTTTTTTTTTTTTTTTTTGTGATTTGTATGCCGAGTTATTATGTATTATAATAACTTTTTCACATTGAATTCTTCAAACGGGCTTAAGTTGAAAATGAATTTAATAAAACCATAAATATTATTCCTTAAATCTAATACAGAAATTTAAAATGTGAATTCTCATTGCTCGTCGGATAACGTTGTGTCAATTCAAACTGTACATTATTAAATACATTATTCACATGCATTATTCACGTTTAACACACACACATATATTATATAATTGCCCAAAACTTAAATTGTGAAGTGAAATAACTGAAATAAAGTGTAATATTCATATACGCAAATCTAATTTGTTTGACAGGTTTTTAATTTTTTTTGCAATGCATTTCGCTTATTGTAGGTCATGGTGAATGGCTGCTCGGAGACTAGATTTGATTTGTTGTAGTTGCTCTGTGTGTGTGTGTGTGTGTGATTGCCACATTTATAATTACATCGCAGTGTAATCGCAGTGTAATCGCATTTGTTTGTATCTTATCAGTGGCATCAGTTGTAGCGATTTTAGTTTGCCGGCCACACTTTTGAAAAGTGCTCTTATCACTTATCACTGCATATTTTTATATTTTATTATTTTTGTTAATGCCACCATAAGAATTGGTGGGCAAGTTTCGCTGTGATTTATATGATCAAAATGTCGAGTGTGTAAGAGAATTGCTTTATTAGGGGGCTTAAAGTGGGCGCTGCCAACTTGCTTCATTTTTCATTCGATTTTCGCATTTACATCTTTCATTTGCACCTATTTTTTTTATGATGTTGTTGTTGATGTCTGTCGTTGTGTGTGTGTGTGTGTGTGTGTGTGCGCAGCTAATTTGTATTCAGTCTGGCTTCCCCTCTCTCTTTCGCTCCTTGTCGTTCTTTGTCTCTTGGTCTCTGCACACGGCCAATGACTTTGAGATGTGGACTCAATTAGTCATATCGGTTATAGCCATGCCGTCAACTTTGCGTTTGAGTTAAAATAATATAATAAAATAAAATTATGCATACGTGCAACATGTATGAAAATTTAATTGTATTTAATCTTCAACACTCGAATGATAACAACAATATTTTTAGCTTTGGCCCGTGCACATTTGGGTTACTTGGTATTTGTTTAGTTTATGTTTTCCTTTATAAGCCGTAGACTAAAATTCAAAGCCACTATATTTATTTGTACTGCGTTACGCATACGCCGTGTGGCAATGTTAATCTTCTCATTGTCTTATTTTCAACTGATAACATTTCCACATGGAATTGGCTTAGCTCCAATGAGATATTTGCTATTTGCACAACTAGTTATGTGTGTTGTTAAACAGATTATCAACATTGTTAAACAGATTATCAACATTGGACTGCTCCGCTTTATATATATATATATATATATATATATATATATAAATAAATATATATATTTAATCGTTTGGCGTTTTTAAAAAATTAAATTGACAAAAAATTTGTTGGCTACTCAAAGTTCTTGGCAAAAATGTAAGTGCTATGAACTCGTTATGTTTGCAATTCTGTGGCAATTGCATTTCAGCGGACAACAACCAGATTTGAACGGAAATTCGATTTGCATTCGAATGAACTACTTCAAGTTCTGTTATTATTCAAAAGATATTCGACTTCTTTCTCAATTCTCGATTGACTTTGTGCATGTGCCATTTTACTCGCAATCGTATTCTGCCTTAGCTCTTTCAATTAAATTGTACAAATCACATGATTTATACTTTTCATATGTTTTATTACATTATTGATCTGATTGGCGTTATTTATTTATTGATTACGAAGCCGTTTAGTTTATATTTATATTGGTCTCACTTTAATGTATTTGCACAGCTTTGCTTTTGTATATATTGTCCCCTGTTTTTTTTTTATTTTTTATTTTTGTTTCGCCTTGAAATCAAAATTATTTAAAATGATATATACAAATCGAATCAACAAACAAATATTGTAATTAAATATAATATAAATGTTTATATATATACATATATATATCTATATATATCTATATATATATGTATATATGTATATATATATATTGTGTGTGTGAATATATGTGTGTAAATAAATATGTATGTATATAGATCGCGTCATACCAAGAAAATGTCGAACTATTTGGATGAAATGGATTCGGAATCATCGATATCAATGTTTGTGGATGAAATAGCAACAGCTCACAGCAACGATGAGGACACTGGTTTTGGCACCGACAGCAACCAAACCATGGCAACGGTGGCAGCAACAACAACGCCGTCTTCGTCATCGTCAACATCTTCAGCTTCGCCATCGCCAACGCTGAGCTCAGAACTCTTTGGGGGCATCTTCAATACAAGCATTGGTCTCAAGGCCACCGAGCTGGCTGTTGCCAATGCCATGGCTGTACAACAGCAGCAGCAGCAACAACAACAACAACAGCAGCAACAGCAACATTATCAGCAGCAGCAACAATTTCATTATCCTGGATTACATTTGCAGCTACAACAGCAACACCAGCAGCCTGAGAGCAGCAGCAGCAGTTGCAGCAGCAGTTGCAGCAGCAATGGGTCTGTCGGCGGAGGAGCTGTTCGTGTTGGTGGCAAGCATTTAAAGCGCAGGAAATACGAGTGCAATCAGGTGGAGCTCGACAATGATGATGCATGCAGCGAGGATGAGTTTATACGCAAAATTGCCACGGTTGCTGCAGACAATACTGACGTCAGCACTGACCCCAAAGTCAACAACAACAACAAAAGCCATTGCAGGATCAGCAGTGAGCCAAAGTAAGCGGCCTTCTTCTCTTAATAGAAAAATAGAGCAACTACCAACATTCACAGGCAACAAATTAAATAAATTACCAAATATGGAAACAGCAACAAAAAAAATAAAAATCCTTTCGAAATTGCATAAATATTATTTGAAAATCTATAATCCATAAATATGGCAGAAAACTTGCAAAATTTTCTTTGTTAAAAATAATTTTATTTTTTATTTCTGAGAAACTATAAATATCAGCATAAAATTGCCACAAGAGTAGCCAAAAAATTGTTTAGTAATTATCCGATTTGTTTTAAGCACTTTTGCCCAGCAATCTCTGAAATGCCTCTAAATCGGAAAATCGGTTTTTTTATTTTTATTTTTGTTGTATATATTTTTGTATTTATATTTATATTTATTCTTGCTTATGTGTGTGTAGCTCTCTATCTCTTTCCCTCTCTCTCTCTCTCTCTCTCTCTCTCTCTCTCTCTGTATGTATATATGGCAATTTTTGTTTTGGTCTCTGTGTGTATGTGTGTGTGTGTGTGTGTGTAAACAAAATCAATCGTTAACAATAAGCCTAAATACAGCAAATAGCATAAAATAGCATAAAAGTAAAAAACAAAACTAAAACAATAACTGCAAAGTGTAGCTTTGATTTATTCCGGAATTATATTCTTTTGTTTTCGCATTTGTTTGCTGCTTATTTTCATAGCTTTTATGTTAATATACAAATACCAAAACAAAAAAAAAAAACAAAAATAATAAAAACGTATATAAAATTAAGGAATAATTTTGTATTTTTGCTTGTCTTTCCGGTGTCTATGTTTGTGTTTGTGTTTGTATGTGTATTGTACAGCTTATTAAGCATTTCGATTGATGTGTGTGTGTGTGAGTGAGTGTGTGTGTCTGTGTGTGCCGGCCAGCATATGTTGCACCTAAATTCTATGTCATAAATCATTTATACGCATACGCTAAACACACACATACTCGTGCAAAGCATACTTTTTACACATATATACCTATAAAAACAAACAGTAAACAGAAAACAGTAAACAGAAAACAGTAAACAGTAAACAGCAAACAGTGGCGAAAAATGATAAATTTCCTGTAGAATTCAGCACTTGGACAAACAAACTACACTCAGAACTGAACAAATAGGCCCAAAAGAATTGACAAAGTCAGATCAAAAAAATCCATGTTTTTTTAATGAATAGAAAACAAAAAGAAATTTAAGTTGAACAAGTTTAAGAGTACAGCTACTGAATATATATGTATTATATATATATATTTATATATATATATATATATATATATACTCAGTGGATTTAGATTTTCTAACTAAAATGTTGGCCAAATTGTTTTCTTTGAGTGTAATATTTGTATTTGGGAATGCTTTGAACAATATTAAATATAAGATAGGATTTATGATGAGTCGCAATGTAGGCGGAGCAGGAGGAGGTGGAGGAGAAGGAGTAGAAGATGTATCTCCAGGTACTGATTGTGGGTTTGTTCAATTTGCTGCTTCGCAGATTCATTGGAACTAGAACCGTTACGCGTGTGGCAAACAAGAGGCAACCGACGACGCCACTGAACAGCATCGCTAGCTCCAATGATGGCCATGTACAGCTGGAGATTGTGTCGCAGCCGGAGCAACAGCATCGGGCTCGCTACCAGACCGAGGGTAGCCGCGGTGCCGTCAAGGATCGCAGCGGCAACGGCTTCCCCATTGTCCGGCTAACCGGCTACGTTAAGTCCGCCGTGCTGCAGGTGTTCATTGGCACGGACATTGGACGTGTTGTGCCGCACATGTTCTATCAGGCGTGCAAGGTGGCTGGCAAGAATTCGACGCAGTGCAACGAGAAGAAGGTCGATGGCACCATGGTCATCGAAATTGACTTCAAGCCCGAAACGGACATGACCGTCACCTGCGATTGCGTTGGCATACTCAAGGTACGCCTATTCACACATTTCACAAACTAAACTAAAACTTATTTGGTTGGCTTATTGCAGGAACGCAACGTCGATGTGGAGCACCGTTTCCCCGAGCATCTGGCGCAGAAGAACAAGAAGAAGTCAACACGTTGCCGCATGGTATTCCGCACCCAGCTAACTAAAGACGATGGCAGCACCGAGACGCTGCAGGTCTGCTCCAATCCCATCATATGCAGTAAGTATCATTATAATTTCTATATAATATTATTATTAATTCTTTTATTTTTTTTTTAATATTTTACAGCTCAGCCACCCGGCGTTCCCGAAATTTGCAAGAAATCATTGAACTCTTGTCCCGTTGATGGCGGCTTGGAGTTGTTCATCATTGGCAAAAACTTTTTAAAGGACACACACGTTGTGTTCCAGGAGACGTACGACAGTGTCAATGGCGATGATCCCGCATCGGAAATAGCCGTACGCCAGCAGCTTATCGGTGGCACCGCTGCTCTTTGGGAGCAGAGCGTCCTGCCCGACAAGGAGTATTTGCATCAGGCACGTGTATATAATATATACACAAATAATAACTAAATAATATTGATATTTTTCCGTTGGCATTTGCAGACACATTTGATCTGCACAGTGCCGCCGTATTTGCATCAGAATCTGCTCAAGCCGGTCAGCGTTCAGGTGTCCATCATATCGAGTGACAAGAAGAGCGAGCCGCACACCTTCACCTATACACCCAAGGGTAGCTATACGACTCTAGCGGCGGCGAGCACGTTAAGTAGCACAATGCATAACCAAGGTATTTATTTGTTAACTATTTCTATATATACATTAAAAAACAAAAAACAAAAACTAAAAATGAAATAGAAAAAAAAACCTGCAAAAAAAATACATAGCTGGCGCCCCTGCAGCCATCATTAAACTCATAACCGTATCAAAAGCGATTTAAAACACGATCACACGCACAATAAAATAAAAAAGAAAATTATACAAGAACATTAAAAAAAAAAACATAAAACAATTAAACTTAAAATCCGAAATCCGAAATCCGTCAGGCAGTCGTCGCAGGCAGGCCAGTTGAACGCACTTTAACGTTAAAGTTTATTCTAGTCAATAACTATGAAATACATATCAATGCGTATACATACATACATATGTACATACATGCATACTTACATAAATACACATATGTATATCCATCGTATATATGTGTAATACATAAAGAAACGCGTTAACTCGTTTTGCCAAAGTTAGTTCGAGACAACAAAAAACCAGCAACAACGATTACCAATTACTTTTTACTGTTTTATTTATTTATTTATTTTTTATTTTTTTTGTTTAATAACCGCGCCTCTTGCCAAAGTTGCGAAAACACATTGATTAGTTAGCTTATTAGATATGTAGTAGAGCCATATATAAAACTATAAATGATAATATATAATTTTAATTACAACAATATAAAAATCTCCCACAACAACTTTTATGCCTTCATGCGTTATTCTGTGAGCCAAAGTTATGGATTTTATTTTTTACCTATTTGTTTTGCTAAGAGAAAATAAAAGTCAATAATTAATTCAATGAAGAAGCAGCTTAATTAATTAATTACTTGAGTTCAGAAATTGTATTAGAACAATTGTTAAAAATTTTAAACATAAAATCCACCAGACAGAATAATTTCTTGGGCACCAGATTTTTACTACTACTAAATAGAAACATTTTACACATTTCCAATTTCTAACGTTGAAAAATGCATCTAACAAAAAACTTCTAATGGGTCTTACTCAATCGCTATTACACATTCATTTATATATATACATATATGTAAATTCCAACTCATTATGAGTAAATCTATTTTAAATATATAATCCAACTGGGTTTGCCGAGCAGAAGAAGTCAGCTAAACACATTTTTTCAGATTTCATGAATGCCCCATTAAAGCAATTGCATCCCAAAACATCACTAAAATTTTGCTTGCCACGCCCCCCAATCGAAGATTGCCATGGGCACAGAACAACGCATGCAAGCTATAACAAAATATGATCACGAAATTCTAATTTTAAGTAGTATCAAAACAAAACAAAACAAAACAACAAAAACACAATAAATATAATTAAGTTAAATAATATGCAATCGGTAGGAATCTGTGTTTTTTACTGTGAAACACACACAAAATAAGAAACAAAAAACTTAATATTTATGATAAAAAAAAAAAAAAAACTGCAATCTGTCTGAAAAAATGAGATGGCACAAAACTCTAAACTCTGCGACGCTTCAGAAAACTTTCTCGAAAGCTTTCAAATATGGAGAGTTTATACACTGCGCGAAAATATTTGGCTTTCCTCTTCCTCAATTTTTCACTGAACCAACTGATGAACGAGGCCACTCGGAAACTGATCGAAACAACTCTGCCGTGTGAATGTGCGAAATTTTCCTTTGCCTTTTTGCTGTGGATCGTGAGACACCGATTCCTTGATTGTTGATGCCGAAGAAATCCCTATTAGTATTCACATAACCAAACTTATTAGTAATTTTCTCTATGAATTGAGGGCAACGCGTTGCTTGAGATTTCTTCGTTTGAATATGTTTTCTGCTTAAACAAATTAGTTTGGGAGCCGTTAATTGCAGTTTTCGAGGGGTATTTTTTTTCCTTTACCAGTACCTCTTGCTGTGTGTGAGTGTTTGTGAGTAAAAGTGTGTGTGTGCGCGCGTGTATGTGTGTGTATTTGTGTGTGCGAATGTGAATCAGAATGCTTATTGGATTAGGAATGCAGAGTTTTCTTGATCACGTTTCCACCGGAAGAAGCCAGCGCCTGCAGCTAACGAAGACTCAATCGATAGCGGATAACCGATACATCCGATAACCGACACAGCCGATAACCGATAGCCGATAACCAAAATGCAACAAATCAGCAGCAATACGAAATGCAAAGCAAGAAGATGAAGAATATGATGATGAAAATTAATATAAAGAGTGAAGAAAGAAGGCAGCCGTTCTAATTCTTGTTCAGGGCACCTGGCAGGAACTTTTTCGCAACACTAATTACAACAAATCAACAAACAAACAAAAATTAAAAATATACATATATATATTTTTACTTTATTCTTCCTCCTCCCCTTCTCTTAGCAATTTAGGTGCTCAATATACTATATAGTCAAATATGTAACCATTTTGAGTGCTATAAAATGCAAAAAAAATACACAAACAATGAAACAATCTAGTCAAGAATATTCCCCAAAGTACAAAATCAAGATCCAAAATAAATTACATAAATAAGGCAGCAATAAGATAAAAGCGCCACAGCTTCCATGGAAATCAACAATTATGTCCAAAGATATATATATATACATATATGTATGTTTATATATAAATGCACACACGAATAAATATGATCACGAATCGATCCCCCCCATTAAAAGAAAACAAACACCCAGACATTTTAAGTGCGATTCTACAAAACAGATGGTCAGGATTAACTACTGCAGGGAGCAGATGAAGAAACTACAGCGTTGCATCTAGGAAAACTCAACTCAACATGGAGCACAGCCCAGCCAGCCACTGCAACATCAACAGTACGCGAGCCACAGCAACAACATGGAACCATCTGCACCATTTGATTAGGGTACTGGTGAAACAAAACAAAACAAAATAAAAAAATCCACAAATACCAACAAAATACTGAAAAAAACCAAATTTTTTTTGAGATAATATTGAACCATTTACCTCGTTTGACATTTCGTACATATTTATATGTCTGGCATTATTATTAACTTTATACCTAGCTATACATACTACAGACATATACCCATCAATATACCATAAATAACACCGTTTCGCATATACTCGTAGGTCGTGTTTATATACACAGTATATAGTATAGTATATAACATATAACATATAACATATAACATATAACATATAACATATAACATATAACATATAACATATAACATATAACATATAACATATAACATATAACATATAACATATAACATATAACATATAACATATAACATATAACATATAACATATAACATATAACATACATACCATATTCAAAAGGCCCATTAACTAATAGTTAACAAAATCTTGTTTTCAATTTTGCATTAAACGTCGGCTAGTTTCATAAATACGAAATCGATCATTTAAAATATCTTATATCATTGAAGATCATTTTCTTTGGGAATTTAGTTTTCAAACCCATCAAAAATACAGTTTTGTAGTTTAAAATTGGTCAACCATTTAAGAAGGTGATTTTTAATCACTCATCTAAAGAAAAGTTTACGAAAAATTAGTATCTGCTTATGTAGAACAATAAGAATGGGGAAAAGTTAAGCTTCTTATTATACAACCTTTTTTTTTTTTTTTTTTTTTTTGGTTAATCAGCTACACAGATCAGGGCATTTATAAGCAAGTTCTTTAAGAAGTAGTGATGGGATTCAACTAGAACGAGTGGAATTTGAAAAGCATTGCTCGCACTTCAGAGCCTCAGCATTACGCTTTGAGACACACCTCAGCTGCAGAACAGAAGCTGTGCCCATGATATAAACGGTGGTGGTGCAGTTGAACATAGTCCTTAATCCCACTTTGGTGAACTGATCGATTTGCAATGTGGGTGTGGGTGTGTGGTTAGTGTTAGTGTTAATGTTAATGTTAATGTTAATGTTAATGTTAATGCTAATGTTAATGTTAATGTTAATGTTAATGTTAATGTTAATGTTAATGTTAATGTTAATGGTAATGTTCTATCTTCTATGATAATAAATTGTTTTTTTTTCTCTTCGCACTCCGACTATCAACCAGCATTCACGTACTAACCAGACCAATTTACCCGAACTCACATAAAACCCATACATATACTTACATAATACATATAATCTATACACAAAAATAAAATATATATATATAAACAATTATATATATAATAATAATTATACAAATAATGTTAAATACAAATCTAACTAGATTTTAATGATGCGCAAATCTTTAAACTTTAAGTGTAGTTCTTACAACAAATATGTCTAAGCTGCTGCCCCGGAAATTGCTTTGCGAGAAATGTCTGAAATCGAGCCTAACTGAATGTGTGTGTGTGTGTGTGTGTGTGTGGGAGAGAGAGAGAGAGAGAGAGAGTGTGTGTAACGAAGCTTGAATCTGAGAGAAATTGTGTTGTAAGAATGAAAGATTGAGAATTGGCCTGTTCGTTTTAATATTCTTGTTGTTTTCCTCATTATTATTATTAGGTGTTTTTTTTCGATGGATCCTTGTGCATTTTGTGCCGTACTCGCCTCATGTGTGTGTAGCTTCTTCTTCTTCTACTATTTTTTGTAAGTGTGAATCTTGTCATCGCTAAACATTTGCTTTTGGATTTGGATCGCAAGATGTCGTTTTATTTGGTTTACCTTCATCGGTTGTTGGCTTCAGATCGTTTGTTGTGTGAGTGTAAATGTGTGTGTGTGTGTGTGTGCGTGTGTGTGTGTGAGAGTGCATTTGATTTCTGAATTGAATAATAGAGATAGCCTTTGTGAGTTTTGTGAATGCTGTCGATAATCAAAGCAATTTCCCCAAAGACATACATACATATTTACCTATACATATATTTATAGCCTAATAAACTCGTTTAATAATTAGCCTTTCATTTTGTATGCCCTGTTGGGCCATAAGACTTAACCCACCAAGGCCCAAAACAAGCAATAGATACCACAACAAAGCAAAGCTCACCCCCCCCCCCCCCACATACACATCCCTCGCCGACCCAATTACTCCATCTAAGACCAAAAGAGAAGAAGAAAAAGAAAAAACAGATATATATGTATATATATATATATATATATATAGTAATTACAACCCAATCACCCAAAACATTGACTGAGTGCAGCGAATTGGTTGCTTCAGAAATAGAGAGAAATTTGATTTATTAAATTTTAGTGTTAGTTTTAAGGTTTCCTCTTGATTTGTAAGCCGAAGCATTTGCTCTCTATTTCAAAGCCACCAAATCAGTTGACTGTCTCTTTTTCTCTCTCCCTCTTCCTCTCTCTTTCTCTGTCTCTATCTCTTCTCCATTCTCTTTGTCTGCATTTCTTTCTTCCCCTCTCTCTCTCTCTCTATCTCCCTCTTGGCCCCTGCTAGAAGTAAGCGCTTTACTCAGTTATAATAATATCCCAATATATATATTTTTTTTATTATATTATACTTTAATATATTTTCTTTATAATTTTTTCTTTGCAATATTTTTTTTTAGTTTATTCGCGGCTCCCCACCCAACGACCAAACCCCTCAATCAACCCAAAAAAAAAAACAAAAGCCCATACAAAGCGAGCAAATGCCACAACCTGTGTACTAAATAAGTTTCTCTTGTTTTTGTAGATGTTGACAGTTTCATGGACACCAGCAGTGCAACATCCGCTGGCAACGCAGTCTGGACGACCAGTGGCAGCAATGCCGCAAGTGGAACGAACGTTGTGGAGACGAAGCATGAGCTTGATTTGGGAATGATGCCGCCACCGATAACCACACAGATACCGATAGGATTACGTCGATCCTCGTTATCTGGCTCCACACCGATGATCACCGATCAGCAGCAGCAGCTGGTGCATCTTAGCGCTGAGTCGGCACTGAAAAGTGAACTGCTCGATGAGAATAGTGCGCATAGTCCGCTCATCGCACAGGATAACAATAGTAGCCTCCACTCGCCGGAGTCACTGATCAATCCATGCAGTCCCAATGCACTACAATATCATGCACACTATGCACGCAAGAACAGCCTGGACGCCATCATGTACGATCAGTCGAATAGTATGCCCGGTTTTCCGGTTGCAGCCACAACGACCGTTGATCTGGATCCGGCCGCTGTTGCCGTCGCCGTTGAGCTGGCCGTCAAGCAAGAGATTGTGAAGCATGTGGTGCAGCAGCATCAACAGCATCAGGCACCTGCCCAGCAGCAGCAGCAACAGCACAAGTTCATTGAGGATCTAACCAAGTCGACAACCGTTGTCAATAGCAATGGGACAAGTGAGCCGGCGCTGTTCACCACAGCAGCGGTGATTGACCATGCCCTAACCGATATTCTGCAACAGAATGTGGGCGTTTTGACACACACATCTGCAGCATCGGCGCCCAGTGTGCTGAAGCGCAGTCTTTCGATCAGTAGCAGCAACTCAAATAGCTCCCATTCAAGCAGCGATGCACAGTCGCCAAATAGTTCGCCACTCACGCAGGACATTATTTTAAATTCGGAGCCGGCAGCAGCACTTGGTGCTGGGCTGCAACAGTTGGCAACTGGACCAGTGGTTGCTGGGGGAGGCGTGAACGGTGCGAGTGGCTCACTAACCACCGACATCATTATGAATCCAGCCGTCTCACCATCGACCATACTCTGTTCGGCAAACGGGGCAGCGGCTGCCGTTGTGCCCAATATATTGGCGCCACATCAGGTGACGATGGCCAATTCCATATTGAATGACATTGCCATGCAGGCGAAGCCAACGCAACAAGATGCAACAGTTGCTGCGCTGGCATTGAGCAACATTATGATGAGTCCACCAAATGCGGATGTGAACGATACACTGCCACCGACACCAGCTGTTATGCAACCGGAAGTGGCAGCCACAGCAACATCCACGGCAGTCAGCAACATGATTATTAAAGCAGCCGCCGATTTTATAACCACACAGGAGCAGGAGCAGCATCATTATCATCATCAGCATCAACATCAGCATCAACATCAGCATCAGCATCTACATCAGCATCAACAACTCCAGCAGCAACATCAACACTTGCCACATCCACACGCTCAGCAACAGCAGCAGCAGCAGGCTGGCAATCCGTCTGCCTCCACAAATGATCCACTTGTTAATCTATTGTTAAATCACACAACAACAACGGAAACGGTGGCTGTGGAAGCTGCTGCTGTCTTTCCCACGCTGTCCGCGGTTCATATGCCCGTTGTGCCACCCACACCACAAGAATCTCTAATTGTCGCCCTTGCCACGGAGAATGCGCTGCAGACATCGGTGGCAACCGCAGCCGTAACCACAAATGGTGCCGTGATGACCCAACAGGCATCGGCACCCAGCAGCGCTGGCAGCATTCTACCGGCGGCCGTTGGAGCTGTCGCCGCTGCCGCTGCTGTTGCTGTGCAGCCACCGATACCTCAGGAGCTGACCACAATGTCCGATCAGGATCTAATCAGTTACATCAATCCGAGCACCTTCGATCAGCGTAAGTTCCCCTTTCCCATATAGATGTTTGTTATTCATTTGTAATGTAATTTTTTACAAAAAAAAAACAAAAAAAAATCATATTAATACCAAGACTAACTGATTAATAAAGATAAATCATATAGCTGCTCAGATATGGTCAAATATGCAGACTTCTTTCCGGTTTGCAGATATTTACTTGATTTTATAAATAGAATATTCGAATTTATGCAAACATAAATATTAACAAATTTATTTCTTGTTCTCTTTTTAGTATAAACAACAACTGATCAACAAATTAAACTATTGGGTTATTTTAATCAACTAAGGGGAAACCACACAGGCCTAATACTAAGCGTATAAATAGATACACACACAAACACACACACATACACACATTTACAACACACATCAAAAGTTTAATGTAAACAAAATTTTATGCTACAACTTTAATTATTTGATTAGCAAAACGGATTACCACCAAAGGGAAAATGGCAAACTAAAGCGTTTCTCGCACACACACACACATGCACACTTTTGTAGTTGTTTAAGCTCACTTGTTAGGCTGTATACCCTGTAAAGATATATATTTATATAAAAATATATATATATTTAAAATATGTGTAAATTTTGTTAATTTTTAATTGATTTTTTCAACAAAAGTCAAATTATCTCAAACATGATAACGACTGCCATATAAATACATAAATTAACTATGAACGAACGAACCAGCTAAACAATAATAATTAACAAAAACACAGACGAAGCACAACAAAATAATTTAATTCAATAGACATGCATTATATATTAAAAAGCAAACATTTAAATTATTGAAATCATTATATTTTTTTTTTTTTTGCGTTATTATGCCGAAACTTTTTGAATGTTGAAGTCTGATTTGATATATGTGCAGATATAAAATACCTTTTTTTTTTTTTTTTTGCTGCAAATGTACAAGCATTTGCATACATTGCTTTGCAGCATCAAATGAAAATTATCTAAGTACATGTGTAAATATTTTTAGCAACGAATATGAATATGCGAAAATTCCAAAAGACTTTTTATTTAAAGAAACAAATAAAACCAATTTTTTTTTTCATACTGTTAAAGTTTTACATGTTTAAATTATATATCGAAATGAAGATGAAAACAAAACAAAATATTATTATTATTAACATTATATTTTATTATTATTATTAAGACTATTATTACTGTTAGCTGTTTCTGAAAGTAGTCCTAGTTTCGCATTATCATATAAAAATGATTGTATATGAATATGTATACGTATAAATATATATATATATATATAGATATGTTTATGTATATGTATATGAGTACGTTCTAAATGTCGTCTTTTGTGTTTAAATCGCATTGATTAGTATTACAATAATATGTTAAAAATAAGTGGCCCAGAAGAAAAAAAAACGGTTCACTTTGTTCAGACATTTCATTAAATAAAACAATTTCAACCTTATAATAAATATCAAAGGACAAAAGCCACAAATAAAATCAACCCTCTTAAATATGCATTTGTATAACTTTAACTAACGTTTTGTTGTACGATATTTATACACAAGATAAATAACACAAATATTTATTATACCTATAATAATATTAATGCATAGAATTTGATTTTAAAGACGAATTTTGCCGAAAATTAATAATGAATAATATAAATAATGATAAACGCAGGCTGATAAAGAGTTAATTTTCAATAATTTTGAATAAACACATAAATAAAAAAATTCCTAAAATTACTTTGAGCAAACACAATTATTAGCTGACATATAATTTTCATAAATTTTAACAATCCTGTAATAATTAGGCAGTGTTTCACACTGGTTTGAAAACCGGTAGCCCAATTAAAAAGCTTTTAGGTGTTATTGATGTAAATGTGTTAAACAATCTCAGAGATTGCATATATTCCTGATAAATACAAATATACATATATTATATGATGGGCATACACCCAATTTGTTGAACTAAGCACTATGTATAAGTGAGATATATATATATGTATATATATATATCTTCTTTTTTTTTTGTATTTTGTATTATTGTTGGCCTCAAACTGATCAAAGAGTCAAGAAAAAGGCTAATGCTCTAAAGAATTATTAAATTTAGAAAACGTACATAACAATATCAACATGAACACGTGAAAAGAAAACGGTTAAATGTATTTTTGATGTCCTTATTGCTGCTAATGAAATTATATATCGAATTTCAAGCGTATCAAATAAATAAATACTTGTTGTCAAATTGTTTGAGCTAAAAGCGAGCGAGAAAGAGACGGCAACAGCAGTTTCCATTTCACAAAAACCACTTTTTTAATTGTAGCTAACAAATGGGGGCAAGAACTCTTTTTGCCTCAGTGCGAGAAATGTGCTGCAAGAAGTTGCTTTCTTTGCAGTCTCTTTTCGCTTGCAAGTTGCAAATACGAAACTCGTTGTCTTGATGTGAATAAAATAAAAGTGAATACAAAAAAACAACCAATCTTTAACATTTTTATAACGTGTCAAACGTGTATTTATTGTGGAACGATTTACAAAATAAATATATATTTAAAAAAAGTATTCAAAATACGTAAACAGTATATACAAATTTTCCGTTGTGATTGCAACTAGAATGCGAAATGGAACTCGGCTGTTGGCAGAGCTTGACGTGCACGATGCGATTGCCGTATCCAATCCGTGCTCACCGTTTGTATGGGATGTGAGGCGAAGTGCTGCTGATGCCACTGCTCAAATTGCTCACGATTCAGGCGGCTGGGACACACAAATACAATGGTCGCGCTTTGTCGTTGCGATTCGTTAACCAATTGACCGCCACGCTGCATAAATAGCAGTCTCGCCAGCTCGTCTGCGTCCCGATTATAGAAGCAGCCATTGTGCTTGGCAAAGATATTGTATGTGACAGCGTCCCCAAGCAGTTGCTGCTCCAGTTGGTCCAGCTGTTGCTGCTCTACATCAACAGCGTCCAACTGTGTGTCGCTAATATCCTGCAGCACTTCCTGCAGCTCACCAAGGCTGCAAAATATGTCCGCATAGCTGTCACCGAATTGATCAAAGCTTTTGGTGAATTGTGTTTGCAGCGCATTTGTGGCGGAGAGGACATCCCTGGGACGCAGTTCGATTTGCTGCTTCTCGCACACTCGCAACAGCCAGTCCAGGCGTAGAATATCGTTGGTGCGCGGCTGCTGCTGCATTAGACGCTCAACCAAATAGACCAGATCACCGGCTATGCAAATGCACTTCGGATCGTTGGGCAACGGATTCTGAACGATTATGCCGCCATTCTGGGCGGCCAGCGTCTGCAGCTGCTGCTTGCTATTGCCACGAGCGCCACTCAATACACAAAAGCTGAAGCCATCAAAGAGCTGCGAACTCTGCTCCAGCGGCTGCACATCGTAGCGCTTCTCATAGGCCGCCAGGCCAAGACGATTACGTTCAGCGGGCGTCATCTTCTGACGTTTGCGTGCCGTGGTAAAGTCCTTAAGGCTCGCCTGTCGCTTGTTCAGTTTTTTAATGCCACCGCGACCCTGGAAATAAGCGTTGTCAATTTGTTGCAAATATTTACATATAGGAATCCACACCTGGACAGTAAAATTAGGTGTGCAGACAATAACTTGTAATTTTATCATGTACGAAATGCAGTATATTTAATTTTTCAGATAGAATAAAGTCAAATTGTTTGGAAAATTTTTTTGGTAATAAGTGTAAGCTGCATGAAATTTAGAAAACTTGATTTTCTCTAATGACTTTACGTGCAAAAGGTTAGAGTTGAATATGTTCATTAGAATAAAGACTTATCTGATCTATCAAATAATATAAAATGAGGATGGAACATAGTGCAAAAGTTCTAAGATCAACAATTGAATACATCAATTAAGAAAATTTCATCATTTCTTTAAGTCGGAAAAAATAAATTAAAAGTCGAACAGGATTCAAGAAAAGATTATCAGCTAAAAATTCTCCCAGGGCAAACTTAGCTATTACAAATTTCAGAAATCTATTTTAAAATTGAGTCTGGTTTTGATACAACATTCTTTGAAATGAACATCAATAAAGATGCGAAGAGAAAAGTTGGTCACAAAAATCGAAAGAATTTCATATTAAATAAACTACAAGGCATGCATGGTGCATGCCACCAAGTAATTGTTTTTACACCCATTTAAATATTTAAATGTCCAGGTGTGCATATTGAGCGACTTACCTGGCACAGTTCTGTGAACTCCTGCAGCGTCATACACTCGTTCCACACTTTGTCATCGCGCATGAGCTGTGTGCGCGGAAAGTGCAGGGATTTGGGCGTGAAATACGCACCATTTGGCGTTAGATCAGCTGCCTTCACCTGCAATACAATGGACTTGTCGGGCTGGATCCATACGTCGGGTGCGCCATCCTTCTCGTTTGGCTTATAGTGATACCACAGCGGTGGCGGCTCTGTGCTCGCATTGCGCCAATGTGGACTCAGCTCGTGATGCAGCACGCTACGCTGGCGCGTATTGTTGGCCACACAACCAATGCTGTAGACCTCATCGCGTTCCGTGTCGCCACCGGGCTTCAATACGCCCACCAGAAACGATTCAATGAATGTCCGTTTACGATTGTAAAATCCACCAATGATCAGCACATCGAACTCCGTGATCAGACCTTCTATATACTGAGAGAGAGAGAGAGACAAAATCTTAAATATGCAGCTCATATCATATGAAAGCTATCCAACAGAGAGACTCACATCAGCTTTGTCCTTGTACCAGCCACCGCCTACACGTACACCCGGCTTATAGATTGAGTTTTGCTTCTTGAGCACAATGCCCTCGGCATTGGAGTCGAGCATCTGCTGGAAGAGCGTATTGAAATGCTCCAGCGAGGCAATTTTGTCAGCCTTCATTAGCTGGAGTACGCCCTGCTGTTCGGTAATTAGCTCATGCAGCTTATGGGCACGCTGCACATACGTCATATCGAGGAGGCTCTCCCCATTCAAATAGAGCAAATCATAGACAACGAAACAGGGACGCCAGCTGCGCTCCGGTTTTAAATGTTTGACATCTGTGTTTTCGCCTTTCTCGCGATAGCGCAACTGTTGCGTATCCCAAATCATCATCTCGCCATCGAGTATTATTGATTCCATGCCCAGGGGTAGCAGTGTTCGCAACTGTGGCGTCAGTGTTCCACGCTCGTAACTATCGCCAAAGCTTTTTGTGTAATCGGCACCATTGCGGGATATATATTTAAATCGATTGCGTGCGTAATGCAATTGAAAACGTTCACCATCCATTTTCCGCTCCATATATAGGACATCTGATTGCATTAGCTCCTCGATCTTGCCCGGAAACCGTTCGCAAAGCATTGGCCGAATTTGCTGAAAGGGTTCAATAAATGTATTTAAATTGATGACAGGCCTGACATTGTCACTGCTGCTGCTGCTGGTTGCGTTTGTACCAGGCATTGTCTCCAGCGTTAGCTTATTGTCAGCGAGCAGATTACAGATACGCTCTAGATCGGAGCAGCGCTGGTACATGTCCTTAGCCATGGGATGCAGCAAACCGAATAACCGCTGTTCGCCAATCCCCAATCCCATTGATTTGAGGAGGATGCGTATCATCCACTTTTGTTCCTGGGCCGATGCCAGCTCTGTAAAACGGATCAGCTCACATTCCTTAACTAAAACAGACAAGAATTTTCACTTTAAAACTTTCCGTTGCTGATTATATAGGAAATGGCTTACCAGTCGTATCCTCGCTGGCAATAAGATCAAGCATGCCGTGAACTTGCTTGAGTGTCAGGTTGCTGGACTCGTTGTGGCATCGTGGCAATATGACAGCATGCACCACATCCGCATAGTCACGAAACGAGGAGAAACTTCGATGCTGCAAGCGGATCGCATCATCAGCTGAATAAAGGGAAAACATTATTTGGATGAAATGAACGAATCGATGTTGTTTGGCTGCTGCCACTCACAATCCTTAGGTAGTTGGAGGACTCGTATGTAGAGGCGTCCTAAGGCCGTTATTTGCAGCCCGTAATTGTCGCGCGAATTGTCCGCGCCGGGCAACAACAGACGCAACACTGGATAGAAGCTGCTTTTGCCGTCCTCCGATTGTTTGGCAGTTAGACCAACATTCTGGCGGAATGCCTCGCGATGCTTGCAGAAGGATTCGTAGTAACGCTTCAGGATGATCTCTTTGCGCTGCATATCCTTTGCCACCTTAACCCTCTCCATCATTGTGCAAATGTCACGAAATTTAATCGTGTCGGAGATATGTTGAATTATAGAATATGGTGTTTATGATTTCATCAAATCAAAATAAAGCAAAAGAATACATCGATTTTATCGATAAGCTATTCCCTATCGATAGTAAAGCTTCGGTTTTTGGGGGTGACCATATTGCCAGACAATGCGCTAGACGTTGTGTAGCCCTGAAAACAGCAGTACAATTTTTTCGCATATGACATTTGTGAAGGTGTAAAAAACTAATATTAAAATTAATACAACATGCTGTATTTGGAGGACTATCTGGAGAGTAAGTGCAATGGCGATGCCCATATATACGCTGGTGTTAATTCTATTCTAAACTTGCAGTGATTGAGCATCTGCCGCAAGAGTTGCGCGACCGTTTCACAGAAATGCGCGAACTCGATTTGGCTGTGCAAAGTAAGTATAATGTAGCATTAGGTTTTATTATTATGGTTTGTGTTACTTCCTGCAAGGATCACCTTTGCCCCTTGGTCGCGTTATTTATAAATGACTTTTCGTCCGTTATAAGTCATTCTCGGGTTCTCATGTATGCCAATGTGTCTGATGTCTACTGACTTTCTTACTTTTGAAGCCTGGTATTCACAGATCCGATCACAAGCAATACTTCAACGTCCAAAATAATACAAAAATAAATTATTTTTAATTATAAAGTATTAATTTTAACTCATCTAATTCGCAGACAACATGGACTCGCTGGACAAGAAATCGCGCATGTTCTTTCAGCAGTGCAAGCGCGGCGAATTACAACACGATTCGATGGACAACGATTTTCGCAGTCTGCGCGGCGATTACTTTAAGGTAATGGAGGATGCCGATGAGAAAGTGGCACTTGCCACACAAATCCACGAACTCGTCGAGCGCTTTCTGCGCCGACTGGACAGCGAGCTCTTCAAATTCAAATGCGAACTGGAGGCGGACAACAATGGCATCACCGAGATTCTAGAGAAACGCTCGCTGGAATTGGATGGCAACAATTCAACGGCTGCAACAGCTCTGCTTATGAGCTTGAATCAGAATGATATTCGCTTCTATAATCAAGCGAGCAGTGCGGTGAATAGCAATCTGATCGCTGGTAGCAACAATAGCGCCGCTGGCAATATCAGCACCATAGGCACTGTGAGCGGCAGTAGCACTTGCGTTGGCAGTGGCAGTAGCAATATGGTCGTCATCAGCTCTTGTTTGGTCGTGCCCACCATCAGCACTGCGTCAGGTGTCAGCAGCAGTGCAGGGGTCAGCAGCAGTTCAGGCGTCAGCAGCAGCGCAGCCGTCAGCAGCAGCGCAGCCGTCAGCAGCAGTGGCCATCATCGACATCGCAAGCTAGAGAAGCGTCGGGAAACGATTTGCACCGTGCCCATGCCAGAGAAGCGACCCAATCTAAATCAGTCGTTGCCAGTGGCAAGTGGCGTTCACAGTGGTCATCACATTAGTGGGGTTCACCACACAGGTGGTGCTCACCACACTGGTGGGGCTCACCACACTGGTGGGGCTCATCACACTGGTGGGGTTCATCACACTGGCAGCCATAGCGGCGCCAGCCTTGTCATTCCGGTCGTTGGCAATCACGTGAACACGATCACCACCCATGTCACCCTGCCCATGGTGGCTGGCAGCGGTGCGACAGGAAATGTGGGTAATGCCGCTGTTGCCGGCAATCTTGTACGTCAGTTGCCCACAAATCTTGGCGCGCACAGCGTAATTGGCAGCAACAGCAGCAGTAGCACCAGCAACAACAGCTCTACAAATGTTGCCTCAGCTGTGGCAGCTGTTGCAGCAGCAACTGCTGCTGGTGTTGTCGCCAGCAATAATGTGGCAGTGAGTGGTGGTGCACCTATTGCCGGTGTGGGTGCAGGTCTGGGTGCTGGCGTTCAAGGTGTTCCCGGCAGCCATGTCGGCCACGGCAGTGCGACGACAGTTAGCTACAATCTGCATCAGCTGGGCGGCGGCGCATCTGCCTCTAGTGCCATTGCAGCGGCAGCGAGTCAAGCCATCGTTGCCACACAACAGATGCCGCAGGGACGGCGCACGGCCAGCCTGAAGGCCAGCTTTGAAGCGATACATCAGGTAGCTGGCATCAATGATTACTGGTCGCAAGCAGCAGCGGCCCAGCACAGCAGCATGCAGCCAGCGACTGGAACGCTGGTCAGCGGCCAACATCAACTTTCCCATCATCATCAGCAGCAGCAGCAACAGTCGCAGCTGCAGCTGCAACAACAGCAGCAGCAACAACAACAACAACAACAGCAGCAGCATCAACAGCTGCAACAACAACAACACCATCAGCAGCAGCAGCAACAACATCAGCATCATCATCATCAGCAGCAGCAGCAGCAGCAACAACAACAGCAGCCGCAGCAACATCAACAACATCATCACCATCATCATCATCATCATCATCATCAGCACCATCATCAGGATAAGAAGCACAAGAAGTAAATGGAACTTACCAACTAAGTGGAACTAACTCTTAACATATTTCATATTTTGATTCATTGCAGAAAGCTGAATCCGAGCATATCGATGCCTGGTGGCATCGCTGTTAAATTCTGGGAAGGCGCGTCGGCCAACTCGATTGCATCGTCCACATCATCGATGAGCGTGGACTCTGTGGACCTACTGTCGAGTGGCACATCTGTTGCAGCTGGCTTGCCACATGCCAGCCAACTGCATCATACCGCCACACATGGTGCACTCTCTCTCAATCCCGTCGTTGTCAGTCAACAACAGCAGCAGCAGCAACAACAGCAGCAACAACAACAGCAGCAGCAACAACAGCAACAGCAGCAGCAACAACAACAGCAACAACAACAGCAACAACAACAGCAACAACAATTGGCAATTGGCCATGGAACAGTGGCTGCTGCTGCTGTAGGTGTGGCAGCCACCGTATCGTCGGTTGCCCTGCCGGTTGTGAATAGCGTCACAACGACAGCCATTGGATTGCCGAACAGTACACTGACACCGGGAACCAATTTGACCATCGGCGATGCTGGTCTGGTTGTGGAGCAGACGCAGGAGGGCGAATGGTCGTACGATCCAAATGAGCCGCGCTATTGCACTTGTAATCAGGTGTCGTATGGCGATATGGTTGCCTGCGACAACGATGCCTGCCCCTACGAATGGTTCCACTATCCTTGCGTTGGCATCACCCAGCCGCCCAAGGGTAAATGGTATTGCCCCAAGTGCACCGCTTCTATGCGGCGACGCGGCCATCGGAAAAACTGACCTTCAGCTGCCTCTGGATCGGCAACAGCGATAGGAACTGCGGCTGGAGCTGCAGCTACCGCTGCAGCTGCAGCTGCGGCTGCGGCAGCAATTGGTTCTGTTTGAGAAATAATAAGTAATTCCTTCAAATCCAAATCGCTAAGTAACAAACAAAAGAATAATACATTTTTCTTAAATATATATGATTTTCTGCTCAGTATATATAAGCTTTAGATGTTTGAAATGAGTTAATAAACTAACTTACTAAAGCATTCATTGATTTAATCAGTTTTCAGCTATCAATCCGCAGACTTGTATAGATTTATAGAATTGGTAAATATATTGCGGGTAGGATTTAAGTCCCACCAGCTAATTTAAATATCGATAACTATCCAGGGGTATCGCATAGGGTAATCGCTGTCTTCAACTTGCTTATCGAATACTTTTTAGCCATCGCTAGCGTTAAGGCGCCGGCATTTGCTTTGTGTGTCCAAAAACAAACTGCATACAAAATTAATAGAAATATATTATTTTGTGTATTGCGCAAAACGCAAAGCTAAAAACTGTAATTGTGTGGTGGAAAATACAAAGAGCAGAAACGCAGTCAAATAAGCACTTATTTTGCGCTCTCCACAGATTGCAGATAACGGCTTCAAAATTGGCAAAATACGGAAAAACAAGAAAATGAGCTATAATGAGAAAAGTGAGCCCATCACAAAAGAGGAATGGCTGCAGCGTCTCGGGCAGTTCCCCTTTAAGCAGGCGGACATGAATCGTCTCATCATGAACTACTTGGTCACAGGTGACACAGCATCCACATAAATATTTTAATTTATTTTTTTACCTATATATAAATAAATATATTGCACAGAGGGCTTCAAGGAGGCAGCCGAGAAGTTCCAGCACGAAGCGGAGCTGGAGCCGAACGTGGAGCTTAACAGCCTGGACGATCGCATCCTGATACGCGAGGCTGTGCAGGATGGCCGCATTGAGGAGGCTACGGATCTAGTGAATCAGCTGCACCCGAATCTGTTGGGCAGCGAGATCTATTTGTTTTTCCATTTGCAGCAGGTGCAACTGATCGAGCTTATCCGCGCTGGCAAAGTGGAGGAGGCACTCGTCTTTGCCCAGTCCAAGCTGTCAACGCCAGGCGAGGATATACGCATCGAGCTGGAGCGCACACTGGCCCTACTGGCATTTGAGAAGCCGCAGGAGAGCCCCTTTGCCGATCTGCTCGAGCAGTCCTACAGGCAAAAGATCGCCAGTGAGGTGAACGCGGCCATCTTGCGCAGTGAGCCCGGCGAGGAGATGACGCCAAAGCTGATGTTCCTGCTTAAGTTGATATTGTGGTCACAGTCCAAGCTCGACAGTCGCTCTATTTCCTATCCGAAGATGAAGGATCTGGAGACGGCCCAGGTGGAGCCCAAATAAATAAATGTTAGTGCCGACGGGGGAAACACTACTAATCATAAAATCTATCATAGCGTGTGGGCGGGCGTGTGGGCGGATGGCAAACTTTAGGCGTGGCAACTGTAACTTGTAGCTTCACTGTAAACGGAGCAAAGTAAAGCAATACCATTTCGTTATAACTACCATGTCTAACTATCCATCTATCTATATCGATATCTATATATATATATAATTGTGTATTTTATGATATATGAATACATTAGAAAGCCATTGTTGCACTTTCAAAAATAATGTGGCCAATAAAAACAAAACGTTGTTGGCTTAAATTGAGAGATATTCACCATCCAAAGAACAGATCCATCGCCTTATTCATCAGGCCGGAACTCTTCTGAGGCACATTGCTGGGCGACACCGGACTGTCGTACTGGACATTGGTGTATGCTTCCTGGACAAGCGGACGCATCTTTGGCCTATACGTCGGTGACGGCGCATTTTCGGCAGCTACGTTAAAACCAGCATCACCATTCAGAATTCGGATGTTCTCCTTGTCGATGATGGCTTCGTCGGTGCAACGGGTGACACCCACCATTACATTGGTAGCAATGATCTTTTCATTGTAGTTTAGGGCCTTGCCGCATTCGGTGCGCGACGTAAAGCGAACGTGCATCCAGTTGCCATTCTTCGGTGCATTCACCACATCTACAATTGTGCCACACATCGCAAAATGATGCAGTATCATCGAACTGGCGCCGGGCGAGAAACCAAATATGGTTACCCAAAATTCAACGCCACGTGCCTTTGGCGATATAATGGCGCCAAATGGAGAGCAAAGGGCACGCATCGAGGCATTCACCGCATTTGGGGCACTCGATATATACGAATCGTCCAACTCCGTCGTTGGCGGATGTCCACTCTGATTTAGACTGTAGTTAGTGCTATTCAATTGCGATGTTTGCAACGTGCCTAACTGGTTGAGTTGCTGCCTGTTTGGGGTTGTTGGTGCAGCAGCGGACACATGATCGGTGCGCAGCGAATCGAAAAGTCCCACCGTGGGCGGACCAACCTGATGACTATTGTTTGTCCTACCAGCACGGGTACCACCAGAGGAGCCGGTAAAGTGCGAACGATTCGCGACTAAACCGGATCGATTGAAAGCCTGTGGATTGCTATAGCTGGTCTCTTGTGGCATGTTGCTGCCGGGAGATGTAGCTGCTGGATTGGTTGGGATATACATTAGCAATTGCAAATAGATTGTGAATTTGTTGGTTTACCAAAGCTGACGCTGTAGCGTCCTAGTTTGGGGGAGAGCGTGTTGTTGTGCGGCGTCATTGTTTGGTTATCACCCATGAGGAACGGCGGCAAATATTGGTTTTGATTGCTGGCCGGACTGCTGACGGGACTGCCCAGAGTCATCGGCTCCATTTGCTTAATTTTAATATATACAAACTAAACGAATACAAAATTGTTTTTTACAATCACAACAGACACAACATGTAACAATTTAAAAAATGTGGCATTGTCGCCATTTCTAGCTTTGCGTAAACACAAATATTGTGTAATCAGGCATCGATTGTATATCGATAGTTGACATTTATATTTAGCATATTGAGCAGGGCTCATATCGATAGGGTTGTAGTTATACATCGATTGTTTTCAGTTTCAGTTCAGACATCACATACTACGGAGCTGTCGGGCAAGCGCGTGTGGCTTGTTCGTCTTCATTCAGTTTTTTTTTGTGTTACTTTTCGACAGAACGTAGAAGACATATTTACAACAAAGGAACGCGACGCGTCGAACAGTGTGTACATATTTTGTTGTTACTGTGTTACCTGCTGTGTGTCTTAATTGAAATATTAATGCACTCAAGTGCATTCGATAAGAAATTGCGTCCCTGCCCCTTACAAAGCTCCATCAATAATTATCATCACATCAAATAACGAATTTTTTGCGTTGTTGTTGTTTCTCGCTGATCTGCAAAGAGTGCTGCTAGCTGCGCTATGTGGAGTCCAACACATTGCAGTGTAACTGGTAAGTGCAGGTGTTTGTCGTCGGTTTGTCTTTAGCCAGCTGGTCACACTTCTAAATGCCGTTGCATAAATAACAACTCACAGATGACGCTCCCAAAAATTATGGCATTAAAACTCAAAACTGGTTTAGAGAGCGAGTCTATGTGCGTGTGTGTATGTGTATGGAATATTATTTAAACGCAAACCAATTGAATTACGTTAAATACTATTAACTGGTCGAATTGCGCATTATTCTTTTTATTGTCAAACAACACACACACACATGTAAATTTTTATGTGTAAGAGATTATTGTAGTGTAGGAAAAAACATTGGAAGTTATTGCTTAAAATTTGTTTGGTTGCTTTCAATTTCACTTTTCCTCAACAGCGCTGCTTGCTGCCAGTTTTCCCTGTTTTCTCTTTTCTTTTTGTGTTTAGCCCAGTATCAGTGAATTACTTTGATAAGATTATGTGGCAAATATTTATTTCGCATTTGGCATTTTCATTGCTCATGCGATAAGTCTTCGTTGTCTCTTACTCATCGCGCAAAAACTTTCAAAACGAAACTTCCCCCTCCCTATCCTTCTACTTGCAGTAGCCCTCTCCAACTTTTCCCGCTATATTCTCATGTTTTCTTTGATTGATTTCTACTCGACGCGCTTTGTGGCGCATGGCGCGCATATTTGATTTATTTTGATTCCACCTTTTCTTCTCTGTCAGCATTCTTTCGCGTATGCTTTGAAACATTGAAGTTGTGTGTGTTTTTTTTCTCCCCCTATTGAACTCAGCAGGTTTCTGTTGTTTTGTTTTGTGCCAGCGCAAAATCAGCGTTAAAATTTCAGTTTCGTGATTCCTGATAAATTCGCAAAAGCCAACAAGAAAAAAAAACACATAAAACCTGCGCAAATTACTCTTAATGTTTCTCTATGTGCTCGCTCTCAGTCAAGTTTTGCACATTGTGTGCAAAGTATAATTAATTTTAATGACCATTAGTGTAATATTGTGCTAATGCACATATGTTTGTATCTCTATACATACACACAGCCTACTGCGGTTGATGAATAGGAAAATATGACTAAAAAAAATGTTGGAGAGCTCAGAAATATAATAAGTTTACACTGATAAGCACATAGGTACCTATTATACATGTGGTACATATTGTACTGACGTACATTTGGTACATTTGTAGCTAGCTTGATAATTCGACTTGCGTTTGTGTATTCCTTTTGCGTCTGTCTTTCCACCTTGAACTTGTACTGTACATGCATATAAATGCGCCAGTATTTGTAAAATATATGAACATTTGCACAGCTCCAGTAATCGAGCAAATCAAACATATTTAGACATACCGCAACCTCATACTTATTTGAGGCAATAAGTACTACTTATTTTTTAATACAGAAAAATTTGATACATGCAAGAATTCAGCTGACTCGAATCATTCGTACTGGCCATGTTATTGTGCCGATAACAGCGATTGTCATCCTTAAAGCCGTTGACGTCAACTATCCAGGGGTATCGCATAGGGTAATCGCTGTCTTCAACTTGCTTATCGAATACTTTTTAGCCATCGCTAGCGTTAAGGTGACGGCATTTGCTTTGTGTGTCCAAAAACAAACTGCATACAAAATTAATAGAAATATATTATTTTGTGTATTGCGCAAAACGCAAAGCTAAAAACTGTAATTGTGTGGTGGAAAATACAAAGAGCAGAAACGCAGTCAAATAAGCACTTATTTAGCGCTCTCCACAGATTGCAGATAACGGCTTCAAAATTGGCAAAATACGGAAAAACAAGAAAATGAGCTATAATGAGAAAAGTGAGCCCATCACAAAAGAGGAATGGCTGCAGCGTCTCGGGCAGTTCCCCTTTAAGCAGGCGGACATGAATCGTCTCATCATGAACTACTTGGTCACAGGTGACACAGCATCCACATAATTATTTTAATTTATTTTTTTACCTATATATAAATAAATATATTGCACAGAGGGCTTCAAGGAGGCAGCCGAGAAGTTCCAGCACGAAGCGGAGCTGGAGCCGAACGTGGAGCTTAACAGCCTGGACGATCGCATCCTGATACGCGAGGCTGTGCAGGATGGCCGCATTGAGGAGGCTACGGATCTAGTGAATCAGCTGCACCCGAATCTGTTGGGCAGCGAGATCTATTTGTTTTTCCATTTGCAGCAGGTGCAACTGATCGAGCTTATCCGCGCTGGCAAAGTGGAGGAGGCACTCGTCTTTGCCCAGTCCAAGCTGTCAACGCCAGGCGAGGATATACGCATCGAGCTGGAGCGCACACTGGCCCTACTGGCATTTGAGAAGCCGCAGGAGAGCCCCTTTGCCGATCTGCTCGAGCAGTCCTATAGGCAAAAGATCGCCAGTGAGGTGAACGCGGCCATCTTGCGCAGTGAGCACGGCGAGGAGATGACGCCAAAGCTGATGTTCCTGCTTAAGTTGATATTGTGGTCACAGTCCAAGCTCGACAGTCGCTCTATTTCCTATCCGAAGATGAAGGATCTGGAGACGGCCCAGGTGGAGCCCAAATAAATAAATGTTAGTGCCGACGGGGGAAACACTACTAATCATAAAATCTATCATAGCGTGTGGGCGGGCGTGTGGGCGGATGGCAAACTTTAGGCGTGGCAACTGTAACTTGTAGCTTCACTGTAAACGGAGCAAAGTAAAGCAATACCATTTCGTTATAACTACCATGTCTAACTATCCATCTATCTATATCGATATCTATATATATATATAATTGTGTATTTTATGATAAATGAATACATTAGAAAGCCATTGTTGCACTTTCAAATATAATGTGGCCAATAAAAACAAAACGTTGTTGGCTTAAATTGAGAGATATTCACCATCCAAAGAACAGATCCATCGCCTTATTCATCAGGCCGGAACTCTTCTGAGGCACATTGCTGGGCGACACCGGATTGTCGTACTGGACATTGGTGTATGCTTCCTGGACAAGCGGACGCATCTTTGGCCTATACGTCGGTGACGGCGCATTTTCGGCAGCTACGTTAAAACCAGCATCACCATTCAGAATTCGGATGTTCTCCTTGTCGATGATGGCTTCGTCGGTGCAACGGGTGACACCCACCATTACATTGGTAGCAATGATCTTTTCATTGTAGTTTAGGGCCTTGCCGCATTCGGTGCGCGACGTAAAGCGAACGTGCATCCAGTTGCCATTCTTCGGTGCATTCACCACATCTACAATTGTGCCACACATCGCAAAATGATGCAGTATCATCGAACTGGCGCCGGGCGAGAAACCAAATATGGTTACCCAAAATTCAACGCCACGTGCCTTTGGCGATATAATGGCGCCAAATGGAGAGCAAAGGGCACGCATCGAGGCATTCACCGCATTTGGGGCACTCGATATATACGAATCGTCCAACTCCGTCGTTGGCGGATGTCCACTCTGATTTAGACTGTAGTTAGTGCTATTCAATTGCGATGTTTGCAACATGCCTAACTGGTTGAGTTGCTGCCTGTTTGGGGTTGTTGCAGCAGCGGACACATGATCGGTGCGCAGCGAATCGAAAAGTCCCACCGTGGGCGGACCAACCTGATGACTATTGTTTGTCCTACCAGCACGGGTACCACCAGAGGAGCCGGTAAAGTGCGAACGATTCGCGACTAAACCGGATCGATTGAAAGCCTGTGGATTGCTATAGCTGGTCTCTTGTGGCATGTTGCTGCCGGGAGATGTAGCTGCTGGATTGGTTGGGATATACATTAGCAATTGCAAATAGATTGTGAATTTGTTGGTTTACCAAAGCTGACGCTGTAGCGTCCTAGTTTGGGGGAGAGCGTGTTGTTGTGCGGCGTCATTGTTTGGTTATCACCCATGAGGAACGGCGGCAAATATTGGTTTTGATTGCTGGCCGGACTGCTGACGGGACTGCCCAGAGTCATCGGCTCCATTTGCTTAATTTTAATATATACAAAATAAACGAATACAAAATTGTTTTTTACAATCACAACAGACACAACATGAAACAATTTAAAAAATGTGGCATTGTCGCCATTTCTAGCTTTGCGTAAACACAAATATTGTGTAATCAGGCATCGATTGTATATCGATAGTTGACATTTCGGGTGACCATTGGCATTTTGTGTGTTATTTAGCATATTGAGCAGGGCTCATATCGATAGGGTTGTAGTTATACATCGATTGTTTTCAGTTTCAGTTCAGACATCACATACTACGGAGCTGTCGGGCAAGCGCGTGTGGCTTGTTCGTCTTCATTCAGTTTTTTTTTGTGTTACTTTTCGACAGAACGTAGAAGACATATTTACAACAAAGGAACGCGACGCGTCGAACAGTGTGTACATATTTTGTTGTTACTGTGTTACCTGCTGTGTGTCTTAATTGAAATATTAATGCACTCAAGTGCATTCGATAAGAAATTGCGTCCCTGCCCCTTACAAAGCTCCATCAATAATTATCATCACATCAAATAACGAATTTTTTGCGTTGTTGTTGTTTCTCGCTGATCTGCAAAGAGTGCTGCTAGCTGCGCTATGTGGAGTCCAACACATTGCAGTGTAACTGGTAAGTGCAGGTGTTTGTCGTCGGTTTGTCTTTAGCCAGCTGGTCACACTTCTAAATGCCGTTGCATAAATAACAACTCACAGATGACGCTCCCAAAAATTATGGCATTAAAACTCAAAACTGGTTTAGAGAGCGAGTCTATGTGCGTGTGTGTATGTGTATGGAATATTATTTAAACGCAAACCAATTGAATTACGTTAAATACTATTAACTGGTCGAATTGCGCATTATTCTTTTTATTGTCAAACAACATACACACACATGTAAATTTGTATGTGTAAGAAATTATTGTAGTGTAGGAAAAAACATTGGAAGTTATTGCTTAAAATTTGTTTGGTTGCTTTCAATTTCACTTTTCCTCAACAGCGCTGCTTGCTGCCAGTTTTCCCTGTTTTCTCTTTTCTTTTTGTGTTTAGCCCAGTATCAGTGAATTACTTTGATAAGATTATGTGGCAAATATTTATTTCGCATTTGGCATTTTCATTGCTCATGCGATAAGTCTTCGTTGTCTCTTACTCATCGCGCAAAAACTTTCAAAACGAAACTTCCCCCTCCCTATCCTTCTACTTGCAGTAGCCCTCTCCAACTTTTCCCGCTATATTCTCATGTTTTCTTTGATTGATTTCTACTCGACGCGCTTTGTGGCGCATGGCGCGCATATTTGATTTATTTTGATTCCACCTTTTCTTCTCTGTCAGCATTCTTTCGCGTATGCTTTGAAACATTGAATTTGTGTGTGTGTTTTTTTTCTCCCCCTATTGAACTCAGCAGGTTTCTGTTGTTTTGTTTTGTGCCAGCGCAAAATCAGCGTTAAAATTTCAGTTTCGTGATTCCTGATAAATTCGCAAAAGCCAACAAGAAAAAAAAAAACACAAAACCTGCGCAAATTACTCTTAATGTTTCTCTATGTGCTCGCTCTCAGTCAAGTTTTGCACATTGTGTGCAAAGTATAATTAATTTTAATGACCATTAGTGTAATATTGTGCTAATGCACATATGTTTGTATCTCTATACTTACACACAGCCTACTGCTGTTGATGAATAGGAAAATATGACTAAAAAAATGTTGGAGAGCTCAGAAATATAATAAGTTTACACTGATAAGCACATAGGTACCTATTATACATGTGGTACATATTGTACTGACGTACATTTGGTACATTTGTACCTAGCTTGATAATTCGACTTGCGTTTGTGTATTCCTTTTGCGTCTGTCTTTCCACCTTGAACTTGTACTGTACATGCATATAAATATGCGCCAGTATTTGTAAAATATATGAACATTTGCACAGCTCCAGTAATCGAGCAAATCAAACATATTTAGACATACCGCAACCTCATACTTATTTGAGGCAATAAGTACTACTTATTTTTTAATACAGAAAAATTTGATACATGCAAGAATTCAGCTGACTCGAATCATTCGTACTGGCCATGTTATTGTGCCCATAACAGCGATTGTCATCCTTAAAGCCGTTGACGTCAATTAATAACCAATCGGTTGAACTGTTGTTGGACCCGCTCTCTTGTGTCTGTTCGCTGACATTGTTCACATTATTCATAAAAATTGCACACTCGTAAAACCTGATTTGAATGATTTATGAATGAAATATATCGATCTAATATTTAGCTTACATTTGAATTTACTATTCGAGGATTTTTGAAAAAAATTAAAAAAAAAAAAATGTTTTTTTTTTTTAATATCAGAAATGATTTTGAGCTGATCACATGCTACAATTTCATCAGTCATTTGTCTTGTCTAAAATGTTCCAGTTCTCAAAAAAAAAAAAATAATAAAAAAAAGTTCTCCAAACTTTTATTTTATGTAGCACAAAATAGTTTAACAAATACAAAAGTGTTTCTTTTTAACGAATTTTCACTAAAGCCCTAAAAAGCTGAGAATACTTTGAAATGGACATGGGTTACTTTAATTGGTTGTTTGCTGTTTATCCTCATTTTGTTAATGGACATCTGGTGGATAACCTGCTACAAACAGAATGTAATGACGCCACTCCCAACTGGCACTCCCTTGCCTTTTCCCCTACCCCTTCGCCTTCCCCATGAGTTTCCCCTTGTTTGGCAAAGTACTTTTGTAATGCTTTCGTTCGACGTTTGTATTCAAAGTTTGTGGCTGTTTTTGAAAACTTTGCTGCTGCTGGTCCAATTCCGTGCGAGTTTTTAGCCACAAATTCTTGGAGCCCACCCCGAGGAGTTACGGCAACTATCAACAGCAAAATTGTGCAATTTTGAACAGGCCACAAGCAACCATTAAACTAACCAATTAACCAAACAGACAGGCAAACAAACAAACATTCCATTAAGCAACCACCAAGGAGAGAAAAACAAAGTTGCAACAACAACATCAAAAAAACACGCACATAGCCAATCCCAAAAAAAAAAAAAAATAGGCAAACCGAACATGATATACCCTTACCGAATTTGTAGTCTACGTCGAAACCCGGCTAGTAGGGATAATAAAAAAATGAATATGTTTCTATAAACTTTATGAAATTCTTTATCAATCAATGATCACTCTTTGCAAAAGTATACAAATAGAAATGTATGTTGAAGGTTTTTCCTCTTCAACTGAATGATTTAAGTCAAGCAAAGTGCTTTGTAGTAAATGATCTTAACTTAACAATAATGCATGGCAAGTAAAAAAAAATATGTTTAACAAAATTATAAATTATATATTCCAATGAGATCAGATGCAATGGCTAATTATACAAACATATAATATATAGTATATAATATTTTATATAAAATGCAAAATATAAAATATATAATTTATAATATATATATATATATATATATATATATATATATATATATAATATAATATATATATATGCATATGCATATCTAGGCACACTTGTTGCAATTGTTGTTTGTTGTGTCCGCTGCATGCACTTATGCGAAACAGTTACGTTTCATTGCCCCCGCCGACCCAGTTGGCGACGAATCCCGGTGAATAACAGCAGCAGCAGCAGAAGCGAATGCATCGAATGCCAATGCGAATGTGAATGCAAAACGGAATAGATGAAAACGGGTCTGAAATCGAATCTAAACTCAACTCAACTCAATTCAGCTCAACTAAGCCCAGCTGAAATCCGCTCAATTCCATTTAGCCTCCTGTTGCATCAATTGATTTCCAGTTTAAAGAAAAAGAAAAACTTCAGTTGCAACTGAGCGCAAATTAAATAAAGATTATTTTGACCTTTTGCATGCATATCAACATATCAACAAGCAGTGCTTAAATTGTCTTTACGTGTTCAAGCCGAAATTCCAAACTCGAAAATACCCTGCATTTAAATCCTTTGTTTTTTATTTTGAAAACCCAGCAAGACAGACGCAGAAAGAGAGAGAGAGAGAGAGAAGCAAGTAAGTGAACAAGAAAAAGAGATACAGGAGTATTTTGTAGTTCGATACCCTGCAGACATTGCATAGGCAGTGGGAGGTATCTCCAATTCCATTTGTTTTTATATGCGCATATAAATTCTTGTTTTTCAACATTAGTCATGTTGATCAAGTGGCAGTCTTAAGAAATAAATGTTTATGTATAGATCAGACCCATTTCATTTTATTGGAAACTTCCCCGTTTCGTGAATATCGATGTAAATAGATTACCGATAGTAATAATATATATCTTGCTATAAGGAAGAACTGTTTGAATATGTGCGACGTGTATGGCTTTTGATGAGCATATTCTTGGATTCAGGGTATCATCTGCAATCCACATTTGATAAGAGGTGGCGCAACCAGCCGAGCATGCCATGCACCAAATGAATCGCATTTAAAAGAAAAGTAATTATACGAAATTATATGAAATAATATGAAATAATATGAAATAATATGAAATAATATGAAATAATATATATTAATATGAAATAATATGAAATGAAGTGAAATGAATTAAATTTAAATGAAATGGAAGGCACCACAGAATTGCTTTCGGCTCATTTTTTGTTCGTTATTCGTTTCATTAACTTGGTTAGAAGAGGTTGTTTTCTTTGGCTTGTTTTTTGTCGTTGTTATTGTTTTCATGGCAAAACGCAATAAATCAGCATTTTCGCACGATCTCAGCTAATATTAATGTTGATGCTGTTGCGGTGGTTGTTCTTGTTGTAGTTTGCGGCTGTAGTTTATGATATTGCGGCTAATTGTTGTTGAATGTTTATTATGAAATGCTGTTCTCTTAACGGGTTTTTAACTCTCGTGTTAACGTTTTTACACATTTTGTTTGGGCGACCGAGCTAAAGATGAAAGGTAAAGAATTTTAGAAATTACATAAAAGGCGATCATTAATGTTGGGCAAGAGTTTAAATTGTTGAATGCCCTTAGGTATATATAAATGTATATATATATGTATATATGCACGGAAGTCTGAAATGTTGAACAAACTAAAATATGCGTGTAACGGTATTTTTAAGAATCATACAAAATGCATCATTATGTACATTATTGAAATGAGCGACATTTATTCATTCATTCATTTATTATTATACCTTCGTGCATCACAGCAAGTAAGATCAGATCAAAGATCAGACCTACATACAAATATATTAGGCATCTGCTCCAAGCATAGACAAGTTAACAAACAATTTAAGAGTAATGTCCATTCAGTTGGCCAATTTTTAATGGCAAGCATCTGTTTTTGTGTTGCTTGCTTACCAACAAAAACAACTAAAAAACAAAAGCACATTAAGACAAAGGCGCCGGCCGCCGACCATGCGCTGGTGACAATTAGGAAATACACATTTACCTGTCTATGTATGTACACACACATATATATATATATATATGTATTTGTACATGGCCCCAATGCCAACGGAAACTGAAACAGCAAAATCAAAAACGAATAAAAACGAAGCCAAGCACAGCGAATTTAAAAACATTTGATTTTAATATATGTATATATATATTTTTAAATGTGTGTGTTGCTGTGTGTATGTGTTGGTACGGGTACCTGTCTCTGGTTATCTGTGTGTATCTTAAATGCAGCAATAGCAATTGAGTTGACCGAGCTCATTGGCTCATTAGCATGCATGCGAGGAGAGCATTGGCCTCACAGCCTAGCAGTTGTACCGTTTTGATTTAAATTTCTCTCTCACACAGACTCTCGCTGTCTCTCTCTTTCGCTCTGCCGACGTGCCAAGTGTCGAAAAGTAGAACGGCGAACTCTTAAAGTGCGTGTTGAGCAGCGAATTAGCAGCCAACAGGCAGCAGCCAATTGGCCAAAGCAATGTGAAGGTGTTGCAGATGGAGCAGCAGCAACAGCTCCTCAATGTCGCACACACCCGCCCATCATCGTCGTCGTAGTCGTTTGCACTGCCTTTGAATAAGGTCGCTTGGCGCTTAACGCTTAACGGTTCGCTGCCATTGCTAACAGTCGCACAGTAAAGCTTTACTTTTATTGTTATTTTTTTTTTTTGGATTTTTCTTCTTCATTGGCTGAATTTCGTTTGAGCGTTTTTAAACGCCCACAAAACGCGCGCAATATAAATGAATCAATTTGTTCAGATAGATGATAACGATAATGGCCATGACGATGACAATTGGTAAAGAATTGCAAACGCAATGCAATTCAAAAAATTATTAATGTTAATTGGCACGTAATCAATCTTGTAGATGTAATGTAATCAGCATCGAATTTACTACTACTCACAGCAAAAACCAACAACAACACAATGATTTCATTGAAAATAATTAACCTCCAGTGTTGACCTCCGCCAAGAGAAACATAGAGGCCAGCAAAAAAGCCAAAAGAGCAAATAAATATCAACAAATGCGACAATTGCTGGCAGTAGTTGCATTGTTGTTACCGCTTTGATACCCTGCAGCAACATGCAATTAACTGAAAGGGTGTTCACCATCAATATATACCCAAGGAATTTGAATGTATTTAAGTTCATTGAGAATAGAAATAACTATATAATAATAATAAATATAAGCATCTGCCACAATTGCACTATTCATGTAGAAATATAATGTTTTGTTTTTACATATATATGAATAAATATAAAATTAATAATTATCCATGACTTGAACTTAAAGAATGCTAGTCCCAGAAGAGTGTGTCAGGGACTGGGTATACTCGAGTCGAGTCGAGTCATAAGTACATTTTGCATTGTTTTTCTCATTTAAAAAGGTGCAGTTCGCATTCTTAACTAAGATACATATATGTGTGTCTGTGTGTGCGTGAGGGTCATGCGAACCATTCAAACAATTGACAATAAACAATAACATTGCTGAGTGACAAAAATCATAATTCGAATATATTATTATCGCCTTAGATATGCGAAGAATTTTGTTGTCTGTTGCTTGTGCAGATAAGAAATTTGCTTAAAATTCCAGTAATGCTAATGCATGTTTTTTTTATAATAATAATTCTAATAGTCGGTAGCTGTAATAATAATTGTTGTTTTTGTAACTGTGTGCATGAAATACCGATTATTAATTTCTGAAAAAAAAAACCGATAACATTTATTGGCGAACAGCAACGAAATTTGCATGCTTTGTAGTATTCACAGAAAAAATATTTCTTATAATTCATTCCCAACCACAAGTGTTGGCTGAAATATATTGGATTCATTTCTTTCTTCGCTTTATGTATGTGTTTTGCATGTGTAATGCTTTTTTTTCTTACAAATAAAGCGTCTCATAAAAACAAACCCAACCTTTGTTTACAAAGAGTTTTTGTTTTTTGTGACTTCAAGTTGGCTTTTGTAGCGATCTTATATTTTCAATTCATAGATAATGCTATTGCTCAATTGGGTCTCAGAAGTTGTTTTATTTTTAAGAATTTCACAATAGGCTATTTTGGTTTTTGTGGTTGTACATAAAGTTCAAGAGATCTTTTTTTTTTACTTTCACTTTCCCGATTTGAAAATTGCTTGAAATTTTTCTTAAATAAGAAAGAACTATAAAGCTTAAATTTATCTTGTTTCTAAACACTGCACCTAATTTAAAAACATGTGATTTAATATAGATATAGAATATAGAATATAGAGAAGCCACACACACTTTTCCCGAACAAAGCCGCCCAATATCTGCTGCAATTAAATGTACATATACATATACAAATACACACATACACAAGCTTGTTTTTGTTTTATTGTTAAGCTGGAATGTGAGCAGGGAGAAAAAATTGTTGAGGCTAAAATGCTGTTAGCTTTTTGCATGCAAATATTTCGTTATTTTTAATACGTGCACAGACATACATAAATAATTGCATGCATACATAAATATACATATACAAACAAACAAGCATTGCTCGAAGATTGAGTCTTGACTTGTGCAGGTTTTTAAACAATGACTACCCACTATGCATTCACCTGATCGCAATGTTTAATCTCACGCTCTCTCTTATACACACACACGCATACATTGTGTCTCTTCCTCTCTCTCTTTGTCTCTTCCTCACGAGATGTATGTCTGTTTATTCACAATTTATTGATGACGCCAGCGCAACGCTCGCTTGGGCTTCTGTTTGCTCTAGACAAACACTCAATTACGTGTCGAAAGTTTTTGTTTGTTAATAACACCGCGTAACCCCTTCGCCCACCACTCTCCACCCACAGCTCATCATGAGCAGATCAAAATGCGAAAAGTTTATAAATTGCAAAAAAAAAAAAAAAGGGCAGACAAATTTTCTAGATTGACTCTATATATAAAAGATCGATGATCGAATTGCGAGCGATAAAAAATTTCCAACTCACATTCAGTTTTCACGGCGTTCCTTAAAACAAGCAAAAAATCCAAAGTACAACGAAAGCGACCAACAACAGCAGCAGCAGCAGCTTAACTGTTTGCTGCTCGATCTCAGTCACTCTTCGTTTTATTTTCTTTAGCATTTTGCAATTTACCGTATGCTTTGTGCCTTTTGCCATTTCTATTTTGGTGGACAGCTATTTGCATGTTTCGCATCTCTCAGTGCTGGCCGCTTTGCATGTGATCAGTGCTGGCATTTCAGCCTTTTTTTATTTTAGAATTCTAATGTACAATTTTTTTTTCCCATTTTTAATTGCAAATTGATAAGGAAATATTTTAGTTGTCCTTTTTGTTGCCTGGCCTGTGCCTGTGTTGATATATAGCGGATAATGAAATTTAACAAAACAAAATTTGACAAAAACGTGCAGGTGCCGTCAACTTGAGTTGTTCGAATGATGAAACCAGTTTATTTAGAGAGATAGACTTTGGCTTTATTCTGTGTCCATCTATCTATTCATTCATCTAGTATTGCTATTAACTGTTTTTTTTTTGTTGCCCGCTATGTTTAGCCCCAATTAAATACAAATGTGTGTATATATATTTATATATATATTTTTATATATATTTTTATATATATATATATGATATTTATATACATACGTACACGTAAATATGCACTTATGGCTTGGCTGAGTGACTGGCGACGTCGTCGCAAAAACTTCCCAAATTGGCTTAAGTTATTTATGTATGGATGTATGAGTCTCTATTTACATACGTACACAAAATGAGGAGATGGCAATACAAAAAATAGCAACAGCAAGTGGTGAATGCGGGTCCAAAGCAAAACTGCAAAAGCGGGCAAAAAACAAACTGTTAATGTAATAATAATTATTATTGGGCGTTAAGTCGCCCACAGTGGGCAACAGGTAGCAGGCAGCAGACACTTCTTTCACTTGTAATGAGCGAAACAGCTAAAAAGAAAAAGGCTAAGAAATGTGCATAAAAATGAACGCTTTTCACTTTACGCCAAGTAATTGTTGCTGTTGCTTTTGTTGTTTATTGTTACGAGTCGGATATTTGCGCAATTTGAGTTTGGTTAACAAATTTGTGCAAAACGTGTTCGGATTGTGTTATAATCAATGAGCAATAATTATTGTGAGTCGCTTAATTCAAGAGGTAAAAACAAAAACTGTTTTGATTAAAATGATTGATTCGAGTTGCTTAATAATAATTGCCAAATTCATAAATTCGTTTTCATTTTGCAACTTTACTTCAAATCAATGATTATTTATTTTAAATTTCATTTAAATTTACGTTTAAAGTAGTTTAGAAAAAAATAAACAGCTCACAGAATTAGAATTATAATAGAAAATAGATCAAGTTGCAAAGATCATAGATTATAAACATTAATTGGATTTAATTCCATATAAATAAATTTATACTTGAATTGATGATTTTTGATTTACTTCAAATATTCCACGCTCAAAATGATGTTGTTTTTTTTCTGATCATCTAAGGCTAAGACTATGACTAATATATTTCTGCTGAATTTATGACGGATGTTTGAATATTTATGTCGGTGTGTGTGGCATAATTAGAGATGAGAATTACTTATGCATATATGTAAGTGGACTGGAACCAGCGACCCAGAGAGACTTTCAAGTTTCCCCCAAACACCCAAACACAATGCTGCGACTTTCTGCGCACCGCAAATAAAACAATGCCAAAAGCTACATTTCTGTTTTTCGGTTTCCATATCAGCTTGTTTTGAGCTTTAGTTTTATATATGTATGACTCTGGTTTTAAGTTTTGGATTAGTCGAGGTCACGGGACGCTCTCTTGATTAGTGAAACTCAACTCTTTTGGCTGACTAGTCGCCGGCTGAGATTGCAGACACGGCAACTGAGTCACTCAATTCGCCCCCGAAACGAATTATGAATTTTGTATTGGATTTTTGGCGACGCACTCAAAATCTTCTTCTGCTAGTTCTTGATGTTGATAATTTGGCAGGAACTGAAGTCTGACAAATCAAAATGAAGTCATTCCCAGCGTTGCCGATGCGCTATTTTTGGCTTTAAACAGTTGTTGACAGCAGTAAATGAATTTTATGTTGCGTGCGCTAACAAATCATTATTAACTTATTATCTTAATAAGTACATCAGCAAATATGTTGACAAAGTTATTTACACTTGTTGAGATCACTTTGTCTGATAATTTACTAAATTAAATAATTGTTTTCGGATGTTGGCGATTTCTGTTTGGCGAAGCTTTGTGATTTTTCCTAAAATCAAAAAATCTAAAATAGAAATAATAATATATAATTTAATATTTTTGAGAATTTTGAAAACTCGTTGTTATTGTTCTTTTCTTAATCGTTTCTCTCTCTTTTTTTCTCTCTCTTTTTTTCTCTCTCTTTTTTTCTCCCTCTCTCTTTATCTCTCTCTTATTCTCTGGCCTTTTTCCCCCACATAGTTCAGCGTGCGCGAGGTCTACTGACCAAGGGCAAGAATGGCACCAACAATTGCTTTGTCACAATTGCACTGGGCAAGGAGAAGTACCAAACATCGGTCAAGGACAAGGCCGAAAATAGCGTCAACTGGAACGAGGAGTGCGAACTGTGCGTATCTATATATTTATATATTTATATATATATACAAATATCTTATGGATGGGTCTTAATAATTAATTTGTATTTTAGTAAAATTCCGGATCAGGGCAATCGAGCGGAACTGACGCTAACCTGCCTGCATCGCAACAATCTGGGTATCGATGAGTTCCTTGGGCAGGCGACGTTGCCGCTTAAGGACATGGACGTCTATGATCGTCCCCGGGCCAAGTGGTGCAAGCTAGAGAGCAAGCCGGGCAAGGAGAAGAAGAACAAGGAGCGCGGCGAATTGGAGGTGCGCATCGCATTCGTTGTCAAATCCGGTTCGCTGACCGATCTAAGCAAGAAGGACAAACACAAGTCTTCCATTGGCCAGCTGGCCAGCTCTGTTGGCGGCAGCCTGCTGTCGATTGGACAGGGCGAGAAACGCAAGAGCATTAAGAAGCTGGCCGGTTCGCTTAGCTCCAAGTTGCACATACGCAGCAAGAAGAAGCACGACAAGGATGGCGATGACAGTGGCTCGTTTAGCGGCTCCTTTGCCAGCATCGGTACACCGAACAGCTCCAACGGTTTGGGCGTCATCGGTGGCGGTAGTGGTCGTAGGCGTGGCCAGCGCGCCGGTGAAGCCGATCCGGGCGTCATCAGCGAGGACGAGGACGAGGATGAGTTTGTGTTCGACAATCTGTCGCACAAAAGCTCCGGCAGCTCACTGAACATACAGCGCTCGGGGCTGCAGCCACCGGTGATCTCCTCCTCAGCCTCGAGCAATTTTACGCCGCGCAATCCATCGCCGTTGCTGATCAATGGGAATGCTGGGAACAATGCTGGTGGTGGTGGCCCCAAGGGCAAACTGAACGGAGGTAAGCCCATTTTGCAAGAGACACTCGATGAGGATCCCAAATCGATCGTTGCCGAAATGGAACAGCTTGAGCTAGATTTCAGCGTTCGCGCACGCACTCTGCCGCCTCCCTCTAAGCCGCCGCGCACCTCGTCGTCGCCACAAGAACTGCAAATGGAACGTGATCGAGAGGGGGATGGAGAAGTTAATGGACGGGGACAGGGACTGGGTCAAGAGCAGGGCCGGGGGCTAGGCCAGGTGCAGGTGCAGGGGAAAGTGCAAGGCCTGGGGCAGGGGCATGGGCAGGGACAAGTGGAACCACCGGTGGCCGATGAATGGGAATCGAAATTGCATGGTGGCGGCAAGTATTTAGAGATGGGCAGCAGCGATTCCTTAAAGCGTCGTAGCTGGGAGACGCGCGTGCCGTTACCAGCAACCAGCGAGGAGCCGCCACAGTTGCCAGCCGCCAGCTCCTCCTCCATCACATCCACATCCTCCTCCTCCAGTTCGTCAGACAGTGAGGACGAGCAGGAGCATGAGCGGGAGCGGAAGCAGGAGCAGCAGCAGGAGCAGCAGCCGCCAGTGCAGCAGCCGCCATTGCAGCTGCGGGTGCAAGTATCGACACCGCCTTTGGCTGAAAGGAGCAACAACATCCAGAAGAAGGAGAGCGTCAACGCTTCTTCGTCGCTGTTCTCACCTGATTTGGACACACGCAACTTTGATTCGTTCAATGCAAGCTTTGCCAAGTTCGAGCAACGCAACAGCACCGCCATCTTTGCGGACGAGCTGCTGGAGCAGCCGGCACCAAAGCCGCAGCCACGTCTGCTAAATGGCGAGCAGCGACTGGGCGTGGCCAAGGAGGAGGCCGCTGAAGCTGAAGCGGAGGCAAAGGCAAAGGCGGAGACCGCACGTCAGCTGCGCGCCGCAGAGGATGCCCGGCTGGAAGCAGAGCTGCGTTTGAATGAGCAGAGGCTGCGCGAGGAGGAGGCAGCCATGCAGCAAGAGCTGCAGCTGCAGCGGGAGCAGGGGGAGCAGCGGCGACGCGATGCCAAGCGCCGTGAGGAGGATCAAAGACTTTTGAGCTTTGCCAAGCGCTCCAGTTCACTGGAGGAGCAACAGCCACAGTCACAGTCACAGCCACAGCCACAGCCAATGGATGATCAGCAACTTATCGCTCCCGTTCCAATTGCAATTGTGGCTGCTGCTGCCACTAATGAGGCAGATCCAAGCATTGAGCACAACTTCCTGACACCCGAGCAATCGCCCAAGGAGTTTACCAGCATTGGCGGCGGCAGCGGCACCGGCGAGCGCTGGGAGAAGCGATTGGGCAAATTTAAATACGGCAATAAGCGAGGTGAGCAGCTCTCCTGTTGTTGTACCCCAAACCAAAAAAAAACAAAAAAAAACAAAAAAAAAACTGAGACAGCCGAAACAATACGAAACGAATACGAAACGAAACAAAGAAATAGCAGACAGCATGCAAAATACAGATTAAATCGAGATACGAATAGGAAACGCAGCAAAATGCAAAAAACTGAATAATTAGCCAACACTGTCCAGCCACTAAACCACCTAAACTCAACTTAATTCACCTCTGTCTCAACTCAAATGCGGCGGCACGTGTGGGGAGTGCGGCATGTGTATGTGTGCGTGTGTCTGTATGAGTGTGTGAGTGTGCGCACGCGCACAGTGTTGTGTAATGTGTAATGTGTGCAGCTCCAATTGAATCACGCTCCAAATCGAATCAAGCAATTCTCCCAATTCGAGTTGTCATCTAATGCGTCATATTCCATTTCTCTGTCTCTCTCTCTCTCTGTCTGTCTCTCTGTCTCACTCTGTCTCTGTCCTCCGCACCTTAATTAAAATTTTATTATTTTCTTTAGCAAATTCAGTTTTATTTGCTTTCAGCAGAGCATCTCGTTTTTGAACAAATGTCTCTAAATTGTTATACCAAAATCTTTGCTTTAGTTTTGATTTTCTTATAATAATAAACTGGTATTTATATAAAAAGAAATAATTAACTAGCAAAACAATTAGGAAAGCTTGTTTCAATTCCTATCCTATTCCATTGTATGCATCTGTCGCGTCCTCTTTTGTTGTGATCGTATTTTGTGTGATGTTAAGCAATCATCGATTATAATCAACTTTCGATAACTATTTCGCAGATAAACAGAACGATACGGAAAGCAATTCACCCAGTCCCAAGTCCACGGAACGCATCATCATTGGCCACGAGAAGTCCGGTTCGCATGCGGAACGTCGCTCCGAGATCTCTGCACAGTTGTCCAAAAAATATGAGGGCAAATCGCGGGAGGTATGGCCAATAGTTGCTGTTTCATTTCAATCGACTTGACTAACATTCTCTCTATCTCTCTCTCTCTCTCTCTCTCTCTCTCTCTCTCTCTCTCTTCTGTCTCTCTTTGTCTCCTTTAGGAGCTGATGCTGATCGCCAATGGAATGGAGAATGAGGCATTGCTGCAACGTCAGCGCGTCAAGGAGTTGGAGGATTATCTTGACAATTTGCTGTTGCGCGTAATGGAAACGCATCCGAAGATCTTGCAGAATCCCTATTCACGCACCACATCGGCCAAAAGGTAGACAAACCTCATCCCATCTATTAACCTGTATATCCCATTCTCTTCTCTCCTCTTGTGTCTCACTCACTCTCCTATCTGATTTTGTTTTTTTTTTCTTCTTCTTCGTGTGTCACTTTAGTCTCATCCAGCCGCATGTTTATTGTGTCTAACATTCTAATTATTGTTTTGTTTCTTAACTTTCAATGCAACAACTTTCAATATTACAATTATGTATTTCTTTTTATTTAGTTATAAAAATTACATCAATATGAATGACTTTTTAAAGTAAGTGCTATGAATTTTTGCGCATGTAGTTGCACGCACACTTAACAACAACAACAAACAACAACAAACAACAACAAACAACAACAAACAACAACAAACAACAGCAAAATTTTTATGTACTCAAAAATACAACAGCTAATAAAGACCAAGAACCAACACTATTCAGAGAGACATCATTCAGCAGCAGCAACAACAACAGCAACAACAACAGCAACAACAACAGCAACAACAACAGCAACAACAACAGCAACAACAACAACAATAACAATAACCACACCAGAAACAACAGCATCAACAACAACAGAGAAACTAAAGAGTAAGAAATGTGCATTTCTCTGTCGCTAAAAATGTGGGTCTCAAAAATTCTGTTTCTCTACTGGTGCTTGGATGATTTTTCCCACCTGATGACTGACTACCCCTACTTGATTCTATCACTCTCTCTCTCTCTCTCACTCTCTCTGTCTCTGTCTATCGCTGAACATGTCTGTTAGTTTTTCACTCATATTATGCTTACCTGTTGATGTTGATAGTTTTCTTCGTGCTCTTTGTAATTCACACACGCACACACATACACACACACTAAAACACCCCATAACACACACCCAATTAACCTGCTGCTTACTTTATTTGACGGTATTTGCTTGTGACAAAACTGAAATGTTTGCTTAATGTTTACTTATCTAAATTTGTATTTTTGCAGCGGTTAAGCCTGGATGGCATTCAAACCATGTTTTGGTGGATGGAGAAAGAAGCAGCAAGCAGCTTAGATGAATGAAATAAATGAAAATTAAGAAGCTGACGCGCGCCGCTATTGTATGTGACATAAAATTCAAATGAACACCAAGTTGCCTTTTGTCATTAGAGAAATTCAAGTGCTTTCTTATCATACTTGTTTAGCATTACTTTTACACGTATTACTATTACAACTCTTACAATTTAAGCAGACAATATATTTTTTTTTGTTTTTTGCACCACAAATAACTTCTAACAACTGGATGGGCCCAAAGCAAATATGTGTAACGTGAACTTATCCTTAATGTTTTTTGTTTTTAAATTTGACCGAAGAGCAGTGTGAAATTAAATTAAATTAAATTATTTGTAACACATAAAATGATTGTAAACAATTTGCTAGGCAATTGTAAAGCTTTTTTTTATCGATTTAACTAATCAATTGAAATTATCCAAAAGTATTTTTTATTTGCATTTCAAAATGTGTCACGTTTTCTGTGAAAAGTCCCGCAAACCGGCTACGATTAAAACGATTTATAGTTAAGTCCTAAATTATTTATGTATTAGATGTTAAGTGAGTGGAAAATGAGCAATAGGCGAGGAGAGAACTACATACAAGTTACAAATGATAAATGATTTTACGTATTTAATAACAAATAAAAATACTTAATATTGATATTAATATTTCGACTTTTCTTTACAACAAATTATCAAACATTGCAAGCAGTTCACTGCTTGCCACGACTGCTTTCATATACCGCCCCCAAAAGAGAGCAATCCTTTTCAAGATTTCTTTTTGTCTGGAAACTAAACGAATGTGAGCATTTTTCTTATTACTGCTGTTTGACAAACAATCATTCTTTGTCGTACTTTTATCTGCTGGCCAAGGTCAACTTGTCGCCCAAAGGATGTTCACGAAGTCCTTCATATGATGCCTTTAACATGGACACTAAGCAGACAATCTATGTAATTTACTTGGTGCGTTGGAATTGCAAGGATCCAACCAATCTGGCAGCAGTACTTCCAATTGGCCTAATTGCGATCCTAAAAGTATGCAACGCATTTATCGGTTCAAATAACTTAGCCAATGCATCAACCCATTGTGGCACTGGTGCTATGCGCTGGTGTATGTATGTATGTATAAATATACAGTTTGAGATAAAATGAGTACCACCAAAATCAAAAAAAAGGTAATTTTTTCATACAAATCATAATAACATATTATATATTATTTCGATCGTTAAATTTAAAATAAATTCTAAATGTTCAACACACGCAATATTAATAACAAAAATTATATTTAATCATAATTTGCACAGAAACGTTGCTCGAAAAAATAGAATATAATAAGAAAAAAATTGAAAAAAAAATATATTGAAGTTAAAAACTCTGGTACCGAAGAGATTTATGCGCAAGACCAATATGAATGATTCTATTTTTTCGTTAATTTTCTTAATTTTAAAAATTTGAAAAGGCACCTTTTATTGTCTAAATAAAGGGGCGAATTTATACAATATATGCCAACATTGAAACTTTTTTTTTAAAAATAGTAAACAAGCGTAGTTCAGAATTGAGCAAGTAGCAACTCTAAAAATTATTAAAAGGGATAAACAGATAATAACTGAAAGGAAGTTGCAAAAAGTTGAGAGTTGTGAAAATTTAAGAGCAGAGCAGTTAGCCTGGTAATGGCAACTCTTTCCAATAAAAACTTGAAAATATTGATGGGCCATTTGGGGTGTTCGATGATAATGCGCTGATGCTATTAATAATAAAAATTATGGGGCGTTTACAAGAGGTTGTCATGACAGTCGCCTGACATTTATGCAATTTTATGTGCGACGGCATACAAAGAGGCGGACAGGACAGGCGACGAGGACGAGACGAGGACGAGGACGAGGACGAGACGAGACGATGGGACTGTCGTCTAATCCACCCCACTGGCCTGAGCTGTGACAAGTCTATCAATTTTTCACACACTTATGACACGACAGCGAAAGGCTGCAAAAGGCAGCAGCCTTCCGCAAGGACGAACGATTAAAATGCAGCGCATTTCGCTACCTTTCGTCCTGTCACAGCCCGCTGGGGTCGGGGCAGAAACGGGCCCGAACCGGCCCAAACCGATATCAAAAATTGAGCCATGCAAAATGTAATTTCTTTTTATTTTTTTTTGTGTTGTTTTTGTTTTTGGCTTCATTGCACAATTTTCGCGCATATCGAGTCGAGTAATTTACGAATCTTAAACGTCCTCATGAATTGCAACATCTTAAATTAGAAATATCGACGGATTGAGCATAGATGGGGTTTAACCCTTGACACTGTGCATTGCATCACTCAACTAAATGCTGAAGTGCTGAAGATTTTAATACTTAAGATGCCAACGGAAAATCAGACATGTAATCGGTTTGCAGTTGAAATAATAACAAATTGGAAACTTAGGATTGGGAATAAGGAACAGCTGCAGTTGATAGCTGAAGTTCAAATTGAATAATATACAAACATTAAGATCAGTTCATATCTTAACTCAAAAATGTTAACTAATGTCTCTGGTCAAATATGTATACATAATTTCAAATTAGAATGAAACAATCAGCATGAAAGAATAATTAAGAAAATTCTTAATTTTAATTGGCGTTGAATTGAGGATTTCAGATTCGTCAAAGATTGTAACTAACCGGTTCTTCTGAGAGAGAAAATTGTTAATTAAAACATTGATCTAGACAAAACCCAGACAGTCGGGCGAATGTCTTCTGACAGTTGCATCCCGTTTGGTGTCATTTCAACTTGTAACATGCCAAAGCCAAGCGGAAAACACACACAAAAAAAAAACAAAACAAGCAAAAGAAAAAGAAAAAAATAAATTGACATTGAGGAAACTGTCGCAATAAGAAGCGTTATGCTTGGCCAAATGGGACACAACTAGATCAGAACAGATGAGAAGCCAACAGATCGCTTGGGACTGGCAATGGGACTGGAATAGGGACAACAGACAGCGGACAGGGGACAGGGGACAGGCGACAGCGGACAACATGTTGATGAGTAAAGATTTTTTACATGACAGAATTGTCACATGGGACCCGTGCCAACAAAATTGAGATTTGAATTCCTTTTGTATTTTGTGTGTTAAAAAACACAAAAAAAAAAGAACATAAATATATATGTATAACTATATATATATATATATGTATGTATATAGGAGGATATGGACACATGTCAATCAAATGAAATTAACACATCGTCATCGTTATGATCATTTTATATGTAGGGAACTAACTATGGGAAAAACTGGGATTAGCTTGGGGCGTATATGATTTGGTGGTGGGTTGAGGCTCAAACGCTCTAAACGCATTAGCAGCTAATGCATTTTTTGTATTCCATTTATATTTTCGTGAATTTTTGTTTTTCTTAATTTCAGATTTGCAGAGTTTCGCGATTATTGCGGTTGATTGCATTTTGTCGAGTTGATTTTTGCATGGAGCCAAAGTATGCCAAATGGGATTATCTTAAATATCATTAATCAGTCAAGTGAACGATGCATCTATATATATATATATATATATATATATATATTGTGTGTGTGTGTGTGTGTGTAGTATTTAGGCGGACATGCATCGCTGTGTTGTGTGTTGGACAGGCATGTGGCATGTTGCACCCACAACGATAGATCCCTTCGACACGCGCTGCATGTCCTCGATAGCCATGTAATTATGTAATTACAGCCAGAACTGTGCACTACTCTCCGCTATCTGTGTACTATCTATATATATATATATATATATATATATATAAAGCTGATGCCTCGTCCGGCTGTCGGTGGCATCGTCACATATCGCACTAATTGCATTAAATTGCTCTACACGGATAGAGAGCTGTGTCCAGCTGACGCCGCCTCTTGTCCAATGCTCCTCTTCTTTCCACTTCCACTTTCCATTTTTTATTTATTTATTCCTCCCCCTTGTTGCTGTTTTGCTGGTTTTTTATGTGCCGTGTTATTGATATTGTCGCTTATGGAGTGCGACAGTTTACGATAAGTTGCGCTCCTCGGCTGCTTCAGCGACTATTTCCACTATTGGTAAACAATTTAATTGTGGAACTTTTACTATCCGTCCGTCTGTCTGTACGTCCGTCCGTCTGTCCGTCTGTCTGTCTGTCTGACTGTCCCTTACATTGTTGTAATTTCTTAATTTCACATTTGGTGCATGCATCGAATTGGTTGTTGTTGTTGTTGTTGCTGTTGCTGTTACTGTAGTTGTAATCATACACATCACTCCACCTCCCCCCCTTGCCCCTGCCAGGACTCGTTCAATTGTTTTTTTAAATGGTATCGCCTAATTAAGTGAATTACTTTGTTTTGGGCACTTTATTGATCATCATTATCAAATATTTATTTTTAACTTAAAATACGCAAATAATTTAAGTATAAATTACAAAATTTTGCCCTTTATTTTTAAATGAGTTGCGACATGTTTCTCTAATTTGTAGTTTTTCAAATCACGTTTATTATTAATTTTTGCATATAATATCATTTAAGTTTATATAATTATATTTAATACAGAGAACAGAGAACATTTCTTGGATATCTCTTTATATAATATTCAGTTCTTTGCCGCATTTGATAATCATCATTTTATCTATGCACATTTCCTCTGTGCCTCCAATTGGTCATTATAAGTATATTAAGTTGAAATTATACAATGTGAATGTTGCATTTGATGTCGATAGGATGTCAGCCGTGACATTTACATGAGTTCTGTGATCGGATCGGATGGGATGGGATGGGATGCAACGAATAAAGTAATTAGCCATGCAATATGGATGGGATGCACCCTCTGTGGGGTCGATATGGAAATTTACATTTGCCTTGATTGACAACTGATCTTTTGGTTTTTTTTTTTTTTTTTGCTTCTTGTGTTTCGATTCCTCTGCCTGATGATCCTATGATATTTTTGTTTTCGCGCAAACACTCATAACTGATGTTCATGTGTAGGGACAAGGCTTAAACAAAAAAAGAAACCAAAAAAAAAAAAGAAGACTTTTCCCACGTAGAAAATATAAAAAGCAGAGATGCGAAGAAGCGGAGAAGAGGAGAAGAAAGCGAAATGTTTGTTGCAACCATAGCTAACAAGCCTGTAATTACTCGTCAAAGATTGTTGCCATGTAACACCTTAATGGACTTTCAAAACCCGGATGGGCAACAACTCCTACCCAGGCACAGGCCCAAGTCCGGGTCTGACTGTGACTGTGACTGACTGCGTCTGTCGCTGTTACCCCTAACGAAATTTGCATAAAAAATGGAAAAATCCAAAAGAAAACATAAATATAACACACAAGAATTATAGTTCGAGGGGGTTACGCCGATTTGTGTTGTGACAAGGCACATGAAAATATTTGTGAGCGTTACTAAAAAGGATTAAGCGTTATGCGCATAATAATCATAGATGTATATTCCATATTCGATGTCTTTCAAAATTAGCATAGCTTAAGGACACACACATACACAGAGAGCGAGAGAGAGAGAGAGAGAATTGTGGAGAATTTTGTTAAAGGGTCTGTCCAAAATATTTTGACGACAGCTCAATTATAGTTTAGGTAAGGCGCAAAGATTTGTAGGACTTAGGGTTGACCAAAAGCCGTCGACAATGTTGATATTAATGAAAGGGGTCTTACAAGCAAACGCAGACAATGCAAATCTCAACTGAATGTAAGTCGTTGCAGTTGCAACAGCAACAGCAACAGCAACGGCAACAGCAACTGCTGCAGGACATTTTAGGACACAGCTGCTGCTGCTGCTGCTGCTGCTGCTGCTGCTGCTGCTTATCGTAGCTGCCTTATCTGGTGTCTCACGACACCAAGCAACACAACTCTAAATGTGGCAATTAACTTAAAAGACGATTGGACGTTGCAACTACAACTGCAACTGCCTTTGACCCTGCCCCGAAGAACCTTTTTTTGAGCAGCACGCTCGAAGGCAGCGATGCGCGTAGTCAGCGCCAGTCTTTAAGTAGTTGCACTTCCGACAGTTAGCCACGGCACAGGACACTGCACATCCTTGCCACTTGCCACTTGTGGGAGTTGCATGTGTAATGATTGCGGTTAAGTTTTGCCTTCCTACAACTTTGCTCAACTTTCTCAGGGTCACAGCTCGCTGATCATTTGCCCATCCGCTCACACAACGTCTTTACTGCATCTGTCTCACTCTCTCTCTCTCTCTCCCCCTCCCCCCCTCCTCTCTTCCTTGCTTTGTCTGCGGCATCTCTTGCTGCCCCATTCTCAAGTGCAACAAATAGAAAATCAGCAAAGGTTGTCAAATTTCTAGTTTATATATATAAATAAATAAATTATTAATAATACTAGAAAATAATAAATAATAATTGTTTATATAATTATTAAAATTTCCACAGCTGCACTGAAAGCTAGGGTATGCAAGTGTGGTATGCAGCTGACTGTAGGGTATTGCCCAGTCGAGCACTCTCGACTCGAGCGCTCTGACTTGTCTTTCCCTCCGTTTGGGCTATAATTGGTTTTTGGACCCGATTTGCGTTTGCTGCATTTTGTGTGCTGTGCGCAGCCAAAGAATAAGCAACTGTCCAAGATCAGTGGCAAGAACAACAGTACTTTACCAACCCCGCCCCTCCCCACGCACCACTGTACCCCTTAGTTGGGATTTGGTTTTAGGTAAATGGATAATAGCCGCAACGCTTGCGCTTCTTCTGTCTGTCGTCCGGCTTGGCATTTAATCTTGGGTCGTCGGTCAGTTTTTGGCGCAGCTGCCAACGCCACCACCAAACAGCAATAAGGATTTTGCTCTAATTTAGTGACATGGAAGGACATGGTCGAAAGAGCGCAGATTTGGCACACAATTTTGCATGGAAATTGGCTCATCTTGGGTCAGGAGTGGCCGCTCCGTTGGATCTTTTGTTGTGGACCGAATGTTCGGTCCGAGCACTTTCACGCTTCCTAAGCGACACGCACAGGACACACAGGACACACAGCGTGGAACGTGAGCAAGATTGAGAGCAGGCCAATAAATCTGTTCGAGCATCAGCTACGCATCAGCAACAAAGACAGCGCCATTGTTCGCCTCAAGAGCTGCTGAGCTGCGTTGCTGCGTTGCTCCGATTTTCCCGTTCAGCTTCCAGTTAGGCGTCGAAAGGACTCGATGCACAGCAGGGCCATAAAACCAGTGGCGCCAATTTATGCGTCACTATGCAAATTTGGTGGCATGTTAACTAAAGGCACCTGCCGCGAGAGAGCCAACTGAACACAGCGGGTCTATAAGGATTGATTGGCAAAGATTTATCAGTTTGATACTGCCGAGAGTAGAAGATAAGTTGGGAAATACAGGATATATATATATTTAGAGAGAGATCGAGAGAGAGAGAGAGAAAATGAGCTAAAGTTAATCTTTAACTAAATATTTGAATTTCAGAAGTTTTGATTAGCTTTAAAGATAAGCTTAATGCAGAGTTTAGTTTTGTAGCTTCTGCAGCAGCAGCTGAGCTGGACAAAAAAGGTGCAATTTTTTTTTTGGGTATGGTTTGGAGTTAGCGCAATGAAGAGATCAAAGATCTGAACGCTTCAAGTGGCTGGGCATTCAATGGCAATCGGCCACTCCCAGCAATTAGACGGGGCCTGCTTCTTACACACACACACACACATGTATTCCTATATAGATAGCTCGTTGTCGTTTTTTACACATGTTCGATGGGCTGGTCGCAATCCAAGTGCAAAAACTGTCGCACATAAATTTTAATTAACTTTATTCTTAATTGTTGCAAATTTATGACAGAGGCAGGCAGCGCAAACAACGCCTAAGTCAATGGCAAAATGGACCGAAATTGCGGAAAGGAAAGAAATAGAAATGGAAGGGAAAGGAAAGGAGCAAAATGCTTGCGCTTTGTGGGCAGAACAGAATGACAAACGCACAACAAGCTAGCAGCAACAGACAGATAAAGAACGGTAGTAGGGCAAACAGTAAATGCTCGAGACGCAGACGATGCAGCAGCAGCAGCATGATCATCAAGGATCCCTTTCAATTGTTTGGCAGGCCGACAATTTCTGCTCTAAATTATTTGCCATAATTTTTAGCTCGTCTTGTGCAATTTTCTTGCCTTGCCTTGCACCCCACACTACCCTCTGGCGTTCACCCTCTGCCACTGCGGCACGTCAGTCAGTTAGCCGCAGCGCCGCTGCGCCGCATCCTTTGCTTCCTTCGGCTTGCTTGCTGTAATTTACTTCCTCTTGTTGTACGTCTTCGACTCAGCCTCAGACTTAGACTCAGTCTCTCTCTGTCTTTTGCTCTGTCTTTCTATGTCGCTGTCTGCTGCTCTCCCGTTGTGTCTGTGCGTCTGACTGTGTGTGTGTATGTGTGCTCTTCATTACGCTGCCCATTGTTTTGTGTTGTCTGCCTGCTTCTGCCGTTGCGCATCCTTCGCATCCCCACTGCAATTCTTTTTTTTCTCTTATTTTTTCGGCATGTTGTGTTCCAGTTTGCAGACTTGCTTTTCAGGGTCACACTCCTGCTCCTCCCTCTCTCTCTCCTTCTGACTCTAGCTCTGTCTGTCCCTCTCTCTATCGCGTTTTGTTTGAGATTGTCTCTTATTTGACAGTTGACAGTTGGTCGACTTTTGAGTATTAAAGTTATGAGCATAAACACGACATTTTCCTCAGGGCCCGGGACTCGAGAGCAACTCTCATCCTTTTGATTTTTATTCTTTTTTCTTCTTCCCCCACCCCGCTTAATATATATATATATATTTGTTTTTTGCCAACTCATACGCATGTTGGCAATCTCGAGATTTGGCCTGCCCTGTTGGCGTTTGTTACACTTCATCTACTTAGCGGATATTCAGTTCATATCCTGGTTCCAACGCCATAAGTAGGTTTAACATGCACTTTTTTTTATTTTTATTTCTATTTTAGATTACACAATGTAGTCTATTAAAATTGATGTTATTTTAGGTTAGATATCTGTCTGGATATGTTCATACAATCTGCTATTCAGAAAATTAATCCTGAATGACAAACATTTTCTCAAGCAAAACATTTCTGCTCTTACTTAAGAACTTATCTACGTATAATAATTTGTATATGGACATATATTTATTTATAATTTTACAGTTGTTCCTTAAAAAAAAACTACTCAAATATTCGATTACTATTTGGATTTTTTATACTTTTTAAAGCAAATTGCGCCCATCAAATTGTTAATGAAGTTCCGATCATGTTAACATGTGTGCACACATACTCACATAAGCACAAACACACACACACATGCACACACATGCGAATTTAGATTTAGAGTTGCACTTATGCAAAACGCAAACAAAGCCGCGCGACAAACATTTGATACACTTTTCCCTTGCTCGTACTTATTTCTTTTTCGGTTGCCTCTTTGACGGCGGAGCAAATCAAATATCGATAAATTTCGCATACAATGCAAAACAGAACGCATTAATCAAAATCAAACGGAGCGCAACAACAATAATAATAATACAGCAAAGCATACACATTAAAAAAAGGGCTGCACTCTCTGTATGCAAAGAGTGGTCGGCTTAAATAGCCGAATTTCAAACAGGGCAACCGGCGGCAATCGGCAAATGCTATTGCGAATGCGAATGTGAGTGCGAAAGGCAAAAAAATTAGGCGCAAAGTTTATGCATTAACACAGGCCATTGAGCATGCAAATCGACAGAGCGTGGGGCCGTCGCAAAGGGTATACAAACATACACACATGCAAATGTATTTGGGGAATGTAAAAGACCAAATGTTAAGAGTGAAAGTCAAGTGGCTCTTCGTGACGCTCTTCATACACACTCACACAAACTCATTCACTCATGCACACGCGATCTGTGAAAGAGAATTCATAAGATCAATCAAATAAAAAAAACTGCATTCAATTTGCATAGCGATCGTCACTCGAGAGGCCCTTGCTTAAATGCTTTTGCTCTCTTTCATTTCTTCTTTTTTTTGTGTGTGTTCTCGGGCCCGTTAATTAAGCGTTAAATCGTTGAGCACATAAAAAAATCAACATGAACGAAAGAAAGAAAGAACCTCAGTTGTCGCATGTGAATAATGTAAATTGGTTTTGAGTATTTTTCTATGTTTTTTTTTTCTATTCTTTGCTTTTTTCATGTAAACCGCAGAAAATGGGCGGCTTATGTTAATTTGTCAATGAGCGCATCAGGACAGACAGTCAATGAAACTGGGACACGGCCAGTCGGCAAGATGCTCGTTAAATCATATTAATCAACAGATCCTTAAAGGCATAACGGTCCCAAAAAAAAAAAAATAAAATAAACCATATACAATAAATGGCTGCGGGGCAGCGCATCTGATGCAATTCGTTTGCCAAACCTGAATCTGAGTCTGCATTCAAAATCCCATTTAATCCTTTTGTGTGGCTATGTAAACAGCATAAATCTCGGCAAAGCGGAGAACGCGACGAACGCAAAGCAAAGAAAGTCATCCAAAGGAGGGCTGCAAAAAGAAAACCAATATGCGAAACCCCTTCTTTTTTTTGTGCAAAAACCAGGCAAAAAGAGTTGAAAAGTTGAGAAATTTTTCGTGTGGGTTTTTTTTTCTTTTTTTTCGTACTTTTGCGAGGCAAAGCATTCAATTAATTTACCTTTACCCCTTTGTTCCTTGGTTCCGCAAAGGATGCAGCGGAGACCGATCAAGAAGAATGGCAGTAAAAACAAACAAAAACTGCAACTTTCACCGCAAAAAATTTAAGAAAGGAAAAAAAAACCGAATAAAACGTGTGAAATACATTAATATTATCCTGAAATGGGTAAAAGCAATCCTTCAACACGCTAAAATAAATCTAGAGTAATTAGGGAAAAAGTGCATCTAAAAGGGTTGGGAAAATTGGGTTTCTTCATATTTTCTGCGATGATACATTTTTACTAACTATAAATCATAAGAGATTTATGATATCAATTTTAGTATAATTTTTAGGAACTAATTAATGATAATTAAATTCAGAATTGAAGATGGCAAAAGAAAACGAAAATTTTAATTTATCGACTAAAAATATATTTGCCATATCCATGGAATTGTGCGATCTTCACGACAGACTTGCGTAGGTCGGCGCTTCTAAAGATTGATGCACAACGAAACTGTGGGATTTACTCACTTATTTGAAGATGAACTGGTTGATCCTGGCATACTTCCTTGGGTAGAGTGTCTGTCGCATTATCTGTCAGCTGACCATCGTTGACAAGTCGGTCAAAGGTGAACAACTAGGCTTGATTTGATGATAAATGATTTTGGCTCGACATTTGGCCATATGCCACAGGCAATGCCACAGGACGAATGCTAATGGACAGGATCAGCACCTACTCAACATTTGTAACGTTTTTCAAATGCTTCCTGCGGAAGTTGCAAGCAACATTTTCAATTAACGTTTTTCTCATATTCTTCATAATTTTGTTGTTGTTCTTATGTTGCGTTTCTGTGGTCGCTAAATAGCCGCAATTAATACTCATATCAGACTTTATGCAGGAAGTTGTGCAAGTTGTTAGCCTGGCTAATTAACGTGCCTACCACTGCGTCTGCCTCTGCCTCTTTCTCTTTGCATACAGCAAGTGTCAAAGCCTGTTGCTACAGTCAGGCAAAGCAAAAATAAAAAAAGAAACCACCGACCCCTAAATGCGACATTCAAATTGACCAGCGGGACGTGGGGGTAGCGAAAGGAAACCCGACAACAAACACAACAAACACAAATGCGACGTCAGCAATGACGATCACTTCCTTTAAGGGCAAAAGCAAATTTAATAACTTGGCAATTGCCGATAGAGATCTGTAAGTCATTTGGTAAGCGACTGTGGGAATACAACCACAACCCACCTCCCCCCCCAATCCAACAAACTGGATGACTTCAAAAGAATCCTTAGTCAATGGTCTACTGGCTACGATTGCGGCTTGCACTGGAAGAGCCAAAATGTAAGAGTTTGGATGAAATATGTGCCATTTAACAAGGGATATATATTTGTAGATTGGAGTCTTGATGGAAGCTATCAATGCTATCAATTCCAATTAATAAGCTGGGATTTAAGTTGAGCTTTAAGTGAAGCTATCAAGGAAGGTTTTGAGACAACGAGCGGCATTGTGCAACTATTAAAGAGCAGAGAGAGATAGAGAAAGAGAGAGAGAGAGAGAGAGAATGAGAGAGTGCGCAGAAGTCGACAGGGGTTGCGGGGTGCGCTTGCGCAACAACCCCTAAATCTTGGACGGGCACGAGTATAAAACGCTGTCCGCTGCTCGGAGCCAATTCAGTTTGTCAGCGAACGCCGAGTCGTGAGGAGAGATAGAGAGATAGAGGAAGAGAGAGAGAGAGAGAGACTAGCAGAGATCCAGCGAACAGGAGCAACATACTCCGCTTAACCACATCCTGCATCCAGCATAAAGTACTAGAACCATCGACATGCTCAAGTGGACGGCATCAACGCAGCGATTGCACGAGCTGCCCGTACAAAGCACAGCCGGAGCGGAGCCAGCGAGGGCGGCGAGACGCCAGAGACGCCAGCGACGTGCCACCATTGCGAACAAGGAGAATGTGCCCCATGTGGGTTACAACTACAGCTCCACGCCGATGGCCAGGCCGAGGGTGCGCAACAGTCCGCTGGTATTGGCACCGCTCAGCGACATACGCAATGTGACGCCGGAGACGATTGCCACCCCAACATCCGGCGGCCAGCAACAACAGCGTCAGCGTCGGATGGTGCAGAGTGTGCGGTATGCAACCACATTGCCACGCTACGAGGTGGAGTATTCACCCTCAACGGCCACATTGCCCAGCGGCCAGCATTTGGCGTTGCGCGGCCTGCTGCCACTGGATCCGTTTCTGGAGCAGCCACGCTACATGGCGGCCACACAGCAGCTCAAGCAGCGTCGACTGGATGCCGACTTTCTGGCCACCATGGAGCAACAGCAACAACAGCAGCAACAGCAGCAACAAATGCAGCCTGCACAATCTAGCAAAGCTCAGCAGTTGGTGCGTCCAGTGACGCCGCAGCCATCCACACAGATGGGCGATCAGACGCTGGACAGGCTCATCGATGCGATACTCGATTCGGCGTGCAAGGCGAATGGGGCCAAGAAGAGGCCGCGCAAGTCATTCAATTTGCGTCGTCGCACACTGGTCAAACAGCAGCAGCTGGAGACGGAGTGCAGCAGTGGCATGTTGTCGCCATCGTATGCCGCCGGCGATGATCCGGCCAGTGATTTGAGCTTTGGCTTGCATCCGCTGCTGCCGACTGCGACGCCAGAGCCGGCATCTCCGCAGTGCCGCTTGCCGCACACTGTGCTGCTGAAGATGCCCACGCCCACGCCCACACACTCGGATACCTTCTGCCTGGAGACGCCTGTGCGTCCGCTCAAAAGGAGTCGCGGCGGGGAGGTGCAGCCAAAGATGGCCGAGTCGCCGCTAAAGCGATACAAAGTGGATGCAAGCAATTACTTTGAGGTCGGCCTCGCGCTGCCTTCCTCCATCTATGTCTAGAGAAAGAGAGAGAACGAGAGAGAGAGAGAGAGAGAGAGAGAGGAAGATATTATGGAAGATAGCCAACGCTGACAAACAGGGGAAAACGCTTAACTATGACGCTTATTTAGTTCCTAAGTCAAATCTTAAATAATATATATTTTTTTATATATATATTTAATTTTTTTTTTTACTTTAGCTGCTAATTTTATATATTATAAATTCTGTACAGAAATTAGCATTTAAGTTAATTTTTTTTTGCCGCTGCTGTTATGTAGTTTTTGTAAAACCATTTTTTTTTTCATATCTATTTATTTATTCCTAAGCGAAACCAGTTTTTTTTTTTACCATTTATCGAATTTTTTTTATGTTAATAAAACTGTGCAGTAAAATCAAATAATTGCATTTTATTTTGACAAAGCGGGTTTATGTTGATTTCATTACAAATTGGGCTAACTGCACTGCGGCCAACTGGGTCAATTGAGCCCATTTGCGCCCATAACTCCGCCATCCTCCATTCCTGCTCCTTCCAGAATCTTGGCTTGCCTTTGCATCTGATTAAATTTATAAGTTTCTCCCATATTTAATCAAGAATAAATATATATCTCAAATAATTTGTATATCGATATAAATTGAATATATAATATAATAGAAATTATATAATTTTATAATATAAATAAAATAAAATGTATATCGAAATTATTTAAAGTATTAATGCTTAAAGCAGATTTTTGGGTCTATTCCGACTTTGACTTGCCAGAGTTAAGACTTAAAGTTAGAATAATATTCGATTCAGTTTTTGGCAGATCTCAGCCAAAAATGAACGCTGTTAAAATTTTGTTCTATTTGTGCAACATTTGTTTTTTTTTTTGGCGCATGCTACGTGAGTTGCTTCAGCTGTCAGACAAAAAAAAAATAACACAAATGCCAAAATTGTGTTGCGGCTTTTGTTATGTTTTCTGTTGTTGCTGTTGTTGCGGGTGTTGTTGTTGTTGTTGTTGCTGTTACTTGACCAAGTGATTTGCTTTGCTTGCGCTCAAAGGATCAGCAGGTAGTCAGTCGATCCGTCAGATCAAAAAGGACGCTCAGCACGCCCCCGTTGCGTCGACAACAACAGCTGCCAGCCGACTGAACTCAATGATCTCCCTCGCACCCCCCCTCTGTTACCACTTTGTTGCCTATCAGCTCGTGCTTTGGCTTAGCTCGTGCAACAGCCGTCGAGAGCATTTCACATGACACTTGTTAACAATTTGACGCCCTCGCAGCTCGCAGCTCGCAGCTCTGCAGCGTGTGGCACTCTAATTCGGGTTGAGAGAGTGTCAGAGAGGGAGAGAGAGATAGAGATACAGAGAGACATAGGTTATTCTGTTATTCTTGTTGTTGGTCTTCTGCGGAAAACCCGCAGCGGCCCGCTTAATCCGCAGCAGCAACCTGTGCGCAGTTTGTCCGTACTGTCTGTGCCCCTGCCACTGCCACTGCCACTGCTTCTGCCTTTTGACCTGTCATCAGCTCTCAAATTCTTGTGGGTTCGTCCCTAATTTGTTGCCCATTTAGCCTTTGAGCGGACGCGCGTTAATTGAATTATTTTTATTATGTTCGCCTGCAGACATTTCCCGCTAACTGTTCCACTGTTTTTCCATCATCTTTTCCTGCCTGCGTCCAGTTTACACTTGCTCTGTCAGCTCGTTCAGCTCATCGCCAGCTGTGCTCACCCGCATCGCTAAACTAATTTTATACACACACACACACACACACACAGAGAGACAGGTAACCCTTTAAGGAAAATTTAAATTTAAATTTTCCTTTAAGAAACAGTCGGCACATTTCCGGTCTTTTCGTTCTTCTTCATTTGGCTTCCTTAGTTTTTTGGGTGTCACTTGTGGAATCGATAAAAGTTTATTATTAATTGCTTGTAAATGTGATAAATAACATTTGAGCAGAACTGGTCACAGCTGACGGAGCATAAAAGTTATTCAAATTGGCTACACAACTCCGATAAAACAGATCCCAAATTTGCATGTTAAAAATAATAAAATGCGATAGATGTTGAAAACTTCACTTAACAATAAGACTAAAGCTCAATTCAAATTTGATTTGAACAAATCGTTTACGGACAAAACGACACAAAGAATAGTCGATAACTTTGTTGGAATCGATAACAAAAAATAAATATAAATGGCGGAGATCTTTAATGTTGCAAGTATGTAAGACTTATGTAATACATTCTATGGATGAATGTGAATAAATTTATTTTGATGAGCATTGGATTTGGCTCTAGAAGCGTGTCCTTGCTCCTTATGTGAAGGACATTTTGAAGGGTTTTGTGATTCAATCAATTCTTGTTTGATTGCAGTGCAGAATATGCAAATGAGCCAAAGAAAAGGAAACGAATTCAAAGGACTTTTAATTGTGTGCAAGCAAGTTGGTATTTTTGAAGTTATTATGCACTTAATCAACAGCTGGCCGCAGAAAGGAAGTGGCTGCCACAGCTCGAGGCAAGAAGAACCCGTACTGCCAGATTGAACAACTGTTTGCCACATTGCCAGATTGCCAGATGCCAACGCGCGATCTTCGCACACCTTTTGATTGACAAACAAGCCGCTGGCAAATGGAACTGCTTGCCACTGCCACTGGTTTTTTTTTTTAATTTTTTTTATTTTTGCCTCATGCCCCATGCCTCATTCCTCATGCCTGATTCCTTTACCTTTACCTTTTGATCTTTGCATTTCGCCTGGAGTCCATTTACTCTTCTCAATTTGCGCTAATTTTTGGCCGCAGGCGATGAACTTTCGCTCGCAGAATTTCCTTGCTGCGTTTGCCAGCTGAGACACAACTCTTCTCCCCACAAGCACACACACACACACACACACACACACACGCACACGCACACGCACACGAAAAGGTGACATTTGGTGCTGACTGCTCCGCATCCTGTTTGGCCTAAGCCGGCTTAGAGAGCATCCTGCCATTTTGGCCAGTGACTGTCAGCGAGGATGTAAGCAATAATTGCCAAATGTTATGCAAACAATGCCTAAGATTTCCAAATCCACAGGCTCAGTCACCGCGTGTGGCATCATGTGCCAGTGTGAAAATGTGGCAACAACAAAAAAAAAACACATAATAAAAAATACCATTAATATTTAAATCTCTCCGCCAACGTAGCACCCGAAAAAAAAAACGAAAAATTCCACAAAATGGGGTAGCAAATAATAAATACTCTTTCCTAATAATTAATATAATAATATATAATAAAATTAATAATTAATATAACATAGTCTATCAGTTAGATATGGAAATATATATGTTTAGATCTCGACGAATCACTTCTCGAAATCTGATATATATATTACTATAATGATCTTAAAATTGTAATTCTAATTGATGAACTTTATTGAGGTATATGTAAAAGTGATATATATATATATATATATATTTATATATATTTTATATATATATATATATTTTTTTTTTTCAGCTGCTACTTTTATACTTTTTACTCTACAGAAATTGGCATTTGAGTTAATTTTTTGCCGCTGCTGTTATTTATTTTTTGTAAAACCCTTTTTTATATTTATTTATATATTTTTAAGAGAAACCCATTTTGTTTAGCTATACATTTTGCTCGACTCTTATGATGCGTTACGCACTTTGCCATTGAACTGTGATACTCAATTTGTTAGGGTATCTGAATTATAATATCAGTGCAAGGGTAGCTCAGCATCAGCGTAATTATAATTCATTTTCATTTTCATTTGCCTGCACAACGGCTAAAATCTGTTAATGATAAACAAATTTTCAAAATGAAAAGGGTTGCAAGCAGCTCGACTGTTGCAGTTGCGACAGTTGCTGCCACAGTTGCTGCAATTTTGGCAACCGCTGCGCTGCCGGCGGCGTTTTGCAAATTTTTTCAGCGCATTCAGCTAATTTGCTTAGCGTCCGCCAGATTCCCAAAGTTGATGACGATTTTGATGACGAGTGTTGCCCACTTGGGAGTGTTGGCAGTGTTGCAACGTCAGCTGCCAAGGGACGAGGTGCTAAAAGTCAAAGTGCACACCGAATATGGGGAACAGGATCGGGCTCGGTGTGATGAGGATGAGGTCGATAATGGGATGATTCTACTTTCGTTTTTGCCACTGTTGATGAGTGGGCAGTTTGTTGTTATACGAAAAGTCATCCTTATGCAGACAGTGCTACAGTAGTCACTCGCAAATGAAAACCATTTTAATATTTCCTTATTAACAACATTATTAACTTTTCGAAATTCCTTGTATGTATTATTTATATTTTAAAATGTTAAATTTAAAAACAAATTTAATTTATTTGCAAATAAGAAATTAGTTTAATTTGTTTACCGTATAAGTTAAAGTATTCACTCTTTAATTATTTAAATAAATATATAAAATAAATAAATAATGCAAAAGTCAACTATCATTTAAAAAAAATTGAAAACAGTGTGCCAAAATTGAAATAGTTTCTGGCCACTAATAAGAGTTAACTGTAAATGCGAATCAGTTTTAGTTGCGAGGTATGACTGTAACTGCAACAATGACGCTGCAACTTTTGTGTTTTGTTTTTTTCTTTTGTTTGTGAAGCACACATTGTAATAACAGTTGGCCAAAGAGGACGCGTGGCAAGCAGCTGCCCGTGTTGCCACACAGCCCCAGCGGTCATTACATATGCATAAGTGTGAACATGTCTCTGTATGTCTGTGTGTGTGTGTGTGTGTTGCAAAAGTCAATGCAAATTTGTGCAACATTAGAATTGACTGGTGCTAATGATAACATTGTATAAATATTGCCAGCAGCCAAGTTGAAAGCTTTTCTATCAGTTATTGCAACATGCAGCCCCGTAAAGCGTAACACACAAACACACACATATACACATTATACAGTTGCACGCTTTTGTTTTGCTGTTGCTGTAAAAATATTACAACACGGGGTGGCAACAGGGCTACTCCTCATCATCATCATCATTATCATCATCATTATCATCATCATATTCATATTTCACATTTACATGCCATTCACATTTCTGCGAACGCGACGCATGCGCTAAAGAACAAAAGAGGGAGACAGTCACAGGGAGAGAGTGAGTGAGAGTGAGAGGGTAATAGAAAAAGAGTGAGAGAGCGAGAGACAGAGAGCAACGCTTCCAGGCGATTACACGCGTGCCAGGTTCAAGAATTGGGTGAAAATTTACATTTTTTTGCGTTGAATGAAAAACAAATATGTGAAATGGGAAAAAACGCCGAAAGGGAAATGGAAAACCGACAAAGGGGGAAAAGCCTTGTTCGTCAATCGAGGCACTCCATTTGGTTTTTGGCTGCGTTTGTTATTGCTGCGCACTGAAGTGGACAAGCGAGACAGGACAGAACAGAAGAGAACAGAGCTTAAACGGTTCTTTAAATTGCTGACGTTTGCCTGTCACTTTGTCAACTGACAGTCAGTGCGACACAGGACGGGGGGTGTGCCAGCAGTCCCACTGTGCAACTGTTCACCCTCTCACTCTCATTCTCACTCTCTTTCTGTCTCTTTTAACGGACTCTCGCTCTGATTGACATCGAATTCGCACTTGACTTGCTGCGCCGCGTATTAAGTGAGCAGCAGTCGCGGTGCGTCGCGCCATATTTTGGGCAGAGTAGCTGACGTTTTGCGGAACGCCTCTGCGCAAGCGTCACCGTTAATCGCCTAATGAAGCCAAAGCGTTTTGCAGTTGCGTCGACGCACAATACCTCTGCCTTGTCTGCATACAGTTTGAATGACTAGCATTTTGGGAAGTGGCTTACTCAAATATAACGCTTGTCTTCTTGTCGACTAAATACAAAACACCAAAGAGTAAAATATTATTAATAAACATAATCATTGTATAAGCTGCTTAAAAGCCCTTAAAAAAACACTGAAACCAATTTTTGAAACGATTTTCAAAGATATATAAAAATATATATGCGAGAACAGTGCACTTATATTTTAAGAGAAGAAAAAAAATGTTCAAATAAATTTAAAAAAAATCAAAAAAAAACCTAATTTTAAAAAATATTTAAGAATATTATTTTTCTATATCTACTACACTACTAGTTATATATTTATATATATTTGTAATATGTAAACAATTGCAGTTCACAAATATTTTATTGTGATTTTTTTTATGTAAAACTACAATAAGTTAAATTAAATTAATCGCTGACGAGAAAAGCAGTAGTAGTAGCAAATGTAACGTAATTGTTAGCTAAATTTTACCACTGTGCAACAGCGCGAGGCACGAACAACGAACGTGGTACGGGCTGCAGGATGCACACGGCAAATGGGGTAAGTTCGAGGCAAGTTTAAGTCAGGCGCTAAGCTGAAGCAGAGCCGGCGGCGCATAGAATTTCAATCTGATGGGCAAACAAAAACCGCAGTGGGTGCAAAGCGCGCGAGAGAGAGAGAAAGAGAGAGCCAAAGCGTTCGAGAGCGGGAGAGAGAGAGAGACTGAGAGGGGTAATAGTTAGAGCCACCCTATTGACAGGGATTTAGATTTTGGGAATGGGATTCTGTTTGTGGCGGCACTTAGCACTCGGTATTTACATGCGACTCGTGCAACGTCATTGCCAAAACAATGCGACAATGAAACGCGTCGTTTATGCTAATTTATGCGCTATTAAAAGCGGCGCGGGGCACTTAACTCCTCGTTGCATTCAACATTATTTCATATTTCCTTTTCTTTTTTTTTAACTGCGAGTGCTTTGGGCTAATTTCTGCCCGCGGCTTCAGTTACACTTTTTTTTTTGTTTTGCTGTCGTAATTGCCTGCACGTGATTTGTGCCCACTGTTAAGGATCGCAAAGGACCTGGACATGTTGAGCGAGTTGTTGTTGCCTTTTTTTTATTTTTTTTTATTAACATTTCCCTTTTTCTTTTTTTACATTTCCAGTGGCTCATTCATTTATCGTTGATTGGCCAAGCTGTCAACTGGTTGCCGCTAATGGGTGCCATTCTGAGAGAGTTCTGCGATTGATTTTGCCACTGTGACAAATTAAACGCAGCTCGCCTAATGAGCTCAAATGAAAAACTCAGCCTTTCAATATAGCTGCAAAAACTGTTCAAAAGCCGCACAAAAAAACCAACAAAAAATGAGAAAAGAATGGCAAATAGGAAAAATTGCACACAAAAGGCACAAAAAAAAAAACAATTTTTCTTGCATGCGCAAAAAGTGTCGAAAAATTGACAAAAAAAAGAAGAGGGAATTTTGTTGTTTAGCAACCGCAGCGGGAAAAACCCTTGCAAAAATGTGTATTTTCTTTTGTTGTCTTAAACATTTTTTTTTTTTTGTTGAGGGTTTGTTTTTGCCATTCTTTGTAAGACAAACAAAGCGTTTTCGGCAGTTTTTTTAAGTTCACAATGAAAATGATGCCAAATGAAGCGTTTCGAATAGCGGCCCAAAGACGAGCCCAAAGATTTGCGAGAGGATCGAACATATTTTAAATACACACACACACACACACACAGATCTAACATCACTTATTGACCTATCTTTGATAGTTGCATATCTTAGATCCATACGATTTTCCATACATGCTTATATTATTATGTTTTTCAAAGAATCTGTATTTTTTATATGTTAGACTTAGTTTAATACATTTCTTTAGGACTTAATTGTATTATGTAATTTTTTTTTTTTAATTATGCCCGACTGATTACATATTTATATAGCATTACGATCCAGTTTACCGTTAAATATTTAACAAACTACAAATGAGGAAAATAAACGTGTTAACTAACTAATTTCTCTAGATTTATATATGCTTTTAATGTATATATATATATATATATGTGTGTTTCGATCTGAATAGATCGTTGATTGCACTCATTTTGAAAGGGCAGCTGTTGTTGTTGTTGTTGTTGTATTTAATTCCTTTGTAGTTGCTGTGGCTCGCAGTGACCAGCCCCCAGCTAATTGCATTGAGTGGACAGGCAACGCCTATTTGGCACTACCCGGTATTCCTATGATTATTACAATAATATATTTGTGTTCAGCAATACCCTGTTTGTCAAAGTAAATAGAGTATATATCGGCTGAAATATATATATATATATATGGGTTAGCTATTTTAAACTTATAGTGCGATTACTATTAATAAATTGGTATTTGAGAAATATTCAAAACTGTTTGTTTTATGATTGGTTTAAAATATGTTATTGTGGTGATGTATGTATGAAGTATATATATATATATATATATTGCTTTGATTGTATTTAGTTTTACTATAGAAAAACACACTTCTATCGGTGTAATCAAAAACTTTGTGTTACACATTTCATCTACTATGTATGTGTGTGTGTGTGTGTGGCCAGAATGGTGTGGCACGTGGCATGCTGGTCGACTGACCGCAACAATGGTATCGTTTAATTACTGTTATTGTCGCACCCTTCGCGAGTCATTCGCATTTGCATTCGGTATGAGGGCGCGGGCGTCTTGGCGCAGGCGCATGCCGCATGCGGCATGCCACAAGATAGCAGCAGTACGTAGCCGCATATGCCACGAACCAAAAAAAAAAAAAAAAAACATTAGCATAACAGTTGAGCTGCAATATTGCGTCCATTGCGACAATTGCGCATGTGGAAAGTGGAAAGTGGCTAGGAAACTTGAGCGTTTCTTCAGTTGCAGTTGTAATTTTCCATTCTTAGTAATGTCCTGAGCAGCCAGCAATGAAATTTATGTAAATTAAATTAAAACTTCAACGAGCGGAACCAGTTCCATATGGCCCTGGCCCGGGCTATCTCTGGCATCGTTGAGCTGCCGACAATTGTGCCACATAAATTTCAAGCATCGACAATTGTCAGCACCCAAGTTCAACTCTAAAGCGCCTCCGTATCCCCTACCCCCTACAACTCTTGCTCCCGCTGTCGGTGTCGGTGCCGGATCCGGAACCCTTGCCTCAGGCCAACACTTGAGATAAAGATCGCGATTGGACAGCAACTGGGAAGCGAACAAAACTCAGCTGCAAGCTACGAATACAACATGAATATGCATATGAATTTGGCTAAGAATATGCATATGAATATGGCTAAGAATATGGCTAAGAAGGTTTGGTTGATCACAGTTTGAATGTGTTAGGGTTTCCCATCAAATATTTAATTGGTTATCACCCATTTTCACAAGCGCTCAAATTTATTTCCAAACATTTTTTTAGTTGGCAAATTAAATTTGTTTTTCTCTTTTCGTATTCAGATTTATTTATTAATATTAATGCGCTGGTAAATTCCTTGCAATTAGTTTTTTTATTTATAAAAATTAATATTTATATAATAATTCGATCTGCATTTAAGTCGCTAGTTTTATTGTGGCATGTGAAAGCGGATGGGCAAAGAGATCGATGGACACAGCCTTTGCTTCTGATAGAGAATATATATATATATATATACATTATATGGCACGCTTTCTATTGCCATATAACACAGAATACTATGACAAATCGATGTAGATCAGATCTCTGCCGTGATTGTAAATTTCCAGCAGCGTCAACAACAGGTTGGCCAAATCCAACTAATCCTTTGTGTGTGTTGTTAGACTATGATTATTGGCCGATAGCTGTAGTTGGTATCGGTATCGAAATGTATTGACATTTATGAGGCATAAATTTTGTGCACTTTCTGCTTTCTCCGCTGGCAGGCCAATTAAGTGCAACGAATCGGGGATTGGGTACGGAACGGGGATTGGGATTCGTTATACGCATTGGCTTGCGAAAAATTTAAATACGCATCTCCGTCATCTGGTGTAGAAAGAGGGGTGTTTGGGCCATTGTCTCGGCTCTATGCGGCTGCCCCTGAGTGTCATCAAAACAATGTTTGCCAGCTAGTTTATGAGCTGTGCCTCATTTCTCATTTCCTCCTTTCCCATTTCCCATTTCTCATCAACGTCATCGTCATCTCATTGCAATTGCAATTGCGATTGCGATTCTCATTTCCATTTCCATATGCATTTCTACCTATTTTCAATTTCACATTAATTTCTTTTCAGTATGCTTCAGCCATGCTAATCAAAATCATAAAGAGCATTTTTGCCTACGTCATTATGGAAACTGCCTGACCGCGCCGAAAGGTACACAAAAATGTGCAAAAAGTCGTAAAAAAAATGTCACATCTAAACACACACAAAAACACACACAAACACACACACTCACATATGTGTATTTTTTTTTTGTTTTTTTTTTTAGTTTGAGGGTCATAAAAAAACCAACAAACCTATTTTTTTGGTCAAGCGCAACGACAGGGGGTCGATAAAAGTCCATCTGGGGTCGTCATCGTCTGACCAAATCTTTAGAATCTTGGAATATTAATAAATGCATTTTGCATGAGCTGCTGTTAGCTGATCATCCTCTTTAGCCAGACGGGGTTTCCCATTTATTGTTTATCTTAGCGACTCTAAAAACAAACAATACAAAATTCTTGTGCTATTTTTTTGTATTATGCATCAAATAATCAACAAAACTCCGCCTGGACAAACTTTTGGAGTGATCTGCTTGTGGCAAGTCTGAAGAGTGTCTCCTTTTCTAAGTTTTTGATGTATTATGCAAAATGCTGTTCAAGCAAAAAGTTTAAATTTAGTGTACATATATAAAATAAATTATTATTGTATTTATTTTTATGCATATATATATTAAATTGGATCTATATTAGAGATATACCCAATATATATACGATATTGTTGTATATCAATCATCCTTTAGCCCAAAATTGACACCCACACACAGCACTTGGATTGGCCACATTTGATCATTGAACTTTTGGGCATGGGTTAATTGTAATTCAAATTTGAAATTGAAGTGTCAATCAATTTGCAATTCTATACAAATTTGTTTTGTTATCAATCAGTGATTGATCGTTTGATTGATTATCTGCAGTTTGGGTTGGGCGACCTTTCACCTACAACACCTACACACACATTTTTCTGTAATTATCCCAATCCCTATCAATTGAACTTGATGCCCAACTTGAACAGCAACTGGCCGGCAATCATTCAAATGTTGTGTTTTTCCTCTGATCCTGTTGATCCTGGCAAGCCGCAGCAATAGCCGCAACACCAACTCCTGCTGATTTCCCTCGCACTAATTATGATGTCAGAAATCGCTCGTCGCTGACCAACAACCCGCTGCTACCCACACCCAATATCACACCACACAAACACACACACCACACACATCACACACACAGACATAGACGGCGCTTGACGGATTGATCATCGTGATTAATGATGTGGTCCTGTGGCATTGCGTGACAAGTTTGTTAGTAAATTGAACGTGCCACGGCATACAGCTTGGTGGTTTTTGGGTTTCCAATTGCTTGCAGCTTGTGGCAACACCTTTTCTTTTTTTTTTTTGTTGTTTTACTTGAAATTGAAAACATTGAAATTGCATCATTAATCTTGGGCAACTGTACAACACTTGGACTCAGGGCCGTTAGCCATGGCCTTAGTAGATACTACTACTACTACGACAACGACAATGGGTCCGGGTCGCCTCAGGCGGCAAGGATTCCCACGGCGATCTGCTGCCAAAAATGGATTTTAATGAAGTTATCAATAAACTGTCCGCTGATTTCATTTTGTCGTTTTTGATCCCATCATAAAGTGTCTCCCCAAAAAGCAGCCGTGCGTGAATTTTGCCCCGACTCTTCTCTTGACCACAACAACAACAACAGCAAAGACAACAACAACAACAGCAGCAGCAGACATCAAATCAACGGGAAATTTATGCGAGTATTCTGCGAATACAATCGACCACATGCATATTTGCTCGGCATATCGAACGGTTCTTCAGGATCGAACCGAGCGAACCCTCTTCGATTCCCTCTTTGCATATCGCCTGCGCTCGCCGCTTCTTCGATTGTTGCGTCGCATTTGTAATCCGCCTCAAAGATTAATGAGATTTTACCGCAATTTACCATGGCTGATTTTCTATTTTAATGTTTTCATTTTTCATCTTTTTTAGTTCACTTTTTTTTGTTGTTTTTTTTCTTTCTTTTTGCTTTCTTGACGATTTTTTATGGCTCGTTTAGTGATTGGTAAATAGGGCGCTTGTCTCGTAATTTACATGAAATCGCTTCATCTTCAGAGGCTGGCTGAGGCTGCCCCTCCTTTCATCTGTGGCAGCTAATCACACACAATTCCCTGGGAGACGAATTCAATTTATATATATATATTTTTTTTTTATGTTTTTGTATTTGATATCGAACGATTGCTCAACATGTCAAGTCAAAGCTTCGTCTGCAGCGGAATGTCATCTCATCGGTGTGGTGTCTGTCGTCGTTGTCCTTCTTCTACTCCTGGACAGCTGAGCTGAGCTGAGCTGAGTTCAGCTGCTGTCCAAAATCGATACGCTCGCAAAATTTGCCATGAAATTTCCATGCTGGACAGCAGCGCATTTCTTTCACTTTGACTTCGTTTTGTTATGTCCATCGTTCCAAAGGATTCCTTTGTTCTTCATCTTTTGGCGCAAAAATATGAAATTTTCTATCATTTTGATATGGTTAGTTATCCCATGAATAGTTAGACTACTCTGTCTGCCCGGAATGCAATATATTTTAGCCTTAAAATTATCACTTTGAAAGTGTTTCAAATCGTCTTTTTTTTTTCTTTTTTTTTTGGCTATTCTACGTTTAGTGTAGGAATAAACTTATTAATCAACTTATTAATTTATTTGCGAAAAGAAAATAAATAAACTTTTTAATAATTATGTATTGAATAAATTTATTTTGTTTTTTATTTTTATTGTATAATAGTATTTCTAATATTGTAACAAACAAAAATTTGGAAATATAAAAAAACTTGTTGATAATTATGTTTTGTATAAATTTATTTCGTATGAATTTAACTTATTTGTTCGCTTGTTTCTAATATTTTAACAAAAAAAATATTTGCAAATATAAAAAACTTGTTAAAATTATGTTTTGTATAAATTTATTTTGTGAAAATTAATTAAATTAAATGCTAAATTGTAGCTAAAAACAGTTTTATCTCAATCAGCGTGAACTGCTACAAAACAGAAGTTTGACACGATTCTATGGATTTATATTTATATATATATATATCTTTAGTCAACTGATTTGTATCGTTGAATGTGTTTATTTAAATTCAGTGCTGATCCTTCTGATATATAGTCCTGGTTGCAATCCATTGTGGAGCCTGCCCCGCCAATACCCGTAAATCAAATCCAAAATGTCATTCGACGACTTGCAATCCTGTAGAACAAGTTTTTTTTTTTAGTTTTTAGCTTTGGTTGTTTTTTAATTTTGCCTTATTTTTTTCAAGCGAGTGCGTTTCAGTTACTTATACGTTTTTTTTTTTTTTGTTTCATTCTTTTTTTGGGCTGCACGTCAAATATTCCTTGAGGGCGCCGCAATGTCTGAGAAATTTTTGTGGGTTCACTCGGGAACGCAGTTGCAGCAAATGATCATTCAAGGAGAAAAAAAAAAAATGAGAAAAAACAGGACTGCAATGCAGACAAACGCTGAAAACCTCTTTTTTTTTTTTTGTTTTTTAAATTTTTTGGTGCGTTTTTTTGAATAATTTTTTCGGGTGCCTTGGCAACAGTCGAACCCGAGTCGCCGCACAGTTGCACGGCAAGAGAGACAATCCTTATTCTCTTTGACGCCCGTTGTTTTCCATTGGGTTTGTTTGCTTTTTTTTCTATTTGTTTGCCTCGCTGAGAAATGAGAAATGCAAATTCGGCGGTGACTAAAAAGTTGTTCAATTTGTAAGCAGAGCGCCTCGAAAACTGGAACTTGGCCAGCCAACAGAGACATGAAAAAAACAAACAAAAATAAAAACAAAAAACTGCACTAATTTGATATGTAGAAAACGCAGACGGGCATCTGAGATATGCAGTTGTTGAAAAGGGTCGCAGTCGCAAAACAAGCGCATTCACTGATCCTTCTGTCTCCTGTGGCTCGCGATCAAAGCAAAGCAAAAAAAAATATATATACATATGAAAAAAAAAAAAAATAAAGAAAAACAAGGTGTAAGTTTGCATTTTATGCTTATCTGAATCGTATTACTCAACTGGCTAAAATTAAAAAAAATATGTTCTTGATCAGCATCAGAAGCAGCACAGATGCCTCATGGCTCCTGAGTTGGAGAGTCTGTATAAGTTTTGATATGCCCATTTCGCATTTTTTTTTTTTTTTTTTTTGCCTTGAGGGTGCATAAAAAATTATTGCAGTCATTTTGATCTTTTTTTGTTTTTTTGGTCATTTATCAAATTTCAAGCAAAGATCCACAACAATTGTCGCGACGACCAAAGCAGATCACATTCTCATTTTTATGTTTCGTTTTTGATTTTGATTTTGCTCAATGTATTTTGAGAATTTGTGTGTGTGTGTGTGTGTGTGTGCACTGGTGAAGTGAATATCAAAACAAAGGCTTTGCCCAAATGCTGACGTTGCGCTCTCTCATCTCAAAAATCGGGTGTCGATCCTTTGGATTCGGAATGGCACTGTCGATCCCATTTCTTGTCATTCGGGCGCGCGTTTTGTGTCTAGTTGTCAAGCTGTCAATCAAAAGGCATCTTGCAATGCGCCTCATGTTGCCGAAAACCAAACTCTCAACTAACAGCTCTCACAATTCTCGCTCTCAGCTCTCGATTTGATTCTCATACTCAGTGACGCTCCGATCGGTATAAATCATAGTTTTGTCAGAGATTAGCATTTATAATTTATCCGCAGCAAATGCAAATCGTGCAAAAAGTGCCACATTGTTTATCGCTTACAAGCAGAAATCAAGTTGATGCTAATTTTCACAATATTACCTTTTTCTCCCCATTAGGCAAATTTAACACCAATACACACACACACACACACACACACTCAGACAGACACAGACACATACCACATATGTCAAGGGGTTGTCAGCTCTGTGATCCGATTTCGGTGACCGAGTGTCAAATGCATTTGCAATTAGTTTGGCAAAATCGCCTCAGCCCCTCAACGCACAGCCCTCACCCCTTCTACCTATCTATATATATAAATATATATATATATTTGCTGGGAAATTGAATTTATAAACGATTTAGATAAATTTGCAATATGCCTGGCAACGACAACAACAACAACAACAACAACAACATCAACAGCAACAGCAAAGTGGTCCGCATATCAACCCTGAGGGGCAATGAGATAGCGGATAACCCTTCAGTTCCAAATACATATTCGGCTCATTCCTCGTGTTTTTGCTAATTTTCATTTTAATGATGCCCCGAATACAACAAAACAGCAACAACAACAAGCGAAATCTGATTGAAATTCAAATTGAAATCGAAAACGATTCGTATGAAAATCATATTGATTACAGCAGTGAAAAGCGCAAATTTTGATCACAGATAAATCGGCCAGAAATTATCAACTTTTGACTGCACAAAGGGGAAGATGATATATATATATATATATGATTATTACTATTAAACTAGTCCAAATATATTGGTTTACATAAAAGAATTCATTCTTAAACGAATCGTTTCATTTGCACCCATAAAAATTTGAATTGTACAAAACTAGAATATGCAAACTGCAACTATTTATAAACAATTTATCGAAATTTTAAGTTTTTCGCATTTGTGAATTACTCTGCTTGAATATTAATATTAAATTGTTCCTTAATTGAAATTCATTAAGAATTTCCGCTTTGCATAATTCCGCTCATTAAATAAATGTGAATTATTTTATGCTTTGCATTTTTTCATTTTCCATTTTAAATTTTCCATTTTCTCAAGCAGCTGAGCAAATACTAAATAGAAGCTTCACTGCAGCAGGAGCAGCAGCAGGGGCAGCTGTGCACTCGAGTGAGTTGCCGGGACTTGAGTTTGGTGCTGCCATCCTTAATGATTGGCAAAGGACATTTCTATGAACTGCAACAACACCCTCACCCTCACCCTCACCCACACCTCCACCCCCACCAGACTACAGTTTAGTTCTGAGCAAATGGGAATCATGTTGAGTCGAGGCGCCTTCATTCAAAGGTGATTTTTGTCGGGACCAGGTCGAAATGTTGGCCAAGTGCTCGTAAAATCTGAAGATGGACAGCAACGCATAAATTGTTGGCCAACAATTGGGCCAAAAACTCGACGTCAGCTAAATGCAAGGCAAGAGCGAGGAAGCATTGCAGCATCTGGACAAATATTGACCGAAGCTTCCCATACATAAATATATATATATATATATATATTTATCTTTGCCGGCTCGTAAATTGGCAGTGGCTAACAGCCGCCTACGTACAAAAGGCTCAGGAGCACAAAATCAATGTCAAAGTGAAAGCAATGACCACTGTCCGCTTTCCGCTGTCCCCTGTCCCCTGTCCGCTGTCCGCTCCAGCCTAAAGATCAGCGCTGGACAGAGACATTAGGCTACCGTTCATTCTATTTATTTTTACTGCTACTTCCACTTTCTGCCTGAACTGGTCTATTGGTCCTCGTGCCGCATTCGAAACGAAAATAACAAATAACAACACACGAGACAAATCTGGGCTAAGACACCTTGCGACGTTGTCTTGTGTCGCCGTGTGGGTTTTTCTTACCTTTCCTTTCTATTCTTTTTTCATTTTTTTTGGTTTATTATTTTTTTGTTTTTGTCGTATTTTTAGTGTTAGGCAGCTGTTGACGCATTGTCTGACGGCAAAGGCAAAGCTGGCCGGAACAAAGGACACGGCAGGTAAGGCACAGCGTGCAAAAGAGAAAGAGAGCAAAAGGAGAAAAGTGGAAGTGGATCTAAGAGAGCGCAGCACATGTGCAACTATTCAGCGGGCGCCTCTAGCGTCGAGTAGCAGAAGCTTGTCTACATTTTTGCAAAGAGTGTTTTCAGGAATGTGCATGAGAGGAAATGGCAAACGCGTTTATTGCACTTGTATTAAAGCCATCTACATCTTTTGCTTAACTTTAAAACTAAATATACATTATATTAAAATCCCAAGCAAGCATATCTCTACAACAGTTACTCAGCTTACCATACGATCCAATCAAAATCAATCGAATGAAGTTTCTAGTAACCCAAAAGGACAATGACAATGATTTCTCTTCGTTTTGTTCACGCTTCTGGCTACTTTTGTTGGTATCTGTGACACTCTGCATGCATACACCTCAAGAAGAGAGCGCATGCACTCTCTTTCACATGCTCTCTTCTGCGAGCGGTGGTTGATCGGCTCTGGCGATAACGAAAACGAACCCATAAACATACACGAACTCGTGCACTGCTCCTCATTTCCGTTTGTTGTCTCGTGCGCTGCGAACGTACAAGCGTCGCGATTGCGCAATCGATCAACTAACCTAAGAACAGTTACTATTCTTAAGCTCTCAACTAGTATTTTCTTTTATTTTTTTTTCGTTCGTTAACGGTGAAAAAGTGACAACGATATTTGAAAGCTGAAAGTGCGTTTTTTGTCAGCGAACGAACAAACTCACACAAGGCGACATAGTCCCAAATTATATAGTATATTTAATAAAAAAAAATATATATAAATAAATATATATATATTTACAAAGAGATAGACACAGACAGAGAGAGAAAGAGAGCACTCGACTCTCCGGTTAACAGGTAAGCACATTTTTCTTCCGTTCCTTGCAGATAGCGTTTAAATAGCTGATCTTGGGTTAGATTGCTTCATAGATTGCAAGTAATCGATAGCGATAGGTTTATCTTAGATCTCGCTCAAATCTCAGTTTTGCACGGCACACCACATCTGGCATCACACATACACACACGCACACACACGCACACACACGCACACACACGCACACACACATACACACTGTAATTGCGCTCGCACCCATGCACCCGTGCCCTATTTGTCTATTGCTCTAGCTCTAATTTTAATTTAGCCAAGCAATCTAGGCAAAAAGAAAGAAGGTACACAAAAAAAAAAAACCCCTAAGACCCAACCCCTAGACCCACATCTTACAACCATCGACAGATCACAGAGGAGGTGAAAAGGGGTGTTGCGCTTCTCTAATACATTTAATTTGTTGCTGTTTTTTTGGTCCCGTCGTTTTTTCATGCATTGCTTTCCTCGCCGCCGATGGTTTGTTACCCCGCGTGAGCTGCTAATCCTCGGGGCACAAGTCAGTCCCCAGACGAGAGGAGCGAGCTGCGAGATTGTTTTTTTTTTTTGCTTTTGCTTTTTATTTTCTTTTAGATTTTTGAGGATCGAAGCGTTCTTAAGTAAATGGAAAAACATTTTTTTTGCTCACCTCGCTTGGCTGCATTTTGTCTGCTTTGCGCCCAAAATTCCATTTTCATCGGGGTGACGTTTATGGATTACATGAATACCCTATTTGTATGTTCACCACTGTGTGTGTGAGTGTGTCTGTTTCAGTGTGTGTGTGTGTGTGTGTGTGCCTGGCAGCTAGATAAACAGAATAGCATTGAGAGCTCTGCTCGTACGATCCTTTCAAGCAGTTTCTCCTTTGGATTTGGTCGTTTGCAAAAATTGCATCATTATGATGGGGCGTAATTGTTTCACACACACGCACACACACACACACACAGACAGATCCTTTCTGCACAAGGACTCGCTCAATTTTATGCTTTGCGGCTGCGGCATAAGAAAAAAAATACATATATCAATATATATATATATATATATGTATATATATGTACACATATTTAAATAGGGAATCTCTTCTGAAAATTAGCATAAGTATAATTTGAATTTCGAAAGGCAAACCTGAAATTGCAAGAGAACCAAAACCACGGCGACAAAGAGGACGACGACGACGAAGAGTAGGAGCAGTTGCAGGACGAGTAGGCAAGGAACTCGTTTGCTGCAAAAATTGAAGAAAAAACCAAAAAAAGAAAAAACCAATTTGCAAAATTTCTTGGTTTGTTGCCCATTGTCATGGACCGTTTTATTATAATACATGTACACACACACACATATATATATATATATATATATATAGATATCTATATATATATATAAATCTCCATGTTTTCTTGCCCGTTTGAATCAAATTGTCAGCCAGTTTGGCAATGCCCAGAATCCCGTCGAGACGAGCGCTTGCGGCCAGCTGTCTGTCTTGGCCCAGATAACAGCCAAAGATGATAAACCCCTCTCTTTAGGCCCACAACTGATAAGTTTAGGTCATCACACATTCATTAAAAATGAGGCAAGTAGCAGCAAGTTAAGTTTTGGGTTGCATTTAAGATGGCGTCTAAATCAGTTTGTGTAAATAAATTATTTATATATATATATAAATATATAATCTACTAAAGATCCTATAATACTTTATATATGAGCTATGTAGTCATTTGAGTAAGTTTGTTAGGAAAATTCACAATTTAATATTCTCAAGATGGCCAAAAAAATAAAAGGCACATTTGGATGGATCAGTTATTGACTGGATTGATTCAAGCCAAGTGAGGACTCGACTCCCTCAGTCAAAGCATTCTTAATTATTTTTTGAAAACTATTTTATGTTAATATTTGAATGTTTATGTGCAGCTTGGCAAGATCATGCCCACAATGACACGGATGCAACGGCACTCCAGCTCCAGTACTGGCGTCGAGGAGACGCGCGGCCGTCGTCGCAGTAAGGCACAGTCCGGCGACGATGCCAACAAGGAGAACTTTGGTGTACACTTCACGAGCAGCCCGTTTGGCAACAGTAGCCTGATTGCTTTGCAGGATCTGAGCAATGTGCATGGCAAGAGTCCGCAGCGTCGCAGCTTCAGTGAGGGCAGCGGACCGCGTCAAGCGACGCCTCAACTGGCAGCACTGCGCTGCCTGCCCCGCATTGCCCCTGGCCAGGCACAAACAGCAGCAGCAGCAGCAGCAGCAGCAGCAGCCGGAGCAGCCAGTCTGGAGGATTCACAATTGTCCTCGTCGCGGATGGGTGATACGACATTGGATCGCATGCTGGACGCGATTATTGAGTCGGCGCGCAAAGAGGTCCGTTGCAAACATCAAGCGGTGACGACAGCGTCAGCCCCAACGCTTGCGGATGGGGAGTGGAGCGAGAGCAGCGTCCATGAGATGGAGGTCCGCACACCCACACACCTGAAGCGACAGCGTGTGGTGCGGCGCAAGAATCAGCAGAAAAGTAGCAAACAGAATCACAGACGCAACGATAGTCAGGACCAAGTGGCCACTCAGCAATTGGAACAATCGACAAGCAGAGCGCCGAGCTTGGAGCATATACCCAGCATTAAGCGTTGTCTCAGCTTCTCCTCGAGTTCCGCATCCAGCGATCTGGAAGATGACGAGCACTTTGCCAAACGCGGTTCGATGGCATCCTGTGCCTCCGCATCCTCTTCAGCCTGTGCCTTCGCATCCGCATCTGCATCCGCCTCTGCTTGCCTAATCAATCGCCAGCATCAACCACAACCACAGGCACAGCCACAGGCACAGCCACAGCCACATGCAAGGGGCAGCATTGATTTGAGCATCGGCTTCGATGCACAACAGCAACAATTAAATATACATGGTGAGTTCCAAAGATGCCCAGCCCACCCTAAAAACGCTGAAGCTTTATGCAACTTGATTCGTGCAGCTCTGCAACTGAAACCTGTATTTTTGTTTTATAAAATTTATTACAGTTATTCGCTGTCGCGATCTGCAACGCACTCACGGCACGGGCAGCATCAATGCGTACGTCAAGGTGGCCCTGGCAACCAGCAACATCAGCAGCAGCAGCACAAGCAGCAGCAGCAGCAGCAGCAGCAGCAGAAGCTGCAGAAGCAGCAGCGGCAGCAACAACAGCAGCAGTGGCAGTGGCAGCGTGGCAGGCAGCAACAGCGCGAGTCGCTTTCAGCGCACCGCCGTCCATCGCCATTCGAGTCGTCCATATTTTGATGAGCGCTTCAGCTACCATCTTCAGGATTATGTTATGCTGTCCACTGCATCGTTGCAACTGGAGCTGGCCGTTTGGCATCGGGATCGTCATTTAAAGTGAGTACGAGTAAGGTCAAAGTGCAGTCATTCAAGTTAACCAAGTAATAAATCATAACGTAAATTCTCGTCTGCCTCCATCAAAGTGCGTGTCATTCACCCCCAATTGACAGGACACACACACACACACACACACATAGAGAGAGTGGTACTGAGTCGGTTGCCAGCCAAAAGGCTAAGGCAAAGTCCTTGCCTTGCCTTGCCTTGCCTTGCCTTGCCTTGCCTTGCCTTGCCTTGCCTTGCCTTGCCTTGCCTTGCCTTGTCGTGGCTTGACTTGGCTTGGTTTCTGCTCCTTTCTCCTAGTCAAAATTGTAACGTTTTTCTGTAGCACACTTTGCATTGTGCATTTCCTGCACATCAACAAATGCATTGCCACTTTGTGGAGGGGGGTGTGTGTGTGTGTGCTGCGATGGATGTTGTTGGATGTTGGTGTTGGTGTTGCTTCCACTTCCACAATTACACACATAAACACACATTCGCACACACACACACACACGTGCGCGCACACACATCCAGCGCATGCGCATTTAAACGTTTTTGGCAACCGTCTTTAGGCCGCTTTCCAGCTAACTGTAACGTGTTTGCCTGGGCTCCAGTTATTTGGGATTTTGCCTTTGCTCTGTGTTCTGTGTTCTGTGTGTGATTTTGGTATTTGGTTTCGTTTGTCGGATTCGTCGGGTTCGCTGTTCGCTGTTCGCTGCTGGCTGTTCGCTGCTGGCTGCCAGCTCAGTGCGCTCAGTTCGAGTGTTTAGCTCGCGCGACGCAGACGCAAAATTCGGCGCAGGCTGGCAACGCTGCGGCCAATAAAATATAAAAAACGACAACGGCGTGTTGGCAGCTAACCAACAAAAAAACAAAAAACAAAAAAAAAAACACCAACACCAGCAACAACAACAAATGCGAAACAGTGTGTGTGCTTAAAAATATATATATGTAAAAAAAAAAAAAATAATAATTCTACTTAAGCAACATTTAAATGTACATACACACATATATATATATATACATATATATATATATGTGTGTATATATATGTATATATGTTTTGTACATAAATAGTTTTTTTTATATTGTTTTATTGTTTGTCTTGTTGTCCTGTTTTGCAGCAGAAGAAGCAGCAGCAGAAGAAGCAGCAGCAGCAGCATCAAATGTGTTAAATGTGTGTGTTTATTTCACATTTTGAAACTTGTTCATTATGTTGGAGCTGCCAAAAAGTATGCAACGCCAAATTATATAACTGTTTGTGTGTGCGTGCGTGGCACTTGAGCTCGTTTCCCTTTTTAGTGTAGCATAATTTCAGGCATGCTGCTTATTAATTGTATTCAGCTGTCTTTGCAACTGTGTGCGTGGCTGTGTGACGTTTTCTATGTGTGTGCTTGTGTGTGTGTGTGTGTTTGTGTGTGTTTGCATGCGTTGGTTGTTTGCGTGCAAATGTCGATTTCAATGCGCACAGTGGTCAAATTAATTGAAATTCAAGGACATAACAACTGGCGCCCAACGCACGCATTTTCACACTCTCTCACACAATTCAGGCCATACATTCCGTCATTCAGTCATTCCGTCACTGCGTCAGTTCGTCATTCCGTCACTCCGTCAGTTTGTCATATCCGCTATTTATTTCGTTTTATCGTTTATGTCAAATCGATAAGCGTGCTTCATTATGCAATGGCCACAGGTCAAATGCTATAAAATGCCCATTATAATTGGTTTGAGGCAACTATCTAAATGCACACCAGGGACATCTTACACACACACACACACACACACACACACACACACCCATATACACCTCATATTTGTGCATGCATGGATAATGTTAAGTATTTGCCAGTATTTTTTGTCAGTGCCCGTTTTCAAAATGCCTCGTTAAACATTTTAAGTAAATTTGCTAAACGACAGGTTTACTGAATAATTCATTGGACGCTTTTTGAGGCATGTGGCAAGGGTTGCTCAACCAGTCAAGCCACTTGTCTTTGTCGCTGGTTAACTCGTCAAGTGGCAACAGTTTCTGTGCAGCCTGCTACATTTTTAATGCACTGTCCCCATTTCCACATCCCAAACCTGATCGCTGTGCGCGAAGGAGGTGCGTGCTCGTATGCCGCCCATATAAAGGTTTTCCCCTAAAAACGTTTTGCACTCTTTGCCCCCCCCCCCCCCCCCCCACCACTCCTCCTTTTACCCTGTCTATCCTCGTGAAATGTCTGTCTGACAATTGTGATTGCAATCGCAAAACTTAAGCGTTGCTGCAGGAAGCAGCAAATGAAAATCAATAAAACTGACCCAAATACTCGCGCGGGCAAAACTTCAGAGACAGAGCAAAAACCAAAAAAAAAAAAAAAAAAAGCCAATATTAAGAAGAAAAAAAAATAGATCAACTGAGGGCCAAAGCGCATTTCCGGGGCTTAACTTGCGTAGCTGTGGATCTGAGGGAATGCCAGGCCAGGGACAGCTGTGACGGACCGCTAATTGATTTATGTCACGTAGCGCAGCTGCTCTGGGTGGGACCGAGGTGGTGGCAGCGGGGTGGTAAAAGGTCGGCGGAAGTGTTACGAGCAAACGTGCAGAATTATGAGAAGGGTTGGATGGGGGTGCGAGGTGTTAGTGGGTGGTGCACTGTGGTGGTGCATATAAATAGTAAACAAAACGTTGATGCAACGTGACGCAAAAGCGCCCAAAATTGATTCTATCAAGCGACACACAGGTTCGTAGTTTGACCCGAACCCCAAACAACTCCTTGTCGCATGTCCTTGGTCAAATGCAACACATTTCTACAGTGTTCGACAACGTCAAACGGTTTATTTTTCTTCATTTTATACCCTGAATCCATTGAAAATGAGTATTAAATTGAGTTATTTGCAGTTTTCTAAACTTAAAGATTTATATGTATATATATAGAGAGAGAGAGAGAGAGAGATGTGAAATATATAAGTTTATATACCATATACAAATCAATTTTATTTTTTTCTTTTCCCTTCAAGAAAACACATTTTGATTTGAAATTGATCATCTTTAAGAAAAACACTTGAGAAAAGTTAAATTTTCATATTAATTAAATAACACATACGACTACATAGAGCATTAACAGGGTATTTGATAGTCGAGCGGACTCGACTAGAGCAGGCTTAAACGTTTTTTATTTTTATTTATTTATTTTTTTTTTTTTTTGGAAGGTTAGTTTAGCCTTAAAAGTTGCACAGGGTTTGAATTGTTGGTTGCTTGAAGAACTGGAAACTGCCCTGAAAAGGTCGGCAGTCGTTTGGCGATAAATACCAATTTTGTGTGTGTGTATGTGTGTGTGTGTGTGTGTATGTGTGTGCTGCTATCTGTTAGATCTAAACGTACATATAACGCTGGCAAACCTTAAGCTTAACCATTGGCCCCAATTCTATCAGGAATTGAAGGAGTGTGCTGAGAATTTCTATAGCTATTCTTTTACAGTGGATTTGGATGTAGTCTCCAAGCTGCTTGGCGGGTTGCAAGTGTGGGGAAATGTTTTCTCTTTGCTCAGGATTGTAGTGCAAGTCATTTCCGCCGCCAGTTGGTGGAATTATTTCAACCCCTTTCATTTTGCTGGCGCCTTCCTAGTTGGTATTTTTAGTGTTGCTGTAATACAAATCCATTTGCTGGTTATTATCTAATAATGGGAAATAAACCAATTACCCCCACCTGGGCGGGACAACAATTCAGTTTGGGGACTCTAAGTGGATCTTAAGTTAGCAACTGGAGTTATCCAGTGGAATTTGATAGCCTTTGTAATTAATGATTGAGATTTATTTGTGTCTTTTTCTTTTACCCTTTGCAGAAGCAGTGAGTTCCTCGGCTGCCTCACATTTCCATTGAGCGCTTTAGTGCAGCAGGAGAGCCATTGCGCAACGGGATCCTACAAGTTGCACTCGCAGGGATGCCTACATAGTTGCCGCATCAAATCGCACGCCGCCCAACCACCAGACAACGTTACACTCACAACCACCGCCAGCCACCGTCCACATCTTGGCCAGGAGGAGGAGCACGAACAGGAGCAGAAACAGAAGCAGGATCTGAAGCAGGTTCTGAAGCCCGAGAAGAAATCACATACCGGTTTAGTGAGACCCACAGCAGTGGCCATTATATCAAATATGTCAACGATGGCGGCACCAATGAAACCAAATGCCGCCGCCGCCGCCGCCGCTGCCGCTGCTGCAGCTGGTATGAGCGATGAGGTCATCAGCATCAGCATCGATAGCATGGCAGGCGTTGGCAAGGATGATATACAGGTGCAGCTGCAGCAACAGCAGCAGTCGTCACATCATCAGCCGATGGTGCTCAGCAAGAAGGCGCTGCATCAACGGGATGCCGATGAGAATCTCTTTTTGCGTTTCCTCGAACTTGATCCGCCCGCTGATGGGAATGCGAACAGCACCACTGGCAATGGCACTGGCATCGGCACAGGCAACATTAGTGGCTTTCCAGGCGGGGGCAGTGCGTCCAATGCCTCCAATGCCAATGCCAGCAATGCGAATCACATGAATGGCAGCAATACGCGCCGCTGCTCAACACTGGCCCAACGCCAGCCGACGGGTCGAACGCCTTTCACGATGACGAAACGCTTGACAAGGACGGAGGAGCGTGGATTTGGTTTCTCCATTGTGTGGACGCATCCGCCGCGAGTGGAGAAGGTCGAGGGTGGCCTGTCAGCGGATCGCTGCGGCATACTGCCGGGCGACTATGTCATCTTTGTGGACAAGCACAATGTGGTCACGATGCCCGAGGCTGATGTTCTGAATTTGATACGATCGCAGGGCTCGTCCTTGACGTTGGAGATATTCAGAAGGTCAGGCGCGGGCGCCAGCATCGCCGGCACACATCCCACCATCACGACGGCAACAGTCAACACCATTGGCACCATGAGCACCATGAGCACCAGCAGCAACAATCACCAGCAGCCGACCCAGCAGACACCAATCCACAGCCAGTCGCAACAATCTCAGCCGCAGCGTCAGCACCAGCTTTGTGGCCTACTCAGCGAGGAGCAGACCCCGAGCAGTGGTCCTCTTCAGCGTACGGGAATCAGCGTTCAGCGTCCACAGCTATTGGGCAGCACCATGTCCAGGCCGGCCACCGCCTGCTCCGGCACCAACTCATCCATTGAGGCGGCCAAGCGGCGCCTGCATCTGCCTCAGGTTACGTTTAGCAAGGAGGTAGGCAAGGGCGTCATTGTCTAACCCCTAATCCCCAACCCTAAAAAAAACCATGCATCTTATTTTTTGGTTAGGCTCTTTTTGAATTTGCCATTAACTTAAAGCATAAAAACATTTTTTTTTACATTTTTTTTTTACTCATTGTAAATATTTTAAGCGCATTATTGTTAAATTTTAACGTTTAAGTTTTTGTCATGTGTTTATATTTATGCACACATTATTGCACCCCATTTTTTTTGAAATTGCTTTCCCAAACACACACACACACGCACACACACACACACATATATAAACCCACGCTTAACAATAAAAACTTTTTTTCGGTTTTATGTGATTTTTAGATTCAATTTATCTGTTCCATTGTACTTGGCATTGTTTTGATTGCTTTTACTTTTGCTTCACATAATCTCAAGATGAGGTCAAAGGGGAGTTCGGATTGCTGGAAGCTTTGCCTGCTGGTAGCTGAGTGCTTTGTTGGCCAAGCCAAGAGTGTAATCAACTCCCACAACTTGTTTGCATTTGCTCCAGCGCCATTTTAATTGGATTTTTTGTTTGTTTTTATTTTTCTATACTTTTTGCACAGCATAGTTTTAGGAGCTCCAAAGACTTTCTCGCTCTTTCTCTCTCCTGCTCCCTTTGTCAACGTCTCTCTCTCTCTCTGGCTTGTAGTTTTTGGCCAAAACAAACAACAAGAAGGCACAATTGTATTAGCCAAGCCAAGGATTAAATACCCTTTCAGTTATGGGTTAAACTGCTGATAAAAAAAATATTCTAATGTTTGCCATTTCTCGAATTGAATATTTGAAATCGGTGTAGTTATTTTGTTAGAGGCAGACAGAATCCTATGTGGATGCCACGAGATGATTACAAACTTGACAACACAATTGTTAATCAATCCACAATTTTGTAGTTTCTCCAGCTTAGTTTGGACACCATTTAAGAAGGTAAAAAAAAAAAACTCAGATCGTATATATATAGATGAATGCTGTTAGAGGTTTTTAGCAATGAGAGATGTGCTTTATGGATGATCAGATTTGCATTTAATTTTATACAATTCTAAAACATTTTCAATTCTCAACTCCTCGAAACTGCACCCAAAACAGATATTTCAAGAAATTGCTAAATTAAAAATGCTCATTCATTTAAGATTTCAAATTCGTCTCAATCTCCCTCTCTCTCTCTCTCTCTTTGTCTCATTACTCCCCACCCTCCGAATATTCATCGATAGTCGATTGTGCCCATAACGGATAATCGGCGTCGCTTTCTGCTGCAGCTCATCAGTCGGGAGCAAAACTTTACGGCTGCTCTGCATTTTGGAGTGCAGCGGTTTGTGCAGCCTCTGTCGGATCGGAAGGATCTGATATCGCCGAATGATCATCGCACTCTGTTCCAGAATATCGATGAGCTGCTGCGGATTGCCGAGGACATACTAGAGCAGCTGTGCAGCAACGATCCGCAGGACCAGGAGCCGCACATGAACTTCGCCTCACGCGTCTATCTGTCCAAGACGACGGCGATCTGTGCGGCCTACAAGAAATACTGTAATGGCATCAAGCGGGCCGATTGCGTCCTGGTCAACAAATCACGGCAGGCGGGCTCCGAGTTCATAGCGTTTATCACAGAGCCGGCTGTGCCCCGTAAGCGACCCGATCTCACCATGTTCATACACCGACCGCTGCAGCATTTCCGTGAAATTCTCAAGCTGATGCAGCTGCTCGCTGGCAACTGTCACATCGATACGGAGGAGCACAAGAACTTCAGCACTGTGATCAATGAGCTGCAGGCCGCCTATCGCGAGATAACCGTCAGCAGCGGCCTGATGGAGCCACTCGGCGAGGGTCGCCCACTGTTGACGCTGCAGGACCTCGAGTCGCGGATGGTCTTCACCAAATGCAAACCGTTCACATTGGCCGTCCAGGGACGCCAATGGATATTCGGCGGTGATCTGTCCCGCGTCGAGGGGCGCTCAATAAAGCCATATTGGACGCTGCTCTTCAGCGACATCATTGTGTTTGCGAAGGTCAGTCGGGATCGGGTGCTGTTCATCACCGAGGAGCCCATACCCATTGCCAATGTGGTCGACTCCTGTTTTCACATGCGCAAGAAGAGTGAGTTCAATCTGAAGCGCCCAAATCTCTTATCTCTAATCTGCAATCAATCCATAGCAACCGAGTTTCGTCTCACCGTGGATCCCAATGGTCGCCTGGCTGAAAGCCCGACCGGCTACTGTGCTCCGGACTTAACGCGCACGCCCCGACGTGGCGCCCGGCGAAAAAGTCTCATCCTCCGCGCCCCCTCACTGGAACTAAAGGCCGTCTGGCAGAATCTGCTGCAGCGTCAAATGTGAGTCAAACATAACCCAAAAAAATGTCATATTTAGAATAAAGAATATAAAAAACTCTTTCAATCTGAGCAATTCTTAACAATCCTCAAAAATATCAGTTGGCACATTTTGGTCTCAATCAAGTAGTCCGTTAATCATCCAATCTTTAGATTCAAATAATAAAAAAAAATCATCTTAAATTGTTAATAGATCTGTTCAGTTAGTATAAAGTATTTTTTTTTTTAGCTATTAGAAGGAAAATGTTTTGGAACACTTTTTTCTTGCATTCGAATTGAAAATTTGAATTTTGTCTCGTTGCAGATTTTTGGTTAATGCCGCTTTGGGGTCAACGCCACTGTCAAGTCCGCTGGACTCGCCGGATGTGCTGAACACGCTGGTGCCGCTGAGTGACATTGGGATGACCTCCGCGTCGATGAATTCAATGAAGCTGCCATCGCTGGACAGCATCAACTTGAAGCAACAGAAACAGCAGGTGCGTCTCTTTCGCAGCAAGCGTCTGGATAGCTCCGATTCCTATGAGAATCTGCAGCGTTTGGCCAGTGCACTGGTGCCGACGCACCACACCGGCCCCTCCCCTGTCTCTGCCCGCAGTCACGCCCATGCCCAGGTCCATAATCTTGTCCATGCCCATGCTCGCATTACGGCCAGCACCCAAACGGCGCAAATATGTTCGGCATCGCTGCCATCGCGCACCAATTCACCCGCCCGACAGTCGGGCAGCTGCGGTGGGGGATCCATGCCCAATGGGGTTGGTGGCGTTGGTGGTGCTGGTGGTGCTGCTGGTGGTGGTGTGGGTGATAGCTTGCTGCTGCGACGCTTTAACACGAACAGCTCCTATTTGAGCAGCAGCATCCTCAGCCTGACAACCCAGCACACAACGGCGACCCAAACGCAGATCTCCACACAGTCACAGATACAGTCACAGAAACAGACGCAGACACAGTCGGACAATTCGGTGCAATCTTTGGCCAGCGCGAGCAGCAAGTGCCTGACAGCGATACCGGAGGCAAGCTGCGAGCCGGCAGCTCCGACACATGCCCGCAAGCTGCTCGAGTTCAGTCTCAGTTCGGTGGGTCGCTCGTTTATCGATGAGTCCTCGGCCCATGCGCATGGTCAGCAGGTGTCGCTGACGACACCGGAAACGCCCACGCCGAATATATCCCCCAGTTCACAGATATGCAACTCCGATGCCTTCTCCAATGACTTTGTGCCGGCAACAACGACCACAACAACATCTGCTGGTCGTGCCGTCAATATACCGTTAGCCGAATTCGGTGGCTCATGGGATTTGTTAGAGCTGGATCTGCAGCTAAATGAGGTGAATCTCGATCCGTGCTATGACACGGATGTCGAGGAGTGCATCTTTCTGGGCGATGACGTGGCCGGTGCCGGCTCCAGCACCCAAACAAATGACAGTGATAATGGTGGTGATGGTGTTGCTGATGATGATGATGATGTTAATAGCGTCGTTGTCGATGATCCATTTGGCATGCTACCCACCAGACCGACGCCGCCGGATTCGCTGGATCTGTGATTTGACTTTTGGTTAAACGATACGGAAAAACTGGCACTATTTTGAATAAATATATAAAAAAATGATGAGCTTAGACAACCACCACTCGAACTGATACTGATGCAGTCCCAAAATCAACTCTAATCTAAAACTAACTATCAACTGACCCCCTCCCTTACCAATCTCTATCTCTCGGACTCGCTATATCTAAGCTAAGAAGCTACCTCGTGCTCATCCGTTGCCTTTGGCCCTGGCCCTGGTCTTGGTCCGGGTCCTTGTCTTACTCTATTTGCTATTTGGCTCAATCGTTCGCTTTGCCTTGCTGCCATCGTCTCACATTCCACATTGAGTTGCGTAGTTGTATAGAAAACAAATCAAAATCAATGCGATCCACACAAATTGATTGCACTTGAGTGGATCCACATGGCTCCCACAAAATGCGTTCAATCATCATATTTATTACAAAAACAACCAACGATCCTTACCAAATGAGTGTGATCTATTTAACGAATGCCTTAATGGAAGATAGAACTGTAATTGTAACTGTAGCTGTAACTGTAACTGCAACTGAAATTGTAACTGAAATTGTAACTGTAACTGCACCTGTAACTGTAACCGTACGTGAAACAGTGAACAAAATTAGTGAAAATTAACATTTTACATTCCACACAGAAGTTACATACATATATACTATATGGTATACATATATATATATATAAATATACTTATATATATACATATAGAGACAGACTTTTGGCTTTTATGAACGGACGGACGGACGGACGGACGGACAAACGACGCTTGACGCTGTGTAAAATTGATATAAATTATTGAATTGGCTTGGCTTTGGTATTCAAGTCTTTTGTATAATCAAATTGTACAACATTTGTTGATAATCAATTATTAATTGTCTAAGTGTTTATTAATAGATAGTACTCCTACTCGTACACCTACTCGTACTCGTATTTATGGGCACTGCTTGAGTATGCAATCAATCGCATCTACTCAATTTACTCAAAAAATGGAAAAAAAATTTAAATTAAAAAATATATCGAGTATGCAGGGAATGTCCCATTATCGATTATGACTTCGATCAATATATATATTTATGTATATACTCGTAACTCTATATATTCTCGTATTCGTCCACCCCTATTATCCATAGCCAATTGAATGTAAATATATATACAAAAAAAAAAAAAAAAAAAAAACTGAACGAAACAAAATCAATCAAAAATGATGTTTACATCAATTGTTGTTTGTTGATTGAGCGACGCTAATTTTTATTTATGTGTCATTCTAGATGAAAGCAATTCTCATATAGTAATTTTTAGCCTAGTTTTCACTAGAGTAGTAGATAGTCAAATATACACATTTATATATATATATATAATTACATAATACATATGTCTATACATACATATATACAAACGTGCAGTTCCCCAAATCACGAAATTCCAACAACAACAAAAAAAAAGCGGAAAAAAAATCTTGTTTTATATTTGTATTTACATTTAGCTATTCGTAATAATCGTCTTATTAATTCGATTAAAATGTTTTTGCCAAGACCCTTGAAAAGAATCGCAGAAAAAAGAAATAAAATAAGCAAAAGCAAAATGAAGACAAGATAAAAAACTATAAATAATGCTTCCATTTTGTAGCCAAATTAAAAAAAAAAAAAATAAAAAAACCCAAAAAAATAGCAAAAAACAAAAAATGAAACTATTAATGTTATTGTTGTTGTTATATAACTAAATTGTGTCCATTGTCTAGTCCACATTTTGATTAGTATGCTCCATTTTGGTCAAAATTTTGCTTAAATTTAATATATTAAGTTAAACGTTAGCGAAACAAAAAATCTGCCACAAGATTCTCCTGTGTTGAGTTGCAATCGTCATTTGTCTGTGTACATAGTATATATACATACTCACATACCCCTATATAAACCCACTATATACGCATTATATGTATAACTGTAACTGTAACTGTAACTGTAATTGTAACTGTAACTGTAACTATATCTATAACTATAACTGTAACTATAACTGTAACAGTAACAATCATTTGCTCAGTCTCAGCGCCAAGTCGTACACCGAATCGAATGTATTCTAAGTAGGGCGGCTAACTGACCCACTAAACTAAATTGTGTTTCTACACATACATATATATTTATATAGTATATATATATATATGTATAGTATACACGCCACCTTTGCATCTCTGGCTAAGATATCGATGTCAATTATTTATGGTTATGACAAGCACTTTGTTGCCTTTTTAACTAGTCGTAATTAAGCTAACACAAACTGAAACACAAACACAACACACAAAAAAAAAAAAAAAACAAGCAATATGGAAAAGCTTTCAATTTGGATTTGCATATTGCATGCCACAAAGTACTTTTTAGTTCACTGTTAGCCAAGTTAAGCTACAAAATTCAGTCAAGTCATGTTTTAAATTGCAATTTCCGTTCAATTTCAATTAAATAATAACAAATGACTTGCGTAAATTTATAACAAATTAAATCAACAAATTGCCCAACATTTGAAATTATAATGTATTTAATACTTTTTGTTAACTTGATTTTTCTTTTTCTTTTCAAATATTTATGAAATCTTCTTCACATATTAATGCAATTTAGAAGTATTTTTTTTTACCGCTTATTTACTGAATATTGATATATATGTGATATTTTCCCACAACAACATTTTTATTAACTATTTCCATATGTAAGTTAATTACAAAAAAAAATATAATACTTTGTTATTTAATTATATTAGATGTATTTTAAATACTAGACATGCAAACATATATTAAACATATATTATATTATATTAATTAGTGAAAATCAAATTTGAGCTATATTCCATATTGTTTGCACCACTGTGCAACCTCATTTGGTCAGTCGCCCTATTCGACTGCATTATACATATTTTGCCAATGATTTTATTCAAACTTATAGAGTATACACAACTAAACACACACACACATACATTCACAATTTTCATTTAATACATACACAGTTAAGAAAGTTGGCTAAAAGAATGCTGGTTCTTAACGTTCTTCCTCCAGTATTCCATATTATAATGTATAATGTATACGCCACGTGTGCGCGGCGCCTCAGTGAGCAAATTTGTGTTGCCGTAGCCGTAGTTGATTTATTTTCCTTTTGCATTAAGCTATATACCTGTAATATGTAATCTCACTATATATATATATATATGCATATATATATATATATATATATATATATATATGTATATAGCTATTTATATTTATACACAACGTGGACATCCACATGGATGTGTATAACTGCGAGCCAAGTATGTCTTTAGAATGTCCTGGAAACGAGTTTTTGTTATTGTTTTTCTTTTTTTTTTATATATATATATTCTTCCCAGAAAAGTGAAAAATACGTTTATTAGAATGAGACGAGTTAAGAATTCTTAACTCGATTTGAGTTGAGTTGAGAAACGATGAATAATAAAAACCAAATGATTCTTTGACTAAAAACGCTTGTGATGTTCTTTTTATTTCAATTCCTACAAAAAAATTAAATAAAAACAAATACCAATTCTCCAACCAAATAATAAAAAAAAAAAAAAAAAATACCCACCGAGCACTCACTTTGTACCACTCTGTACGTTGCCCAAAATGTTCTAACTATTCCACAAATCCAAAAAAAAAAAAAAAAAATCTATCTATTTCCCGATCCCGGTTCATCCTGCGTTCAAAATTTATTGACCAGAAAAACCAAAAAAAAAAAAAAAAAATGTATATATAGAAAAAAAGAAACAAAATTGACAAATTAAAAATTGTGATGGACTCAATTTTAAGTTTAAAAACAAACAACTTTTGTCGCTTCTGTCATTCTAATCATTTATTTAATTTGCTATCGTTATCGCTATCGTTATCGTAGTGTGAACCTCTTCAAGTGCAAGCGTTTTTAATCAAAGATGGCCAAATCAAAAACAAAAGAAGAAAAGTATTTTTACAAAATCGCGCGTTTTTATTGTTTCTGTTTCTCGAAGTCAAGCAAAATGTAAATAATACCAAAAAGTCAAAGAGCCAAAAACGAATCTAAAATGCCAAAGACAAGAACAATGAAATTCATTCTATGAAAATGACTAACAAAAACTAAAAACTAAAAAAAAAAAAACGTTTAAGTTAACAATTCAATTTGAGCCCATCACAAACTTTTAATTTGCATGCAACGTGGGGCAGCTGGTGTGGTTTGGTTGTGGATGGTAGCTGGTAGGTGGAAGCCTGTTTGGTGGACCGCTGGGCAGGGCGGAGTGCGTGTTGAAGAAACACACACACACACACACACACACATACATAATTTGTACATTCTAATCAAGTCCCTGGGGGACGGTTGGGGATCGCGAATCTTGCAGCCGCGCAGTACAAGCCATGGCCATGGGCATGCCGTGGAGCACATCGAGCTGCTGATCGATGAGAAGTGCCGCATCCTCAACAAGACGGGCACACCCAAATCGAGTGCACTGCATCTGGCCAACTGGATGAAGGGTCAGCTGGACAAGCAGCAGCAGCAGGCACGTCTGGCAGCCGTCGCCCGCAGCTCCCAGGAGAATGTGAGCGCCGAGGATGAGCAGCTAATATTTAGCGATAGCGAGCAGGACGAACGAATCACATATTGGACGCGTCAGCAACTGGAGAAGCGCACCAAGGAGCTCAATTTGGCCAAAGAGAATGGCGCCTTGTCCGCCAAGCCAAATTTTGGCGGCAAACGCCTCAGCGGCGTCGAGGAGCTCAGCATGAGCGCCGTATCCGACATATACTCGGAGGCCGAGGCCGAGGTGGTGCCCAGCCAAATTAGTCAATCCCACAGCACCACATCGGATAGCCAGGTGAGTCCACAACGAATATCGCTGTAAATCCCGCTGGGTGTGGCAGCCAAATCCCCCCAAATCGAGTAAATTAAATAATTCCAAATTATTCAGTTTACAAAAAATAACACTTAAAAATCACAAAATGCTGCTATTTTTAATGTTGTTTTATAATTTTTAATATTTTTAATTTATTTAATTTTTCTCTAATGTATCAAAGAAATATTTAGAACGATTGCCCAGTTTGAAGTTTAAAAGTTCAAAAATATCGCATTTGTTTTTGACTTTCACAAATTGCTTTCTAAAAGTTGATAAAATGCAAATTCAATTTAAAAATTTTAAAATCATTCAATTTCGATTTGAACTTGTTTTCACTTTGATTCTCTTTGCCAAAAAAAGATGCTTCGATTCCAATTAATTTGAACTGAGATGCAACCTCTGCCACAGGTGGACCACACCCACAATTGTAGGCATTTGTAGTATCCATGTAGAAAGTATTGCTAGATCTGGTATTTTGTATATTTAGATTACCGTTCGATCGAGTCCCATTGTGCTCGACAAGCTGGCCGTGTGTCGCCACTGCCACAAGAATTGCCAGCAGAGTGCGGTGAATGGGGGACGGGGCACCGTTGGGGTTGCTGGTGGTGCCACCGGTTCCTCGTCGCTGATCTGCACTTCGCTCAAGGTGCAGCACAGTCAATCTTCGCCAAATCGTTGCTGCAAGCTAAATGGGGCAAGCAATGGGCCAGGTGAAGCCACTGCCACTGGCACTGGGCAAGGCACTGGCACTGGCACTGGCACCGGCAGCGTGACGAGCATGTCCAGCAGCACCATCACCGGTGAGCTGTCATCCAAGGTAGTCGCTAGCAGTAGTCGGCGAGAGACCGGCGACACGGAGAGCGATGTGGCCCAACTAATCACCGACGAACTGTCGCTGTCGCAATCAGAGGCAACCGATGACAGCGTCGGCGCCATGCCAAACAGCAGCAGCAGCAGCAGCGCCATTGTCGCCATCGTCGACCCAAAGCTACGAGTTGTAGATCCGCAGCCAATGGCCAATGGTCATTGCTACGGTGGCAATACATCTGCACCTGCATCCGCATCCGCATCTGCATCTGCATCTGCATCCGCATCCGTTACTGCCTCCCCGCCCAAGGTGCAGCCACAGCCGCCGCCACGTCGCACACGTGTGGTGGCCCATCTCAGCCAGGAGCCGGCGCGTCCACAGGCCAATCAGCAGGTCAAGGCCATTGTGACCATTACGGAAACGGCGCGCATTATGCGCAGCAGCGAACTACGTGCAACCATCACCAATACCGTGTCCGGCTCCAGTTCGGCATCTGTTTCCGGCTCACCAGCCAAGTACGCTGCCTGTCATTGTCGTTGTGCTCCGGAGGATTTCCAACAGTCCCAACTCTCGCCGGACAAAATGGAGCAGCAGACATGCAAGCTGCTGGAGTCGCCCAAGCAGATGGCAACGGCTGTGCAGCGCCAGGAGGATGACCAGCTATCCTTAATGCTCATCGGGCTGGCACAATTTGCGCCCGCAGCGCAGCTATGCGGTGCTGGCCACGAGATGGAACGCCAGACATCGGCGCCAACCATTGCTGTCGTGCCAGCCACGCCGGATGCAGTCCTCACCAAGACCAGCACAAATGTCTGGGATAATAGCAGTGGCGCTGCTCTCGATCAAAGCACAGACACCGGAACTGGAACAGGAACAGGAACAGCTGCTGCAACAACTGCAGAAGCAACAACGTCAACGGCAACCACATCGACAACAACAACGAAACAGCCAAGGCAGGCAATCATTGAGAACATACCGGAGGATTCGTGCGATGAGTCGCCTTTGGAGGAGGAGCCACCTTATAGGCCGATGAGCAATGCACTGCGTCGATATGGCACCATGTCCAGCCTGGAGAAGCTGCCCTCCGACGAGGTGGACGACGATCTAGAGACGTATGCGCAGAATGGCCTCAACGACAACGATGCCGACAACGATGGCGACAATGACGACGATGACGATGATGACGACGGCGATGAGGATGAGGATGATGATATGGATGATGTGGACGATGCATTGGCGGACAAGGCGATGGCACACAATCTAAATGAACTGGCACCCGGCTGCTCCACGGCTGGGAGCCATCTCACCAATGGCGATGTATTGGCCAGCGGTGCATGGACAAATCGTGCCGGTGCCTTTGTCAGCGACAAGATGTCCTTCTTCGAGGAGTCGCGTGCCTTCATCGATAAGTACTTGGGCCGCTGGAATGCCAACGAGGAGCAGCAGCATCTAACGTCCAATCAGACCGCGTCTGAGACGGACGAACAGTTGGACGACTGCACCTCGGGTGCAACCAGTGGCGAGGAGGTTTGGGGCACGCCAACCAGCGGCGGCGACAACGATGATATGCAGCTTATCAACTCGGAGAACACTCATTCGGTAAGTGTCTATGGCCAACAAGGGTATCTCTGATCACATAGAATATATATATATATATATATATATATATTCTTGATCAGCATTAAAAGCCCAATTTAACCACGATTTAACCACCCCCCCTCGTCTGTATGGAAACACTTAGAAATTAAATTTTTGTATAGCATACGCATATTGATTGTATTTCGTTTTATCGATAACTTTCTCTGCATCCGAAAAAAATATGTAAATCGATAATTGATAACAATATGGCTGACATCCTTTTAAGATACAACTTTTCCATTTTGTGGAAATAAGTCTGGTTCTAAATCAAAATTTGATAACATTCTTAAGACCTCCGCAGCTATTCCTTTTATCGATAACTTTCTCTGCATCCGAGACTTAATATGTAAATCGATAATTGATAACAATATGGCTGACATCCTTTTAAGATACTACTTTTCCATTTACATTTTGTGGAAATATTTATGATGCAAAATCAAAGTTTGATAACATTCTTAAGTCCTCCGCAGCTATGCTATATAGATAGATATATATATATATACATATATATTTAATAATACAATCTGTATGCAGTCACCCACCAAGTCGAGCACCTCGCTGAACGATGACGACGACACGGAGCTGATGATGGATGAGTTGCTGATGGCGCCGCCGATGACGGCGAGCACCATTCGAGGATTATTGCCACGGTATGTTTAGAAATGAAAGAGAGATAGAAACAGAGAGAAAGATAGAGAGAGAGAGATATATATATAGCTATATATTTTTATCTACCTAGCACATTTGATAGAGGCCTTAGTTAGACAAATAAATATATGTAAAAAAAAAGAAATATAAATAAATTACGCTGATCTATAGTTCTCTCATTAAGTAATTAAGTAATAGATGAACATAAATATATCTCCTCTTTCATATGTATTTTTTTCCATTATTATTATTATTATACTCTTTTTTTATTTTTTTCTTTTTTGTCATTTCTTGTGTAGTTTTTACAGGTGTTTCTTGCGTTCTTTCTATAACTCTATTCACATTGAAATCCACTCGAAAACCATTTGAATTCAATTCGTAATTCATTTTTGTATACTTGATTCTAAATATTTATATATGTATATTATATGTATATCATTCTGGGATAGCTTAACGGTATTGACCATTGACCAAAAAAAAAAAAAAAAAAAAAGATAATATTTAATTAGACCCTTCATCTCGTTTGTAGTTTCTAGTCGAGTGAAAAACATAGCTATTTATATACGAGTATTTCCAACATTTGTATTGTGCTATATATTACATTATTTATCTACATGTCGCTTAAATACAAAATTTATATCATTCCATCACTAAAAACAAAATCGAAAAAAACAAAAAAAAAAACAAACAAAAAATTCATTGCATCTCATATCGTATATGTCGAATCGTATATCGTAACTTGTAATGCCGTTAGACGCCGTCTTGAACCCCTGTTCGAGGAGGAGACCGAAAGCGACGAAGAGAAAACCCAACAGGACAGCGATGACATAAAAAAGGTGGGTCGTATTTAGAACCAAATCAATACAAAACGAATATCGAAAACGATAACGATAACAAATACAAAGAACAAAGAACAAAAAACAAAATTTAGCAAACCGAATCAGCAAACAGATCAAAGCACTTAATTTTCAAATATCGTTTCAATATCACACAAAATATTTGTTATTGTGGCCGCACTGTGGCGCATGGCAATGCCGCAACTGTGTCCACTGTACTCCTTCAATATTGATAATGAAACTGTCTATTCGGCTGAAGTCGACACTTGAATACTCGTGCAGCTGCCCTACTTAATATACACACATCATTTTGAATTGTACATATTTCTCATCTAATATAAAAAAAAATCAAAGAAAAATAAACAAAAATGTTAAGTTAACTTTGAGTTTATTTTAAAATACTTTTCAATTCGAAAACATCGCAACGGAAAATTATAATTTTATGGCAAATATTTTGTATGTGCTGCAAGTGTATATTAAAAATGTTGCTCACACAGTGTGCTGCATGCATTGCAATCAATCAAACGAACGAATGATGATTGATCTGCTCAATTATTGACTTTTATTTTCTCGTCTTTTTTTTCCATATGCAACAACAACAACAACCAACATATTAAAATAATAATAATCATCACAACAAAATGTGCTCCAACTGCTCATCACCATTCATCATCTATCTTGAATATCATCAATCGCTCAATCATACACACACACACACACACACATATACACATTGCATACATCAAATTATTAACATTTTAATTCTTTACTTTATATGTGTAAAACTGTAATTTTTGCTACAACTTTGCTTGTATTTTTGATATTGTTGATATTTATATATATATAAATATATCATTTTGATTCCTTACTTATTGTAAATGTATGCGTGTGTTTATTAAACTATATACAATATGTATATATATATACATATATATATATATATATATATATATATGTGTGTATGTATGTATATATAGAAAGTCGTAGTGAAATTAGTGAAGCTTTAGCCAATCCTGCAATACTGCGAGATCATAAACATCACACGCCAGGACAGAGACCCACAAGTGATTGAAAACAATAGACAATCAAAAGATAAATCAAACCAATCAAATACATAATACTAAAAAAAATCCAAATCGATATCCAAATCGAATGATAATCCAAAATTACAAAATCAAACCAAAAACAAATAAACGAAATATAAATACAAACCGAACCAATGAACCATTGAACCAAATGAACCACTCATAAACCACATCAAGTGCAAGCTGGATGCTTTACCAAAACCAGAATTGATTAGTTGAATTCTATTCCCAACAATTGGTAGGGGGAAGCAACGACAAATGGCCACTACCTAGAGGATTTGGCTGGAAGTTCAAGCGACGAGGCAGCCCCAGCAGTGTCCAACAGCAGGAACAACAACAACAACAACAACAACAACAAGCTGTATCAGGAGGATCCGGAAATGAATATGGATCTGGATATGGATCTAGATATGGATATGGATATGGATTTGGATGCGGAGTCACACTCCAGCGAGGAGCGTCTGCAACCGAATTTGGTTGCACCCCCAATGGGTCCGAGACCGTTGACCACCACCACAATGATTTTACCCACCACCGCCATAGTGGCGCCACCGCTAGTGGCCTCATCCTGCGAGTATCTACTCGAACAGCGCCCATCTCTGCGCAAGGCGCCATCATCAACACTGAACACGACAACGACCACAACCACGATGACATCAACGACATACGCCACATCCACGATGAGCATGACGATGACGACGACGACGATGATGATGATGAGTACGGCGATGCCGACTTTGAGCAGCAGCATCAAGGCACCAGCGACGACGGTGAGTCAAGCTCCCTCATCGACTACTACAACAATCAGCAGCGCGAGCGGCACTACCAGCAGCGTCGCCAGAGTCAACGTCAAGCCACCGAGATTTATACCACCACCGCCGCCCCCTCGTCGTCTGTTGCTCACGCAGACAAATCTAAGCGCTGCAGCGATCAAAACGGTAAGAAACATCAAAGCTTCCTCCACTCATGTGCAAGATCAGGCAACAGAAGATTGAAGTGCATTCAAAATTTAAATTGCAGCAGCCACCTCAAAGAAAATCTGGCGCTACTGCTGACAGTGGCTGCTCGGCGGATGTCGTCGACGCCGTCAGCGCTTTGCCCACAACCGTTACCGGGTCAAGGATAACGCCTGTGAGTACCAGAACCTCTGCACCGTCAGTGGGATCAGTGGGGCCGTTGGCGTTGGTTGCAGCACCGGTGCCCGCCCCAAAACGCCCATCGTCAACGATAATCGAGACCTGCCTGTTGGGTGTCGCAGCGCCGGCAGACTCCATCACTTCATCAGCAACAGTCTCGAGGATAGCAAGGCCGATACGCCCGACCAGCAAACAGAGCAGCCCAGCTGCAGCAGCAGCGGCAACGGCAATGGCAACGGCAACGGCAACCGGAACGGACGCAGTCGGTCCACGTTCGGCGGTCGCTGCCCCAACGCCGCACATTGGCTGCGGCCTAAGTCCAAGACTGGAAATGCGCCTGGCACTCAACCACGACATCCTCGGGGACGAGGACTTGATCTGCTACGAGCCTGGACCAGATCTAACAACTATTCTGGGGTACGTCTGATATTATTAAACATCGAATATAAATCTCAAGGAATTTTTAAAAATAAATCTAAAGCGAATCTAATAGGAAATACTTTTATCAAATCACACAAATTTCAAATGTAGATTAGATTGAGCAGAATCTTCCTAGCGTTGAGTGTCCGACTAGGAGATAATATCCACCCACTAAACTGTAATTTTAATAAATCTCTTTAGATTTGAATATATCGCTCGAAAGCATATCTATTTGGGATGTGCATTGATCAGATAATTCGATTGAAAATTGGGATAATGGTTTTGTGCAAATTTATGTAACAGGCAGAACGAAGCATCTCCGATCCTATAAAGGGTAGGATCAACAGCCATGTCCGTCTGTCCGTCCGCCCGACTGCCTATATGAACACGCCGATCTCAGAGACTATAAGAGCTAGAGATTTGAGTTTGCTTTATTTAATCGACAACTGCCTCCGTTTCTGGATTATCGATAAATTTCGATTTCCGATAGCAATAAATGCCATGATATTCAAGACGGTGAAAAGCTTTCAAAGGGAAATTAGCAAATAAAATGTTAATATTTTTAACAACTGGATACAGGGTATATCGTAGTCGGGATCACTCGACTGCAGCGTTCTTCATTGCTTATGTGCGATATGCGAATTGAGAACTAACTGTTTCTTTTGGCATAACTAGGCACGACCTCTCCACATTTCATCGTCTGACGGGTCGCGATTTATTGAGTCGTTCAGCAACGAATCGGGTGCAGCCAAGAGAGGCTGTCATATCGTACTCTCAACAACGCAACTCCAAGATGGACACACCGACGGTGAATCGGCGACCACGTCCCGCCCTGTCAACAGCCGGCAGTCATGTGTCCGGGGGCCAGAGGAGTCACAGCAGCAGCAGCCACGGCAGCCCGCACGCCGGTGGTTCAGCTCGTGCCGTCGTCGGTCCACAACGCCCGCATCCAAATCCAAATACATGGAACAGTTTTGCATCTGCGGGTCGAGCAGGCGGCGGGAGCGAAAGCGTCGCCGACAACAGCACAAGCTGCAGCAGCAACAACGGCGCGAGCAAATTAGGCGATCTGGAAATCTTAGCGAGACGCGAGAAGATATACTGCATGTCTCAATCGAGGAGTGGCTATCAAGTCAGGGCGACATCCGCGACAAAAACGATCCAGACGACGACGATGGCAACGAGACGCGACTGTTTCTTGCCAACGAGCCGAGCAGCAGCGGCAGCAGCAGTCTCTCTGACGAGGACGACGAGTACTATTTCGATGGACGCAGTGGCAACAATAGCAACAGCATCAACAACAACAACAACAACAACAACAATGACAACGACAACAACAACAATGACTGAAGCGTGCCTCGAAACGGAAGCGGGCAAATCGAATCGCCTGTAAGTGCCTTGCCACATGTGGCACTACTATCTACAAATTCCATCTGAGTTCCATACACACGACCACCCACCAAAAACACCTCCAACCCACTCCACCCCACCCTTCACCCCTCTTCACTCCACCTGCAGCATCAACTTTATCAAGCGCCGCAACAGCAACAGCAACAGCCACAGCAGCAGCAGCAATCCCAATCACTCTGACAGCACATTCGCTAACGACTCTCAGCAACAGCAGCAACCGTTGCAGTTGCAGTTGCTGCCACCGTCGAGCAGCCACCAGCAGCTGCTTAGGCAGTCTCAGTCAGCTCAGGGGACGGATAATGCGGACATGGCACCAATGTCGCCACGCAAAGACAACGTAAGTTGCAAACAGAACCAATTCCCTGCTGCAAGTCCCATCAAATTTCACGGTGCACCTCAAAAGTATTTGTAATTCGAACAGAATCCAATTAATATATTCAATTTACACATATCAAAAATACTGTTAAAATTCAGCTATTTATTCGATGCGATTCAACTTGGCTTGCAGCTTTGGCTTCATCAATAGTTTTTTAATGCACATGTTGATTTTTTCTATTAACATTATTTTATTTGTTTGTATGTTTTTTGGCTTAGTGTTAATTATGTTAAAATTTCGCAGGACAAACCCTCACTGAATCGCCGCCTGTGGAAGCAAATCACCAAACGACGACGCACCAACTCCGTATCCCAGATAGTTGCTGGTTAGAAACCCAACTACTGGACACACTATCTCTCTCTCTCCCTCCCTCTCTCTCCGTGATTTTCTGTCTCTATCTCTCGCTCTCTTTCGTTCATATGTTCAGATATTTGCCAGCGAAAAGCTTTCATTGTGCTTCGTTCTAAATACAAAGCATAAGATTAGTTTGCTGATTTCCCAAGAGAGAGGGGAAGAGAGAGGTAAAGTGAGAGAGAAAGAGAGAGAGAGAGAGAGATGCTAGCAATGAGTCAAACAATGTGAACTTTAAGCTTTCCCGTCCTGGCAGTAAGTCACAAAGATTTTAGTGTGCCTGCTGGTTGTCAATGATTAATAACAACAGTTATAGCACTGTTTTTACTGCAATTGTGTTTCCACTTTAATGCAGAAATAATTGAACAAACGGCACTTTTGAAATATATATCAATGTTCAGGCAAATGTTCAGTTACTGAATCTGAAAGTGTTACAATTTCTTTTCCAAATCAATTGCAAAAGTTAGCAAATTGTTTTAACTGATATTTAGACAAGTTGGGCGAAAATCCATCAAAAACGAACACGATCAAACGACAATGAAGATAAAGAACTATGTAAAACTTATGCTAAGTTTTTTTGATACAATTTGTAGGTAGTGAAACAATCCCAAAAACGAATGAGGGATGCTACTAGTCTAATTGCGTCCAAGTCAAACAAATGTGACTCCTGCCAAAACAGCTGGGCAACAAGTCGTACTAACTACAATAGCCAGGCCAAGACGACAAAGCCAAACAGAAACAAATAAACAATGCTCTAATCTAGAAATATTACGAACAGTAAAAAGCCAAAAATTTTGAGAAAAATTAGACATCGAATGGAGTTGCCTGGAGGCATAGCTTTATTAACTGTTAATTAACTAACATACATTTAGCAAACAGCTAATTGGGCGGGTCATAGGGCGCACACACTCACACACACACACACACACACAGACAATTGAGCTAAAAGAAATTTAGCAAATAATATTTAAAAAAAAAAAAATACTAGTAAAGCATATGAAATATGTTTAGACTATTTTTTAGAGAATTATATTGCAATTGGTAGCAAATTAAATTAATTTAGGTTCTGACTAGTTTATGAATTGTGTATGGGAGGCTTTTGAATTGTGTGTTAACTTTGTATTTGTTTACTTTTATTATCTTTGATTCGTTCATTATTCAATTAACAATGAAATTGCCTTACATATAATATTAACTATTTATTGTATTTGTAGCTTTAACAAAAAAAAAAAAAAAAGAAGGTAAACTTATAAATTTATACATTTTATGGCATTTTGCAATTGTCAGTTGTCCAGTAATAGGTAAAAACAAACTTTAAAGTCAAAATTACATTTAAATCGTAAATCGTAGTTGCAGTAAAGCAGTTAAAAAGAAATTTAAGAATTCGCATTTTTCACAACTATTTACGGCATATTCAAATGCATTTTTGTCAGATACACATAAGATATTCACACCCAAACACACACACACACACTCTCAGTCAGTTGAGGACAGGTCGTTGAGATAGGGGCGGGGGTGGGCGGTGGGGTAATGGAAATATAAGTATACTTATAGCAAGTGTATGAATGTGTATTTTATGTACGTGCATTTTGTAGTTTATTTCACATTGAAATTGTTAAAAGCTAACAAATTATATGACATCAATAAGAAAAAATAAAAAGAAGAAAATTAAATTTAAAAACTGACAAACAACAAATGATCAAGTACATTTATCAGCTTTAATAGAAATTCTAATAGATTAATAAAATACATGCGTAGTTATATAATTGATATACATTCACACTTTGAATAGCATTGTACAAGATCGAACTAATAGGAATTTATCACTTTTAATCATTGTGCAACGACACAAACGATGGAAAAGTGCGCTTTGTGCAATGAATTTTAAATCTGAAAAAAATAGACGTATTTCGATTCCAGCTAGAAAAGTCGTCTCCATCACCCAGCAGGGCATGTGGGATTTCAAATCTTTATATATATGTTTTTTTTTTTCAAATTTATTACAGTTAACGTTTATTCATAGATATTCATTAATTTACTTTATAAAATTAAAATTAAAATACTTTTGAAATCCAATTAAAAACATACACACACATTACGTTCTTTTTGAACACTAAATTGTAAATTAATAAACTTAGCGAAATGAATTTTCCTCTTGAAGTTCAAAACTAAATTCAAATATTAAAAAAAAAGAAACAAAAAAACCAAATAAAACAAATAAAATTTAAAATAAATCAAACTCAAATGAAAAAGTCTACTTAAAGATTGCGTTGTGTTTCTTGTGCATCAAATGTAGTGTAGAACTCTACATTGCATTCAATGTGTGTGGATTTAATCGCTTACGGACATCCCAACACCTCTATAAGGACTTCAAAAAATGCCAATCCCACGTGAATTGGGTTGTACTGGATGCAGACAGTTTGAACCGCTTAAGACAATTAAATATATCGAATATATGCAGTTTCCCACCATCGAATGGATCCCAGCCTTTTGTACTCATGTGCAGCAATGAACGTATCCGGCTCTATATGCCAAAAATAGAAAAAAAAAAACATCTATGTTTAGTTCTGATTGCACATCGCATCGCTGGCTACGAATAACAACAACAATGGCAACAACAAATTAATTGATAGGGCCCAGCCCCAGTCAAAGCTTCAGCACAGACCTCAGCTGCAGTTGCCGTCGCCGTCTCCATCGCAGTCGCAGTCGCTGTTGCTGCCCCCGTCCACCGATCTGTTGGTACGTGCAGTGAAATGCAGTTTTGAAGCGTGCCGAACACAAAACAAAAAAGAAAACAACAAAAAAGTGGGAGAGGGTGCTCTCTTTGGGTGTCGTTGCTGCTGCTGCAGTAGCTGACGAGGTTCGTTTCAGTTCGTTTAGAGACCGAGGCGCCGCCGTCGCAGCTGTTTTGCTACCGAGCTTTGGCGAGCTCAAAGCTGTTGACGCTCAGCTGAGCGTTCAGTTTGAAAACGAGTTTCGTGGCGAACGGTCGATCTGCGCCAGTCGAAGCCGCAGTCGTAGTCCGCAGTTTCGCAGTTGTGGCCTCAAAGAATTTTGCCGCAGCCTCTCACCCAAGTGTTTGCATCTGTATGTATTTTATGTGCATAAATGTGTGTGCATTGTTTATTTACATACATTACATGCTTATACATTTGGCGTTTTAATTGGGCAGCGAGTGCAATTGTGTGTGTGGGTGTGGGGCAACCGCTTAGTAAATATTAATTTCTTTTATTTACATTTTTTTTTTATTTTTGTTGTGTTCCAAAAAAAAGTCAATATAGACAAGAATAAAAACAGCACTTTGAATGTATGTACGTATGTGTGTGTGTGTGTATTAAGCTTCACGTGAACTAACAGGAAACAACGAGCAATTAAACCTACGACGCATTGGTTGAAGTTGACGCAGACGTTGACGTTGACGCAGCCGCAGACACAGGCGCAGCACGCAGTCGCAGTTAGAACCATGGAGCCCAAGACTCGCTAATTAAGGTCGTCGCTAGGTAAGTTGTGATCTGTGTCTCTGTCTCCGTCTCTCTATTTGTCTATTCTTCTTACTAATTATGCCTCTGCTTCGGATGCTTCCTTTTGCCTAAGCCATCATTGAAATCACTTGCAGCAGCAGCAGCGGCAACATAAAGACAATAGATATATAGCAACAAAGACCCACATGTATTAGGCAGCTACACACGGATACATGAAGGTGCATAGTGTATGTCTATCTTTATCTATCTATGTACATATGTTCGTAGTCAAACGGTAAATATTGCCGGTGCTTAGGCTACAGCACCGCCCGTAACTCCCCAAGGCAAAATTTTGCAGCACGCACAGTGGTGCACATGCCATTAACAACTTATTGAAAATGCATTGTGCAAAACGCCAAAAGCATTTTAGCGAGCACTGCTTAGAATAGCTTAGCTAATAAGCAGAAAACAAATTAAAAAAAGAACAACAACAACAAATTGTGAGCTCTCAAATTGCATCGAAAGATAATTATCTCAAACGACCTTGAGAAATATTCAAATAAATTTATAGCCAACTTATTTTTTCCAGCTTCAGACTACAGTAGTTTGTACTGTGCACCACTGTGCACGGCAAATCAAAATGACAGATAGACAGTGTAACTGCAGCTGTGTTATTCCACGCTGGATTTTAGTGTTAGCCAGTGAAAGCAGCGTCAAATCTGCGTCTACTGTTTTTGTATCTGTATCAGCAACTGTATCTGTATCTGTAAAACTAAAATTGCTGCAAGCTGAGAACTTAACTTGTACTGCTGTTGCTGCTGTTGTAGCTGTTGCATTTCATCAACATCATCTGAGAGCCATCAACAATAATAATTATCTAACTATCTGGCCGCATAACTATCTATTGATGCTGTTGCTGATGTTGCTGCTGCTGCTGCCGCCGCTGAATCAAAGCCGCAACGGAAACATGCCACTTGCTCTTAGATTGCTTTTTTTTGTTTGTCTTTTTGTATCTGTATCTGTTTCTGCTTTTTTTTTTTTTTGTATCTTAAGGTCAAAAACCACAGCTGCTAAATGCATATTAAGTAATTTGAAACGAACCAAAACAACACCAGATAACAGATCTATGCGGATATGCGGATGTGCGGATATGCGGACATATACATAGATGTGTACAGATACAAAAGATAAATTGCCTAGTTAGTTGTAGGTATTTTTGTTGTTGTTGCTGTGCTGCTTTAAACTCAACAAGTTTTAGTGCCAAAACGGCAAGTGCAAAAATCTATTGCGAAAATTGATTAACAGCAAACTGGTTAAAGATGGAGAGCCATTACCTACCACCCGTACCCCTTGCCTCTTGCCACTTGCCCCTTGTCGCTCTCCACATTCTCTGTGCGTACTGGTGTTTAAATTTTATAAAATTGCTGCTCAACATATTTATTTTTTATTTTTAATTGAATCTCATATAAAAATCAAACGCAACGCAAACAGCTTAAAGTGCCGACAAACAGTAATGATAATAATAATGATGATTGCTACTATGCTCATAATGATACGGATGCCGATGATGATGTTGATGATTTTGTTGGCAGATGATCATTGGAACTTGAAACTCGTAGATATTATTGTGATCGTAATGCTCCGGAATGGCGACAGCTTTTATTCATAATACTCTTGTCTAAAAAGTATTGTTCGATTTTGTCACATCTTTTATGAAAAGCTTACTCATCCATTAATGTTCTAAATTAGCAGTAATAAAAGAATCTATCTAACTTGATTTAATTTGGCTTTTATACCGAACTTGTATGATAATTTTATGTTAAATATAATTGATGAGGCAGTCAAAATTTTATTTATATTCTGGAGAAATCTAATCAAGCATCTTGCGACTGCGAAAAGCCTAATAAAAAAATCAATTTAATTTGCTTCAACTTTGTGATTAGTATATAGATATATGTGTGTGTGTGTTCTTTAGGAAGGGTATTGAAACTTCGACACTTCAAAGAAAGCACTCCTATCTAGTTTTTGCGTATTTCTGTTTTTATATACATATATATATATATATATATATATATATATATATATATATATATATATATTATTTTGGCAGCTTTTGCTAAACACATTTCACTGGACAAGAGGAACTGGGTAAGTGATAAACTGGTTTCCCAGTTTATTGAATTTCATACATTTGCATCGCACGCAAAAGCGCTTCAAATGTTAAAATGTTGTTGTTTTCTTTTCGTATAACAATTTAACTGATTTGTTCAATAACAAAACAGAAAACAACAAGATGGTTCTCCAGGCAGGCTCATCAAGCAGCTCAAGATATTTGAACCCAACGACGCAAATATATATATAAATATACATATATATAGATCTAAATAAAAGCTCACAATACTGGTCTACGGGGGAAACGGAGAAAAGCAGGGTAGAGCAGAGTAAGACAACCCCAACCTCAACCCCTTTTATGAAAAGTGTCAGCAGCAGTAGCAGCAGCTGTCTGAGACTTAAGAACATAATTACATATATAGTTATATATATGTATATATGTATATATATAAATATATACAAAGCTGAAAAAAGAACAAAAATCAACAGCAGCATTCTTTTTGCTTATGGGTAAACAGGGTTCAGTAATTCGGTTAAGCCTTGAACTGTATGAATTTTGTGTTCCCATGCAATTGTTCTCATTTGCTGCTTCTTCTTATTGTTGTTGCTGTTGTTGTTGTTGTTAATGTTGTTGCTGTGCTTTCATGTGTTTGTCGTGAGAGAGCTTAGCAGTAGCAGAAACTTGCTGAGAGCATTCTGATTGCCTGCCTTTCATTCACCTGGCATTGGATCATGCTGTTCAATTTCCATTCACATCGATACGAGCTTCATGTTCCCGTTGTTCCACTCACTTTCATTTCATTCCCTTTATGGGACCTTTCTAAATTTCTTATATGACTCACTCTCTGTGCGTGTGTGTGTACACTGTGTGATAACATAACATTGATTTTTCACTCATTTCTGACTGCAATTGGCGCTTATCCGCTAATTGACTGTCTTTTGCAACTCCTAACGGAAACCCATGCATATATACATGTATACAATGTGTTTGTTTCAATCGTTTCGTGTTTCGACTCATTTAGCATAGTTTATCGTTAAGTTTGAATCGCAGCAATCTGTCTATGTTTATGCATATTCATTGTTCTGGTAAATATTCACATGTTGGTTTAACTTAATACAACTGTTTTGTATTATAATTGTTCGATTGTTGCTTTTGTGGTTTGCTTATCTTATCGCATCTAAGCAGCCGTTGAACCGTTAAGCAGTCAACTTATCTGATCAGTTGCCTTTGATAACCATCTTTTGTAAGTTTGTGTCTTTTTTTTTTGTTGTTATCAACACTTTCTTTGTGCGATCTTAACAGCCATTTCCTACACTTATATTGTATATTGTCGTATGTGGGTATGCTTCAGATCTTGCTTAATGCTTTCCAGGGTACTTGAACTTCTTGTTCTTCTTCATCTACTGCGACGTCGTCGTTGTTGTCTTCTGGCACCACTAACAATGGAACCCCACAGCGGTGACGATGGCTCTGACTGCTTTTTGGTTCTTTAGTACTTTGGAGTTCTTTGGTTCTTTGCTGCATTGCCTACTGCCAGAGATAATACTATACATAATAATTAGAATCATGCATAGCTGCCACTTACAGGGCGTGTGTACATTGTTGTGTGTGTGTGTGTGTGTGTGTGTGTGAGTTCGCTGACTGACTGACTGACTGACTGTGACTGTGCCTATAACCGTAGCTACTGCGCTGCCAACTGGCAACTGGCAACTGGCAGTTGAGATCGTTGTTTGCTGCTCATAATCACATGCCGTAGCCACATAGAGCTGAAGACACTGCCTATGTTTATACACTTAGCCAAATAGTGTATACACTCCACGAAATTGATTTTATTTTATTTTGTCAAAACTTAATAATTCTGTAAATTTTTTTAAATTTTTATCTCAAATTTGTGTTATTTTAAAGTTTTGTTCACACACATAAAAGGATTTCATACATATATAAATATTTTTTTTAAGTGTTGTTAACCTATTCGAAATAGGCATTTTTTATCTAAAATTTTAAATAGCTTACAACTTCTCAGACTTTCAACATTCTGCTTCAATGTCAATAGTTGCAAAACTATTTCGCTCAGTGTTGTTAGAATTGACTTTGGCTTGTCGCTCATTAAACATGGCTGCGCTTGTGCTAAGCAATAACAAAGCCAAAAAGCATCAAATAACGCAAACAGATTTTTGTTTTGTTCTCTATTTTTGTTGCTGTTCTTGTAGTTCTTTTTCTTTTTTTTTTGATTTTTGTCTAAAAGCAAATGGCCAAATCGTTACCAAATTGATTGCCGACAGAGTCGCGATTACTCCGATGTCCGATTGTACCACTGCCATTAATCACAGCTCAGCAAAATTGAATTCTGTGCATGTAGCCCTTCTTTAACAAAAGTCGACAAATTAACGTGTTTTTAATTGGGGCCCGGCCAACTGGAAGCACTAAAAGTAACAGCTAAAAGCTAAACACCAACAGCCAACAGCCAAACTCGAAGCATGCCACGACAGCAGCAGCAGCAGCAACAACAACAACAACAACAACAATAACAACAATGGCCAATTGTCATATGGAGTCATTGAACTCGTCGAGTTATGCGCCAAGTTAATTATGATAAACGCTTAGCGGACTCAGACTGAGACTGAGACCGAGACTCGGACTCTGACTGAGTTTGAGTCTGACTTAGATTGTGTCGAAGGCAGACGTATTGGTTCGGTGTTGATTGGCCGTGTTGCACATGCCCCTTTATTATAATAACAATTACTAATTAATATACATATATATATATATATATATATATATATACAAAGATATGCATGAACATATTTATATAATTACTATTTAGGATGTTGCAGCTTGTGGCGGGTTTTGCGCCCTGACCTTGACAAGGGCGCAGCTCGCTTAAAAACGTGTTTATACGAAACCGGTATCAGTTCAGCCTACCTCCTACCTACCTCCCTTCCTCCCTCCCTACCAGTATACCATATATATTTGTACAAAAAAAAAATAAGAAAAAGTGTCATCCACACATTAATATTGTAGACTCTGGCAACGCTCCAAAGATTTGTGTTTGACATTGTCCCATGTCTGCCATATTTTGGTGCGGGTCACGTGGCATGCCTCTTATTACGTACACTGCTATAAATGAACTGAGGCACAACAGTCATTTGTCATTTTATTACTAGTTTCTTGGCTTTCTTTCTTTTATACATAGATACATCATATATATATATATTTATATACACCGCCAAAACAAGTTCCTTAGTTGTAAAGCCGTCTTAATAAAATATTTTAGAGTCGAAGTGATTGTATCACACAATATATCATCATAAAAAATATATTTTCATCATATCACTATATCTTTAGTGAAATTTAGATGTCGGCAGGTTAACTTATTCTCTGCGATGCTATGTTATTTTCTGCGTAGCCTTTCTGGTTTTTTTTGTTGTTGTTTTTTTTTTTTTATATTAATATGCATTTTTCAATTTTTTTAAATTGCAACGCTAGCCGATTGTGTTGCGTATGAAAGCGTGAAAACGCACTGATTTCAAAACAGCAACTATCCATCCGATGAACACACAGAATAATAAATACATGCCACAAACATGTATACATATATGTATATATATATATATATATATATATGTTCGTATTGATCAGGAAGGCTTTCTTTCATATATGATATTTTTATGTACATTTGTACATTAAGTTGAAGCTCAACAACGAAATGCAGGTGTTATAAAATGAATGATATCTCTAAGAGAAATGAACATTTCAAGCCAAAAAAAAATTGCTAGTAGGCAATATATAATTATAAACTGATTGATTAAAGCACATAGTAAAAGTAAAAATCACTTTGATTATTTACAATTATATTTATAGTTTTTGAATATTCATTAAGTGGCAAAGGATTTTCCATAACTGTAGCATTTTGGTAGCTAATTCCCTGAGCCATATTATTTGGTAATGCATTTGACCGTAATTTGCAGATTTGAAACCACTGACTTGACTCTAAGCAGCCCATTCAGAGGCCATTTAAGCATTTACAGCTGAGTTATGCCTTTGCCCTATGCAAGGGATTTTTTTGTTGTTTAGTTTTAGCCTTTTTTTTTTTGTTAAATTTAGTTTAGTTAGTTTTGCTGCTCTGCGAGCCAAGTTGCGGTTCGTTGATTTCTTTTGTTTTGTCGATTGCATAATTTTTTGCTTTAGTATGTTGTGGTTTATGATTGTATTGTTGTTGTTGTTTTTGTTGGCTTTGCTGTTTTGTCTACCATTTGATTTGAATTATTACTTAATTGCTTTGAACCTGAAAACACCCAAAACAATATGAAAAAAAAAAAAAAACATAGAAAAACAACAAAATTAAACACCTCCCATTTATTGTGACTGTCTGCATATATTTAAGAGACACAATATTTGCATATATTGCGTGTAAATTCCTCTTGTTTTAAAATATTTTTTTTATGTAGCCTTTTCTATACGTAGAAAAAACAAAAAACGCGCCACAAAAAAGCCCCAAAATAAAAAAGAGAAGAAAGAATTAATTTATAAACAACAGTTCCAGTTGGTTTCATTGTCACCAAAGCGTTGACATTGAAAATCGGGCCATGAAAGAAAGAAGCACAATAAAAAAAAAAAAAACGAGAAAAAAAGAGGAGCAGCAGCAGCTGCAAAAGTGGTAGAAGAAGAAGCCGCCAAGAAAAGCTACGTTTTGGTAGCATAGATGAAATGTGAGCGGCATAAGCATTGAGGCAAATGGGCAAATGGGCCACAAAGCTAACCAGCTGTTGGGCAAGGGCCATTTGGAGACGTGCGTGAAATACGCGAGTCAAAGATGTGGCCAAAATATTGTATAACATCATTTGAATAAGTGACATGATTTAACAACAAGCAGCGTGGAGAGAGAGTCAGGAAACTTGACACACATTGCGAGTTGCACAAAAATCACAATTATCTTTGTATGTTTGGCATTCGTTCTTCGTGAATTTTCAATCGAAAATAAATATAATACGTATATATAAATAATTATTTCGTGTGGCACGTGCCAAGCAGTTGGACAGGACCTGTACAGTTTTGTGGCATAGAAAGAAATTAATATGACAACAACTGAAGAACTGGACACAAAAAAAAAAACTTAAGTTAAGTGGAGACACCAGTTCTCTAGTTGGTGTTAATTAATAACAATTTTTAGTTAACGTCAGCTAATAGCCAAGGAAAAGATAAGATTTAGAATATATAGAATAATATTGTAAGCTAAGAATTAGCTAAACCAGTTATGCCGATTTTGTGATCATGAGAAACAATCCTTGAAACATCTACAGGAAACGATGCAATATTTTAGAGAAACATTTTTTAAACTCGACTGAGATTGACATCTCAACTCGACAAAGATTCTAATTTTCGAGCACTATTTAGGGTGGTTGCAAGAGCTATGAGCTCAGAAGGGAGCGAAATATAGAACTATTATTTAAATATATCAATTTTAACCAATTCAAAAATATTGTAAGCTTTTTATGTAGAACTGCTAAAGCTATCCATAAAGAAGAAGAGAAAATACTCATTGGTAAATTTAAAAATATCAATAAAATACTTAGTTTTGATGTAATATAATATTTTTAAAATTGCCTTAGAACTGTTAGCGCTGAAAAGCAAGTAATTTATAAACTTACATTGTATTTACCTAATCAATCAGGAGATCTAAGTATATATTTTGGAACCATGATAAACTTGTGGCTATATAAAAAAAAAAAACTACTTTTTCTTGGCTAATTTAGATTAATAGACTTAAGCAGATGTTAGGTGAGTGAAGTATAGACAGCGATATATAAATGTATGTGTATATACATATAAATATACACACACGAATATATATGTATATATATTTAATTAATTATTTATTTTATTGTGTTTGGTATTTGGTATCCAGAAAACTGGTAAAACCAAATACAGAAAGAATAAGAACGCTACAATTACTCAGGTATTCGAAATTTATGTTGGTGTGTGTGTGTGGGGGAGTATACGGGTATACGGGTATACGGGTGTGCGGGTGTGCGGGTGTGAGGCTGGAAGATGTTGGGCAAGGCCCAAATGAAGACGTGCGTGAAATACTCTTAAGACGCGCCCATTGTATAATGAGTTGGCCAAAAGGCGAATGGTAACAAACAAACGATAGATTGTGATACGATACGATATGGTAAGATACGATATGGTATGATACGATATGTGTGTGTGTGCATACATAGATATGGAGAGACGTGACATGGCTGAGTTATAAGAGGCTTAGCTATATAGAGATTTATATAAGTTAGTTAGGCGCAAGTTGTTTATGGGGAGACTTTTGGCGAATGCCATTAAGCAAATGGCCAAACGGCTCAAATCATGCGGCTGCCTTGCGTGTTGCAAATGCTTCCTGCTTTTTTTTTTTTTTGCGCAAACATGCAACAGCACGCACTGGACACACAGAGGTACAGTGAGAGAAAGAGAGAGAGAGGGGGGGGGGGGGGGAAGGAGGTAAAAAAATAGCGTGTGGGAGAGAAAAAGCGAGGTGGAGAAAGGGTGGCGCATCTGGTTTGGCCAGTAGACGAGTTGCATACTCGATTTTGGGGCAGCAGAAAGTAAAACTCACAACTTGCAACAGCGAGTCGACACTGTTGCAATTGTTGTTGTTGTTGTTGTTGTTGTTTTTGGGTTGCATGCCTGGGACGACTGCAGGTGACATACATTTTTTCGGCAGCGAGTCCTAAAATAATTTTACTTTTTCTTGCCTGGCCAACTCGTTTCGACTCGTTTCGTACACAGCCTGGCTACTTTCTCTGCCCTGGCCAAAAAACAACAAACGTGTTCATCATTTTGTGGAATGCTTTCAGGTTTTTCTAGTTAGCATTTAGCACCTTATTGTGGGGTCCAACTCAAGGTCGCGCCAGCTGTCAAATTGCACGCAATTAATCTCTTTCTGAGAGAGACCTCTCTCTCGCTCTCTCTCTCTCTCTCTCTCTCTCTCTCTCTTGCTCTCTATGTACAAGTAAATGAGAAGTGTCTGAACAGCTGACAGGGCACATTGCAAATGCCTTAGTGTATAACCAATTATTGCAAATCCCCAAAATCCGTGTCCAGTCAATGACATTTTGGCCTGAGCCAAATACATTCACCTTGCAATCTCCACTCTCCATTCGCCAATCTTCACGTCTTCCAGTCTCCAGTCTCCACATTGTATGTTGAACTCTAATTTTGAACTCTCCCATCTTTGGCTCGCCGCAGAGTTTCTTCAGGCGAGTCCAAGCTGTAAATTGATACCCGCAACAAAACAACAACAACAACAACAAATGCATCACTTGTCCAGTGTCGGATGGTGTACGTGGCAGGTTGCTGGTAATCGATACAACAGGGTCACCAGACCGCAGCTCTCTCGGATGCATTTCTTCTAGTTCCGCTGAAATGGAACTCACTGTGGAACAACGTTGATATGGGTTTTTTTTATCCAATTTAGATCAGCTGCGTTCTTCTAATAATAATAATAATAATAGCAACAATTGTTCACATATATATATATATATCTATATATACATATTTATATATATATATATATATACAAAGTAGGCGCAATCAGTTCAAAATTCATAATAAAATAATTATATACTGGAAAAGGGATTAGCCCGTTTAGATCTGATTAGGTTAACCCAGCTGTACCTTAGATGGGGTTTAGGTTACCAAAAGCTTAGGATTTGTGATTCATCCAACATTGTTGAACACTGGCTTAGTTCAATCAACCAGAATTGTTTGTCTATGAATGCTAATTGATGTTTGGTATGCAATCAGCTTAGCCGCCTGGCTGCCCATTCAGGTGTCCAATTTCATTGATGAAGTTACGGCTCGCCCCACCCACTCCAGCACACACACACACACAAACACACACACACAGCATACTCATATCTATCAGCCTGGCTGGGTAGCTGTGCAGCCAAGGTGAGCCACATTTGGAGCACCGTTGCAATGCGAACCAACCCAGGTGAACAACAGCAGCAGCAGCAGGCTGGGCGGACGCAATGCAGCCGAAAAGTGACCAAACACTAGCGAATATGGCCAAATGAATTTAACTGCATTGTTTTCCATTATTTTTATTTACCCTTCGGCGAGACTGTTTTTTAGTTTGGTCTTGCAGTTTGTCACATCGAAATTTTGCCTCTTTTTATTTTTGTGGCATAGAAATTCTCAATTCGATAAAAAGGTTTGGAAGGGGCCCAAGAATCATATATATATATATATAGCAAAAACTGGACATATATCGTTGCTGATATGCACTATATCATAAGGGGAGGAGAGAAACTTTATGGTTTACCATCAAATTCTCATTATACCTTTTTATCAAATGGCTTTTTCGGTTGACATCGTTTGGCAAGAGTAAGCAATTTTTGTTAGACGGGTTTTTTTGGTTTTGTTAGTTTATTTGGTTTGCTTAACAAAAAGTGTAATCAGGGCAGTTGTTGCTGTAGATGCATTTGCAGATACAAATACATATTCGAGATACATTTGGTGCTTGGGCCTGGGCGGCAATTGTTTAACTTGGCAACCGGTTGAATGCGACTGCTCTCAACTCGGGCAACGCGCAACGCGCAACGCGCAACACTCAAACTTTGTAATTGTAATTAAAAAGCGCGGCCGGGCAAAGCTAACGAGCCAAGTTAAGAGCACTGCGCATCTGTGTGGGTCTTGCAATTGGATTGGATGGGATTGGATTGGATTGGATTGGTTTTGCTTTTGCTTTTGGATGCGCGCGGCACTTGTCGACGATTTCCTGTCATTAGTTTTGCTGCATGTCAAGGTTGTTGCGGCAAGCCCAGCAGCAATCGCAACATCTTAACGATGCTATATATATAGTATGTATATATATATATATATCTAGTATGTGTGTATGTATTGTGGAGCGAGTAGCTGGCTGCTGCCCAGAGTTACAGGTTTTGGATTTGAGGCGCGCAATTAAGGCTCAGTGCACTAAACGTCTTTTCATATGAAATGCAATCCAGTTATTATCCAAGTATTCGCACAAGAAAGCCTCAAAGCAAAAGTTGCAGCTAGTCACAACAACAACAACAACAACAACAAAAACGACAACATTTTCATTTCTCTTCACTTTCTTCAAGATTGCTCTGCAGACTCTTGTTGCTGTTGGGCTGGCAAAAAAAAAAACAAAAAAAATACAAAAAAAAACTGGCACCTTTACTTTTTTTTTTTTTTTTCTTGCAATGTGGAAAATGTGCGGCGCTATAACAAATTTATGAGCACCACTTGGCTCTTGTTGAGTTGCAGTTGCAAGTTGCAAGTTGCAACACCAGCTCTACCCGACACCAGCCTGCATCATGTTGTTATTGCCTGTTTGTTTGTTTGTTTGTTTGATGTAGTGGGATGGTGGAGGGGGGAGGGGGGGGGATGGCGCTGTGACAGGTTACCCCAGGTTGCGATTATTGGGCGACATATTCGGCATTCGGAATGCAACAAGTCTCAGAGTGAGAGTGAGAGTGAGAGCGACATAGAGAGAGAGAGAGAAACAGAGAGAGAAAGAAAATAGTTGTGTGAGAGAGGGATAAAGTTGTCCACTGCCATTGTTTTGATCGTATGATCAATCGTATAATGACTGCAGATGCAATAAAAAATTAAAAAAAAAAAAGAAAAAAGAAACATAATTGAAATGAAATCGAAAGCGCGGCGCGAGAGATACACAGAGAGTTAGAGAGAGAGAGAGAGAAAGAGAGAGAGATTGGTATTCCACTGTAGTGAAAATACCAAGACTTTCAGTTTAAGCTGTTCACTCACATTTATGACAAACATTTATTTGGTAATCAAATTTTCTAAAAAATTTCATTTTCTTAATGTGCAAATGTAAATTATTAAATTGGTTTTAAAAAACCTGATTTCAAATGATCAAATGAGCTGGTCGAAGTCAAAACAAATCAACATCTTCAATTTAAATCGACGTTTAACTCAAGGAAATGGCCCAGTTAAGACAGAGCACTCTGAATTATTTGCATGTCATCCTTGTCAGGCTTAGCCAAGTGCCACTACAGAACAATAATTATTTTTACACTCACATCTTTTAGGTGTTTTATAACACTTGTCTGAAGCCACTTTAAAAAAAAAAAACCATAATGTTTTTATGAATGTAATCTTAAAATAATAAATATTACTTGGAGAGAACATTTGCCAATTCCTTTGGGGCATTTCTCTGGCAAACAAAATTGCTTCAGTTTGCTTTTCTTAGCTATCAACTTACTGAATATTTATTAGCTGTTCAATTGGCAAAACATGTATACAAATAATATAAAAAAGTGGTGAATGGGGGGACACTTAATATACCCTAGATACGCGCTTAAATACCTCAAGTGATTCACGCTGAACAATGGAAATGTGGATTGGGTGTAAATGGGAATTAAGTGGGTCGAAACCAACTTGCAGCTTGATCAATTGAGCAAAGTGCACTGATAGACTTATTTAAGGCACAAGCTGATAGCTCAGCCATATAACGATATACCGATACTATAAAAATATATACACACACACACACATACACACACACATACACACACATGTATGTAGACAGTTGGCCGTAATTGAACCTGAGACGCAGCGCAATCATCGTGCAAAAGTTCTAGCGAGTTTTCCAAAAGGGGTCGGTGGGGTTGTGGGAATGGGTGGGGTGGGTCTATAACTAAGGTCTGGCCTGCAATTGACCCAATTCTCTGCAGTTGCTGTTGTTGTTATTGTTTGTCTGTTTTTTTTTTGTTTTTTTTGTTTTTTTGCAGCCATTAAGGCTGACAGCGTTGCGAGTGCGGTGCGATGTGGTTCACAGTATTTTGTTCTGTTGTTGTGTTTGTGCTGCAACTTGATGCAGTGTGGTGCAGTGTGGTGCAGTGTGGTGCAGTGTTGTGTTGTGGGCCAGTAGGGCGCAAACTGAACAGCTGACATTGATTAAAGCCTAATTATAGTAAAAGACGTGCTCCGTGGTGGCAACTACGTACGTGTATCTAGAACACTCACCAGAAGATGTATGCCACAATAACAAGTATATCTATATATATATATATACACAAATATATATATTATATATGTATGTATGCATTATTTTCCATTGCTGTACATTTTGTGAGTTTCTTTAACAATCTTAAACTAAAGTTTAGTCTTTTTTTTAAATTAAGTTTAACCGATTTTAAATGAAATACTCGTGAGAACAATGAAACTTTTTTACCAATTGTTTTTTCAGTATCATGTATCATGCAACTGACTGATTCGATATATCCATTGATATTTGTATCTTTATAAAATGCCCTTTTGGCTTCTGCCATTGGTTGCAGGGTATAAAAAGAAATAGTAAAATGTTGCAGCCACTTGTGACTTGCAAATGTAGCAAATCTGTGTGTAGAAATCTCTTTTTATTTCACTTTTCGCTTTGTGATTGGCAAGAACAGCCCCAGAAAAAAAAATTGGCACAAAAAAACAACAACAACAATAACAACAGCAGCGAGAAGAAGAAGAAGAAGAGAGCCAATGATCATAACTATTATTACACTGATCATATGGTCTTATTGTCGAATTTGCCGCCGTGAAACTTGTTTATGTTGTTGTTGCTTGTTGCCAGTTGCTAGTTGGTTTTTTTTTGGAATGAGTTTGTGCCACTTTTCTTCTTCTTTTCCTTGAAGACAACAACAAAAAGAATTTCCGTAAACGGGGTCAACAGCGCGATTACAGCGAGGCACAACTCTTGGCCAATGCGTTTAATTTTTTTGTTTTTTTTTCCTTTTTTTTATGTTGGCCAAGTGAAATGTTTTGGAATGACGATTTGTTGATGCTTTCGTTTTTTTTTTTTGCATAGCTTTAGCAACAAACTGTTTATACACGCCACTCAATTCAACATGCCCCCCTCACCCTACCTCTCTCCGCAAACACACAGACACCACTGTGAGAACCGATTTTCAATGTTTTGTGTTAAGGTTGAGGTTATCAGTCCACCAGAAAACGTGTTAAAGTACATAAATATCAAAGCAAAGACAAGGACGGCCAAAATAACAATGTAAACACAATTGATAAGCAACTAACTTGGCTAGTAGTAGGGGTGGTAAGGGGCGTGCAGCATTATTATCAGCATTATATCACTATTACCATCGCCATCATAATCAAGAACAAGCATAGCGTGATATTTGTTGTGTTTACACTTTAAAGTGCTTTCTGATAAGCGGAAACAATAAGAAACTGTCTGCTGAGGACTCCCCGCTATATAAATCGGGTCGTTAATATGCGAAACAAACATGCCTTAAGTGATTTAGATGAGAATCGCCACACACATATCCAAAATTACACTCGAATTCGATCAGAATTCTTTGTCACGACAAGTTGTGGAATTTCTTAGAAAATAACTGTAACGCTTATTTGAGGCACGACTAACTAAAAGCTCAGCGCTCAGCGTGGTGTCAAATGCACGCTCCATTTTTGAGATTTTCAACAAATTGGGAATTTGGCTTAAAGCGTTATTTTTAGTTAATGGATTGCCGTCAAAGCTCTAATGGCAGAGTATAGCATGTGTGTGTATCTGTGTGTGTGTGTATGTGTGTGTGTGTGTGTGTATCTGCGTGTGTATGTGTGTATAATGCTAATGATAGCAAAGCCCATGGGTCTTCGGCAATTAACGAAATGGTAAACTGCAAAGTCAATCAGAACTTTTTCGGTATTCAAATATATCGTCTATTTTATAAAACGTTAATAATAGTAACTGGTGCTTAAAAGAACTGCAAATATAAAACTAACATTTCCATATTAATATAAAAGGAATATAAGATGAATGCTCTTCCTTTCTCACTCTCACATTTTGCACTTAGCCTAAGAAAATTAATTTTTACAACTAGATTTACGACTTGGGCAGATAATATTTATTCAGTTGTTATTTCAGCCTCATTTCATTTCAGCCTCATTATTTGATGACTTTATTTCGATGACAGATTTCGCATTAAGGCATTCTAAACAGTTTTCCGCCCACAGAGCTGTGCAACTGCGTCTAATGTTTGCCATAGCTTTTAGCCATTTGCTGTTAGCTGTTAGCGATTAGAATTTAAATATGTAGGCAACAAAGTAATTAAATAATTTGAAATCCAAGCCCATTGGTTTGTGTTGACTGCTACTCAAAACCTGGCGGCGCGCCCCTTTTAGCCAATATGGCCATCTTTGTGGGCAACAGCTTGAAAATTGCCGAGTGCCAGCAATTAATGAAGATGGTAGAAAATTATAGATGATGTCATGTGTGTGTGCGTGTGTGTTTCGATAGGCGAGGCGAGGCAAGGCAGAGCAATGCGGCCTCCTTAGTCAGTGCCAATTGATAGGCGGCACGATTCAAAATGGTCACGCATGTGCCGCTTAAAGGCAGAGGGCCACTCCTGCCACTCTTAACTCCCATGCACAAATTCTCTGCAGCAGCAGCGGCAGTCAGGAGCGCACCCCGAGCGTTACCCACGCCAGCAAGCGCAGCGCTGAAGGTCGCATTCAGAATATATTTTTGAAAGCTTTCGCAAATAGCAGTAGCAGTCGCAGCCGCAGTCGCAGTCGCAGCAGCAGTCGCAGTCGCAGCAGCAGCAGTAGCGACGCAACGCCGCCACCTGCTTATGTCTTACGTCTTATGCAACGCACGCGGCTTTCAGTTCGCAGTTCAGTTTGGCCGGCTGGCGCGACAAGTGAAGATAGCACACCGCATAAACAGTAATCACAAAAGCCTCGCTGAGTAGCTCATAAGCTACATACATACATATGAAAATACGCATGTATTTGTTAATATATATGTGGGTATTTACAACAATAATCTGTCAATTGTGCGCTGCAGTTTTTCCTTTCACTGCGCCGGCGCCAATTGCTCCTATTGCTGATAAGATAAAACAGCAGCACCAAACAACAATAACAAAGTGAGAGAGCCAAAGTGCGAGCACACAAAGAGAGAGAGAGCCTTGACTGATGTGCGTTGTTATTATTATTATTACTCTGTGGATTGCTGCCGTCTGGCGCTATTATTAGAGAGTTACCGTTGCTTTATTATTGCCTGCCTGAAAGCTACTATTATTTCTCTGCGTATGTGTGTGTTGTTTGCTGCTGGTATTGTGTTTTGTATTCGTGTTCGTGTTCTGTGCATATTTTGCGCGTTTTTTGTTTTCAGTTTTGTTAACGTCGTCGTCGCCGCCGCCTCGAATCGCTGCTGTCAAAGCAGAGAGTCCGCCATCAGAACAGAAAGAAGCAGCAGCAACGGCAAGAGCCTAAAATAAAAGAAAATCAAAGAAAAGAATACCAAAGCAAAATCACCGCTAGCCACAGTTAGTACGCAGTTCTAAGCACCTATTTTTTCAAGTTTAATGCGGACTATTTTTTGTAAATTTGTTTGTGTATGTGTGTGTGAGTGGTTATATATGTTTTAATGACAAGGTGCAAATTGTAAAACAATAACTGCACATAAAATAAAAAGAGAGAAGATAACAAAAAAACTGCACGAGTGCTGGCAAAACAAAATCCATATAAAACACAATGAAAAGTGGCACGCGAAGTTCTGGCTACAAATAATGCCAATAAGAAAATTACCCTCAAAGGGCCGCCAAGTATAAGTGCGAGAGTCAGAGAGAGTGAGTGAGCGTGAGTGTGTGAGAGAGTCAGTGAGCTACTGTTGACATTGCGGCAGGGAATTATCATTTTGACAGCTTCCACAATTCCGATCGGCGGATGACAAATGACTCTAATAACAATAAAGTGGAACAAATTTGCTGCCAATCAGTGAGAGTTTCAAAAGCCTTTTCTTTTTTGATAACTTTGCATGAGATGCGACTTTACTGTGACTGTTGTTATAATTGTCATTACCTTTTTTTCAACTTTTTTATTTTTGTTAACTTCAAATTCAATTTTATTGTACTTTTTTGAGTGCTTTGTTTGTGTTTATTTGTGTGTCGATGGAAACAAGTGGAACTTGGGGGTCTCATAAGCAAACATTAGAATCTGTTAATAAAGTAACTTGTAATAGTTGCATAATTAGCATTGTTTAGTATTTCCTAAAAGCTTTAAAGCTCATATATAAATGTATTCAGTTACTCTTGCCCTTTATCGGTTAAAAATCTATTAATGCATATTTTCAATATTAACAATTCTCTATGGATTGGATAAAAAACTTTGTTTTTTGTGACAGGATAACATGCACATATATAATTAATATCTATCGCCATTGTGGTAACAATATATATATATATATATATATCTATTTAACTTAGCTTAGTATTATTTATATATTTTCACCCTGAAGCTATAGGTATGCAACCTGTCTCAGAATAGATTGCCATACTAAACGATATCTTAAGTAGCTAACCCGTTCAATTATCTATAACGAATGGGCTTAACACCTGCATTGGCTATACGCTTATGCGACCCAGTCTGAGGTGTTGTTGTCAGTGGCATCCAACAACTGAAATAAAGTGGCACAAATGGAAATTAGTCCGATAAGGGCCTACTGAATGTTATTTAGCATCGGTTCTGTTATTAGTCACGAAACCGGCTGATAAGTCGGCGTTTCAGTTATTTATTTTTTAGTAAACTTCCATTTCTACTTGTCAGCCTTTTTTTTAGTCAGTGTAGATAATGTCGCTTTGTAAACTTTTCCACAGGTGGGTTTTTTTTTTTACCCCTATATCATTTAATACTTGGCCAGAATTTGCATAGAGTTTGCTGCTGACTCGCGACTCGGTGGCGCGGGAAGACTGCATAATAAAACACAATGATGAGCATCAATAAAAATTCCGGCACGTCGCCAATTGTGATATCATCGCCTAACTTTGGATGAGTTTCAAATCCCAGCTTCTTACTCCTCGTCTCCGTCCCCGTCGCCGTTTCCGTTTTAGCCTCAACTGCAGTGCCAATGCCAATGGCAATGTCGTCGGACTGATTGCACAACCTACATACAAATGAATGTATCTGAAAACAATCAAATAACATTTACACACAGCTAAATATAAAACTCGTGTTTCACTCAATGTTTCAGGCTTTCAGGTTTATATTTATTTATACACACATTTTATACATGTGTTACAAGTAAAAATAATCAGTAATTCCGAAGCTCCGATTAATCATCAATCACAGATTTGCTGCCGTTGCTTGTTGTTTTTTTTTTTATTTATTATTCATAATATTTTTCTAGGTAATTTCGTTGTGGTTTAACTTTTTTTTGTTGTGTTTTTTTAATTGTATTTTTGGAATGTTTGTACTTCTGATTCGGCTTATTAGCGTAATGTGCTCCCAAAAATGGTGCTGAGCATACGATAATTCAAAAGGCATATATACAATTATATAGCTTATACATAACGGTAGAAAGTTGCCAATTTTGTGGCCAGTGCTAACGGTTATCCGTTGCGTCAATAAGGCTACATATATTAAATACAAACAGGGATATTTATCGCATACCTCACATTGGCAAAAACAAGTAAAATACCCCCCTAAACTAAAAGGTCATTCAATTAACCGCATTGTTCGTCATCATCATCAGCTCCTTAAATTGTTATTTATTTAATAGTATATATTACAAATTACAGAGTTGACTATTTTTAAACATTCAATGAATTATTAATGAATTACGTGATTGGAGTGTTGAGTTGAATGGCATTTAACTCGGCATTAATAAATATTACAGGTTGTTCGATTTGAATTTGCTGTGACATCAGCATTATAGATATTCTGAAAGCATACGACTCATATGAAAATAAATTCAAAAACAAACTTTAATGTAGATGGAAAAGACTAATTTATATATCTGAATTTAACTTAGATATTTTTCAATCGATTATCTATTTTTCTCTTTGATATGTTGAGCAAAACAGACGATTCGTTTCGTTTCTTCTTTGAACAATATTCGCAAACGTTTTCGTCTATAATCATAAAGACCCCATAAAACTTTGTCAAATGATTCTCGAGACTTTGCTTAGTAATCATTACCAAAAGGTGATTGTATCTATACAGATGAGAATTTACATAACCATGAGAATTAATGATGGAAGAAACATTTTAATTGCTTTCGATTACCTTAATCACTCAACCGTTCAGCTCGTTCTTATAAGTATATATATGTATATATATATATATATATATAATATATATCATCTGGCTTCACTTTTTGTCGTTCGTTTGACGTAGGAAAGATATCGGCTACGTGTGACATATGTTCTGCCAGTGCTTGATACGATAAGTAGATACTTCAAGTAGTTGCTTCATTGTACAGATAGAGACTTGAAATATTTGGTGAAATACCCCCCCCCACCCATACCCCCTGCATCTTGCCCCAACTGATCAGCTATTTAAAGCTTTTTACTGCAAGAATAAAAACAAAGCCACTTTTATGGGACGTGATGAATTTCGAAAATTGTTGCGATTTCGCCTTGTCGCTGCTTTGATAGCCGAGGAATTTTTTCTTACTCATGCTTATTTCAAGTTTAACTAACTGACTATAAAAGCTTTAAATAAAAAAATAAAAACACACAAACACGCATTAAGTTTGTGTGCTTTAATAGTCAAAAGAGTCAATAACAAAAATTGATAACCAAAGAATTTGCTTGGCACGACTTGCACGTTGCTCGTTGCCAAATCCCAAGTCATTAGAATGGCCAACAAACAAACCAAAACAAAAAGCCAGCTAAATTATGTGTAAACCCAAATTAGCCATTTAAACTGTTAGGCTAATTAGTGCTTCAGCTAGTTCAGTAACCAAATCACCAAATCGATTTACAGACGTTGC